>CM076578.1:936344088-936942386 GCA_034641835.2 Pinus albicaulis | reverse complement strand
ATATTAGGATTGATAGAGAGAAACATATGAAGTATACAATGACCAATCTTGATGAAGAAAATGAACATGTTTCCTTCATGAACAATATTTTGGGTAATTATTTTGCAGAATATTTCTTTAGTAATTTTCCTGCCCAAATATCTCCTTGTCCTTCTAAATTTGCGTCATCTGAAATTGAAAATTTTTCACATACATATCCATTTAGATGTATAAACAGTGTAGATTCTTCTATAGATAATGTTGTAGATAATTTGTTTTGGGCACTTTATTTTGACGGATCAAAGTCTAATGACGGTGTAGGAGAAATTTTTATTCTATTGAGTCCAAAGAACGACAAAATGAAGCTTACCTGTAGACTTGAGTTTGAATGCACAAATAATGTAGAAAAATATGAAGCACTTGTACAAGGAATGCAAAAAGAAATTAGTCTAGGTATCAAGTTCCTGAAAGTATTTGTTGATTCATATATAGTAATAAAGTAGGTACGAAACAACATTCATTGTTTCTCTAATCATATTAAATATTATCAATCCTTAGTTCAGGACTTAATATATCATTTTTGGGCATTTAATATCTCTCCTATTCCCAGACTACAAAATGATAGTGCTGACATGTTGGCCAATGTTGCATCTAAACTCATTCCATCAAAGGATTCCAGTCCAAACCATTTCTCAATTGAGTTTATTTTTCATCCTTCTATTCCTAATAATATCACCAACAGGAGAGAGTTTAATGATGATGATGACATTATAAGTTTTCTCACATGTGAAGGGAACTACGATGAGGACATGCATGATAAATAACTTAAAAAATCCCTTAGACAAAATATAATCTAAAATGCATTGCCTAAATCAATAGTTAAGTTGGAGGATATGTATGATTTGAAAGTAAGATTTAAATTCCCAACTAACTACAGAGTTCAAAGTTTTACTTTAATATTTTATGTTATCAATTTAGGTACTACTGAAAATCCTCAAAACATTAATTTAGGAGTATGTCTCTCCAGATCAAAGGACTAGCTTCATACACCTTCTCATAAGATATAAAGATGTATTTGCATGGAGATATGATGACCTAAAAATATATGATACTTCAATAATTATGCATAAAATACCCATGTTTCTTGTCAAGCCTATCCATCATAAACTTAGGAAAATCCATCCAAACCTTGAGTCTCAAATTAAAGCTGAACTTAACAAACTACTCAATGCCAAAATTAATTTTCCCGTTATACATTCAAAATGGGTATCTAATCTAGTCCCAATCAGAAAGAAGAATGGTGATATTAGGATTTGTATAGATTTTATAAATTTGAACAAGGCATCTAAGAAACAAAACTTCCCATTTTCCTCCATGGAGCAAATTCTACAATCTGTATCATGCTCATAATTAATTTCCTTCTTAAATGGATTTTATGGTTACAATTATATTTTGGCACACCCTGCCGATAGGTTGAAAAATATATTTAGAACCAAATAGGGCACATATTCTTATGAGAAGATTCCCTTTAGTCTAATTAATGTAGGGGGGGAATTTCAGAGAGCTATGGATATAACCTTTATATGTATTATCAACAAATCAATGGTTATATACCTTGATGATATTGCTATCTACTATAAAATACGAGGTAACCATTTACATGACCTTAAATAGATCTTTGAAAGGTGCATAAAACATGGTATTTATATGAACCCTAAGAATTCATTTTTTTGTTTAACTAAGGGTAAACTATTAGGATTCATTGTTTCCAAATAAGGCATCACTATTTATCTTGATATAATTAAAGCCATTTATGAAATTTCATTACCTCACAACAAGAAATCAATGGAATAATTTTTAGGAAAAATTAATTTTGTGAAGTGTTTTGTTCCATACTTATCTCAAATTGCCATGCCGTTACAAAATAATGATAAGAAAAAGCACAACTTACAAGTGGGGTACAAGCGAAAGAAATGATTTTGACTCAATCAAGTAAGCCATCATTCAAGCTCCTTCTTTGTCTTCACCTGATTATTCAAAATAATTTATTCAATATAATTTTTCTTCTAATCATTCATATGCAGTTGTGCTAAATCAAACGAATTGTGAAGGAGAAAAACCCCCTATTGCATTCAATACCTAAACATTATAGGGGGTAGAATTGAACTATTTCAGAGGTTTAAAAATATGTATTTTCAGTCTTTAAGACTATCAAACATTTCATACTCTTTTTTCTTAAATCCCATACGAAAGTAATTATGTCATTCCTAGCAGTGATAAAAATACTAATTCATAAAAATATTGCGGAAAAAGGGAAAATTGGGTCACAACGTTGCAATAATATGACTTAGAGATTAGGTCTGCCAATATTGTGAGGGGAAAAGGCTTGTGTAGATTGGTTTCTTGCTCGAATGATTCTTCATTTGAATATGTATCATGTGAAAATAAAGAAATACAAGAGGTAATCCTAATAAACTCATATTCTAAATATGTAGACCTAATTTTTTATCTAAATCATGGTTATGCACCTGTTGAATTAGAACCTAAGAATAAAAGATCCTTGAGATCAAAAGAAAACCAGTATCAACTTGTGAATGGTAATTTGTTTCGAAAAAATTATGACTCTGTTTTTCTTAGATGCCTTGAGAAATTTGAAGTTGGTAAGGTTTTGTAGGAAATGCATGATGGTCCCGCTGGTGGACAATAGGGACATGAAACAACTACTAGAAAACCTTGTTTAAAGACGCTCATGCTTATGTTAGGAAGTGCAAGGTCTTCCAAAATTCTTAAGGCAAAGAGGGGAAGGTTGCCTTACCACTACAACCAGTAAACACTGAACAACATTTTGAATAATGGGTATTGGATATCATAGGTGACATCGTTCCTCACTCTTCTAAGCAACACAAGTACATTCTAACAACCACAAACTACTTCACAAAATTGGTCGAGGCCATACCTCTAAAAGTTTTCAATTCATAACAAGTAATTGATTTTATTGATCAACATATCATTACCTGGTTGAGTCTCCTAAGTGATCATATGTTTGATAATGCCTCACAATTTTATGTTAATTCACTAACTGAATTTTTCACTCAAAAGAGGTTTTAAAATTAAATATTTTGAGAATTATTATCCCCAAGGAAACGGATTTGCATAATCAATGAATAAACATATCTTAAGGATTATTAAATGAACAGTTGATGACGATAAAATAAATTGGCATAAGGCCCTCAATTTTCTCTCTTTTGGCTAATAGAATGACCTATAAAGCATGAGTATGTGCCTCATATTATTTCCTTGTTTATGGAAAGAAGCAGTTCTTCACCCTAATGTTGCTTTGCCTTCACTAGCTTTAGTGTAGTCAATTGAAGAACACACTTTCTCATCCGATATAACAAATATTATACCAAATAATTAAAATAAAGGAAGAATGGGACAAAGAAAATCAAACATATTCCAAGCACAATAAAGCTATCAAATCTTGGTTTGATTCTAGTTCAGTTGGTAGCAAAAATTTTCAAGTTGGTGACTTAGTATTGAAATGGGACAAATCCCATGAAGAAAAGGGCAACCACACTAAATTTCAAATATTGTGGCTATGCCCATTTCATAGTTAAGAACAAATTGGTCCATGTACCTTTATTTTGCAAGATATTCATGGAAGAAAACAATCTCTTCCTATAAATGAACTGATCTTGAAAAATATTTTCGTGAAAGGTCATTATGACTTTGGTAAATATGAAAATAGTCACATGTACAATCCAATATGCTACATTAGTTTATCGTTTTTGAGTGATGTTTCTTTTGTGCCTTTCTTTCCTTGCCTTAGTTTTGCAGGTTGAGTGTTATTGATTTTCGCTTTGTGATTCTCTGTTATTTATATACGAAGTTTCATATTAAAAGGAAATCACTTATTGAGATTATATTACTATGATTTTTTTTCAGGTGTCCTAAACAATAGAGTCCTTGATTATAGTTCATTATGGTTTAATTGTCATTATTTTTTGAAATATTCTTAACCTCAGATTCATAAATAAAAATATACTTATTAAAAAATTCCTTCAATTAATCGAATTTTGAGATATAAACCTAATCAAGTAAAAATTATTCATCTAAAACTTTTCCCTCCACCCCATTTCTTAAGGAGTGGATTTGCATCGCCATCCATTAATTAAATATTTTTAGAGTGTAATTCAAAAATATAAGAAATTAATTGGAAAATAGGATGTATCATCACGAGTCAACCTATCATGATAATGGGTTTTGACAGTAGTGACATCACCACATATGTTCACCAAGCCAAGGTACTAGCTTGTAGCCATATGACTATAAGACAAGAGGTATCATCACGCGTCGAATTGTTCACTCCTATTAGATCTTGTGAATGGAATTGTCAAAATTTGGTCACCAAGCCAAGGAAATGACTTTCAATTAACTTAAATACAAAACATAAAATTTCCTCAAACGTAGTTTCTCTAAAACTCTTTCTAATGGATGGGATAGTGTATTTACAGGGCTAAAAGGTAACCATGTCAAGGCTATGGATGCCTTCTGGTAGCATTGGATCTACCTATGGCAATGACGTTCATTTTTAATTATGAATTATATTAATTACTTTGTATTCTCAAAGCTGACTTTCAACAAGATTTACTGTTGTTAATGAATACTTTTCTACCATTATACACCTTATGGGGCACATCCTTACAAGTTCATAAATAATGATCATTTTTCTTGGTTTTATGTACTAGGGAAGCTTTTGATGGGAGAGTGTTGACGGGAAAATATGTCCGGCCAACAATAGGGGATCTCCCCGGTAAAAGGTCCCAATTAGACCTTGAACCGTTTGGACTAGGGATCCCGTCCGGGGTGTGGGTCCGACTACCACTGATTTCTCCTTTTCTTTGGCTCTCGCTTAAACTCTATAAGACAGTGGATACAAACCTAATCAACCAATACAAGACATATGATTGATGCATTAAATGTACATACGACACTATGAGTAGCAAGAGGAAATAATAAAGCATGAAGACCGAAGGAAGTGTTTTTAACAACACTTCATTAGGGTCACGCTTGTAAACTGTTCTGACCACAAAGGAAACAATTCCTCATAGAAAGAACGCCTTTCAATTCCTAAAAGTTTTAAATGGTAGCAAAAATGCTAATAAACAAAGCCATCAATGTTCGTTAAGAAAGTGAAATGAACTCAACCACCATTAACATACTCAACAAACTTTCATGCAATGTGATCTGAATTAAAGATACAGTTGCCTTAATCTAAAGATGTTCAGAAACTGAAAATATAATACTCAAGAGTGCTCATACATAAAACAACACCAGATCCACAAAGGGATTTTACAAAATGCTTGTATTCATCATTAAATGTATAATCTACTCGTAATACAATGTACTCAGCTCGAGTCCCAAACAAAAGATCCATTTTAAGTTCCCGAAGGAAACATTTATAGAGCAAAGCTTGCCCTTTGGACTCCCTGACTTTTTGCTTTCCTGACTGTTGGGCTACCTTGCGACTTAGTCGCCAGGTCGCTGGGTCGCGCCGTCGGGCATTTAGTAGGGGGTGCGACTTAGCGACCTGGTGACCTCTACCACTTGCGACCTCGGGCAATTCGCGACCTGCAACCTCAAGAAAATCTGCGACCTGTGACCTCGCGACCTCCTTGGATTTGCGACCTTGCACCATCCGCGACCTGCGACCTCGGTAGATATGCAACCTGCGACCTTGGGCAGTCTGCGACCTGTGACCTTGGCAGATATGCGACCTACGACCTTGGGCCTCCTTTCGGTGGACGGGGCCAGGTGCCTTTGAACTTTAAGTGAGTTCTTTGGAGGTTCGCTAGCATCTACTTGTTTTGAAAATGTCCCCTTGTTTGCTGGGGAAAACCTTGGCTCTTATGTGCAAACAGAAAGGTTCTTCCTGCATTAAAATAACACAGGTCACATGTCTTCATGATTGAATAATAATAATGCTAAGGGCATTTTAATCAATTGTAAGAATGAAAATAATAACTTAGACCCCTGTGTGGTCAACTACTGAATCGTTGGAGAGAAGGGCTAGGGTAAGCTCTCTCTGTGCCCTTTCTTTGTCAGGATCATAATCTTTCCCATGCACAAGGTTTTCTTCAAGTCTTGGATTAAATTACTTGATAGGCATGGGATTCTTCATTCACATTCTTAGTGGTCGTCGTAGGTCTTCATGCTCATCGATTTTACCCTTCATTAGAGGAGCAATACTTGTCATATTCAATTGGAGAATCTCAGGTATCTTGTTTTCTTTAATCTCATGACGATTCCTTGTAGCCAAGTATTGCATGCTTGAATGCGAAAAATTGCATTTTGTAACTGGGGTCACGCAGTCAGAGAATCTCCTCGATCGCAGATTCCCTTAGACACACCTTTCTGCTACCTTGTGAACTCGGAGGGGTCGCACAATCACATGGTCGCACTTCCTGTCCAGCAACCTTGTATCGCAACTCAGTGCCCTGGAGTGGTCGCGCAACTTCATCTCCACTTGGGCTGCGACTTCAAAAGGGTCACGGGGTCACAAATACCATCAAATCACAATTTGCACTAGGCTCACAAGTCTGTGACTCAGCGACCTGGGTTGAACTACGACCCCACGGGGGTCACATGATTGCCATTTTCCTTGAGCGGCAATAGACGCGTCTGATGTTCACCTGCAATCCTACGCTCATCCGCACTCAAAGTAAGGCTGTCTTCATCGTGAAATCATCGTTCATCTAGGCACAATTTCCTCTCCTGCATTGAATCTCGCTTTCATTTAATGGATGAATTGGCTTTTACGTTTGGAGGAGTTGCTTGATCGCACGATCTGGCTGTAGTTGCAGGAAGGAGCACACTCCAACAAATCCCTTGCCCTTCTAACATTGATTCATTGATGGATCAATAATTTTAACCATGTGTCAAAATTACAAACGAACAGCTTCTATCTCCACGGTGGTAAGTCAGGTCGTGAGTAGAAAAACACCCTTGCCACGCTATATTTACACGATGTCAACAAAACCAGTCTTCCAAAGAAAATCCAATACGTCAATCTGCTGGATGCGTATTTAGATTTGAGTTAGTCATTTCATGCCCTCTTTGGAAGCACGGATATGAAACATGTTTCGGTCATGTCAACGAAATTCATTTTAACTTGCATCTTTTTTCATATAATGATTTAACACCGAATGCCAAGCCTCCTCGAATCAGCATCTTTGATATAATTTTGAAGGTGGAACTTTTATCTTGTAATAGGATATTTCTCATCTACTATATTAAGGGATATGTCATTCTGGAAATAACGCTGCATAGCCGTTACTGCGCTGGTTCGATTGAGTGTTTCGATTTTTCCTGGTGCATCCTACGGCAATGACAGAGCTGACACATCTGAATCCATGCACATGCATTCTAGAAGGGATTATGTTGCCATTATTATTATCTCATTCACGCTGGATGATAGAAAACGCTGCCTGCCTCCATCGAAACACTACTTTAGTGACATGGTCCACGTGGTGTCATGCATGGAGAGGTTACTAAATATTATTAACGCATTCCTGGGAGGCACTAAATGCAATGTTGAGCCTTGGAAACTTTCCTCCGTGAGGTGGCAAACGATATTCTTTCACACGTGGCGGAGAGGCATCAATGAGCCGTTCCATATTGGAAACAGGCGAAGGGAAGAAAACAGCTGGATAAAAAGCACAGTTGGTGCTGACAAGAACGTTGAACCCGCTCAAGTTTTAAACCTAAAATTTGACCATTATTATATCCGCTCCAAGTTTTTTAACATGGACTAAAATTCGGCATAAAATATTTGAGCCAGTCGAAATGTTCACGCCCATTTGTCATGTGTCCACGTAGTTTTGCACCATGTTTCAACGTAAATTTGACCATCGTATATACCATAAGTTGAAAACCAGAAATGCGCGGTCCTTTTACGTTGGTTGCCATGCAGACTTTGAGACAGATAGGTTGAAAAATCATCCATGTAGTTTTGACTATCAATGCACCATGTTACAACGTTTCCGCTGTAGGTTTATTAAAATATTTTTCTCCATGTTTTAAACATACTTTGACCATTATATACCTGCTCCATGTTTAAAAAAAAAAATAGACTTTGACCATTATATATTCGCTCAACATGTTTTACCAATGCTCAAAAATCCACCATAGAAATATTTGAGCTCAATTGTAATGAGTTTTCATATGGTTCTGATCTGTGTTCTTATATGGATTTAAAACCATATGTTTGCGCCTTGTCTTAAAAATGCAACGTAACCTTGGTCTATCGAATGTGTGCCCACTTATAATGTAGCTTAGGTCTAACAACATTTGCTTCCTTTCCCCAATTTTCCATAGTTGTCAACACAACTCAAAATTATTGTTGTTTCAGAAGAATGGCCTTTTATAAAACTTGTACAATCTCCAAAGACAAAATGTACTTCGCCATTACTTGACTTTGGTACAACCAAGAGCTTCCTTCTATGTTGCCATGATGGGTCAAATTTGTGCAGGCCATGAATTATTATGGTCCTCAAATTGACACCTGCTATACTGTCTGATCTATGTGCTTTCAGATTGACATCATCATGGTTAATCACATTATGACTAAGCTGAAAATTTCTGTGGGCCCTTTGCATAATCACCACCTCAACTGTGTTTAATGCTTATTGCCAAAACATTATGCAACTGACCAACGCGATGAGCACGCTGTAATGTTTGCTTTTCAACCTGCAGATTCTAGTCCTTCCTCAACTAGCTTTGGCTCTACACCATTGAAAAGATAAGAATGGCTACATGTTTTCACAGTTGTACCCCAATATTTTGTAAAGATTGATGCTGAGTGCCTGAACCACTTGTTTGAAGCTGGGCCACTCTTGATGCAATACAGATGCATAAATTTTCTTTTGAAGTGGGACCAATGGAGCCAGTACTGTAACCCTAGACAGTGGTGGCAATGTAAGAGTTCCATTCTTGACAAGTACAGCTTTTGGTACGCCAAAGCATGAATGCATGCACAATATATCTTAGCAGCTTGAACTATTTTCTACATCCAGAGGTATTGTCACCTTGAGTCAAGGTCGCAACTTTAATGGGCACAACACCAAAAGGGCCATGGGAATTTCCATTGATATTTCAAGTAAGCCAAAAAAATTATAGCCTAAAATGTGTTCCCAAGTCCCATTGTGATTGCAAGTTCCCTTGACTGGTGCGGTCTTATTTCCTGCGTACATGCGATAGATGTCCTCCACTTCTCATGTTTCAACTCATACTACTCTTATCCTTCTCATCGGTGTGGTGATGACATTTATGAGTATATCACTCGTGGGATCGACCTGTATGGAACATTATCACATCACAGTTACTTGTTTTGAGAATGGTGTCCCTAGATAAATTATATGAGACCAACGAACATAAGAGACGTATTCAAACAACGTGCTTAATGACCCATGGCGAGGGGGATGTTAATGTACATGCTGAATGCACGGAAAGTTCTTATTCGAACGTATGCTGGTGATCCCTCCCTCACATGGCGTGATTGCAGCAACAACATCTAATCATGATGGTGAGAAAGCTCATGAGTGGTTTGGGATAGGTCGCTAGGATTTCATTGACTGCAGGTCGGGTGAAAGACTTTAACAACTAAGCGAGCAGAGGGGGACCCGAAATTTCGAATATACCCAAAATTTTGGGTGGTGCTGTAGCGGCTACAACAGAGAGTTAAATTTTAGCGTTTTTTGATCAGGAGACCATGTCCATTGTTAAAAAATGCTCAAAAATGAAAGTGCTCAAAAGTGTTTGCAACCTGAGCAACCAAAATGGTCTCGTCGCTGCGATTCTCACTCCATGAACAGTTTGAAAAATAGAGGTCGTATGCAGAAGTTATGAGGGTCTTAAAAGCCCAGTAAACTCCAAAAAATGACATTTTGACTAAGTTTGACATAGCATAAAAATTTTCAAAAAAAATATTATTTGGAAATTATTTTCTATTATATAGTTTTCTGCCCATTGAGGGGGTTCCACATGGCCCCAGGCCGAAGGTGAAAGGTTTTATCAAAATTTTGTTGAGACCATGGGGATTGACCATGGGACCTCCTGCAGCGGGTGAGCATGTCTTACCGTTGCACCCCACGAGTTTTTGTTAACCCAATAGACCTTAACGTATATTTGAAGTTTCATATGTATTTCAATGGCAGAAAAAGGGGGCCAGCCCCCACTCTACGAGACCCGATGCTATGAACCAAGGGCTAAAGAACATTCGACGGTTTTTTAAACAGTTGGGTCCGACGGTTAAGGGCGATGTGGCCAGCACTCCCCGTGACATTTAATTTCATGGTTATCCAAACGGGTTTTGTTCGGTGGTCAATCCAATCGTTTTGGCAGAGATTTATATGTGACCACTCCTGCTCATATTTAATGTTAACTGCAGACTGCCCGCCAATTTTGGAGTGCGCCCCCAAAATTTGGGGTTTTCTATTAATTTAACTGTAGTTAACTGACAGTCTCCACATTTAGTGGAGCTTTTCTAGCTGTCATTGGGAAAATGCATTGGGAGGTCAATATTCGACCAATTTTGGTGAAAAAAGGGTCTGCCTAGAATAATTTTGACATTCTGAACACATTGGCACAATTTTTAGAGCCATCAGAGGTTATCTTGTGCATGTTTTGCTTCAGGAGAGGTCAAGGAGCCACCAAGGCCATTAGGGTGTTTTCAGTGTATTGAGCATCCATTCTCTATTTTTTACAAATGAATAATCATTCATGACTAAATCAATCATTATGAAGCTGTTTTTATAGAGGGCACAACAATTTGAGGCTTTTTATCACATGTATTTACCATTTTTGAGCAATAAGATATGAGGGACATGCCATTGGGATCTGGACCAGCAGATGTAGCCCAGGAGGGGTGAACTGCTTCATCAAATTGCTGAGTATTGTCATATGTGATGCTTTATTCTCTGTCATTTACTGTTGTAAAATGTTATACAATCTAATTTACATTCTTTAACCTCACATAAATATCTGTTTAACTAATTTAAAACCATTTGTTTCACCTGCAAACTTCAGTGAACCTTATGCACACAATTTAATTAATGTTTGGATACTTAGCACAACAAAAATAATACATTCCATTCAGATTAAGTTGGTATTAGAGCTTGAGTTAAGCTAAAGTTTTTATCTCTGGTTTTTTTATATGCAAGGATTTGTTTAATAGTTTGCAAGAGTTTTAATGCTTATTAAGATGAAGCTTAAGAGAGGAGAAGGTCAATTGGTGAAAGTTCAAAGTAATCCTCAGCCAAGGAGGGAAAGAGTGTCATTATCTCCACCTTCAATTTCACCTCAAAGAGAAGCAGAAGAAGCCATAAGCATGACTTAAAGGGAGGAAGGAACCCATGAATAGTTGGATCCCAAAGAGGAAGAAAGAGTGTTTAGGAAATCATTCCTTGACATGACTAAAATGGTGAGAGTCCTTTATCAAGAAAGGAATGAAAGACTAGAAGGAGAAGGATCCAAACTTCACAAGGAAGGTCAGGGATCATCAGGAGGCCATACTGATGAAGATAAGTCCAAGAAGGGTAATGAAGGAAATGGAGACAATGGAAAGTCTCCATCATCACCCTCATCTTCATCTTCATCTTCCTCTACTTCATCTTCAGTACATCAGTCACACAAGTCAAAGAAAAATGGTAAAACTACTTTTCTAAAACTTGATGTTAAGTTTGAATTGCCAATGTTTGATGGTGAAGTTAATGCAGAAAATCTAGATAATTGGATTAGGAAATTAGAGGTCTATTTGAGAATTCAAAATTTTCATGATGATGACACCAAAATCCAACTAGCTTCATTGAGAATGGAAGGTGCAACACTTATTTGGTGGGAAGCCAAGATAAAGGAGGAGATCAAGAAATATGGTAAGATTATTTTATCATGGACTAATTTCATTTCTGCAATAAAGAAAAAATTTTATCCAATAGCTCACATGCAGAAAGCCATAATGGACTGGAAAAATTTTAAACAATTAAAAGGACAAAATTTACAAGTGTAGACCCAAGAATTTAGAAGAAGAGCTCTTTTACTAGTAGTAGATTTTCATAGCCAAGACACTTTTCTCAAGTATATAGGAGGCTTACATACCTACCTAAGACATACAATCTGCATGTTTAATCCTACAAGCCTAGATGAGGTTTGTGTTCAAGCCACACATTTAGAGGCAAGGGGAAAACAAAACTTAGATGGGAATGAGGAAAATGAGTTTAAAGGCAAATGGAAGAAAAAGAGAAATGCAAATAATAGAAAAGAGAAGGGAAAATTCTTTTGCAAACACTGTTCTAAAACTAGCCATGATGAAGACCATTGTTGGAAACTTCATCCAGAGTTAAAAATAGAAAATTTTAAAGCCAATATAAAGCCAAGGAAAAAGGAAGGACAATTGCAATAGCTGAACAAGACCTAGGGTCAGATTCAGAAGATGAAACAAAAATCATAGCTATGGGACTAGAGAACTTGAAGGGGAAAGAGAATGAAAATAAACCCAATTCTAGTATTTTTAACTATCACATAGAAGCTCCAAGTGAAGAGAAGAGAATTGAACTGTTTCATGTGAGGGTCATTTCCAAACATACCAAGGTTGACACATTGTTTGACAGTGGGTCGCAAGAAAATTTAATCTCTGAACAATTGATCAAGAAACTTAATCTTGAGACCATTCCACATCCGAAACCATATCCACTTGGTTGGATTTGTAAGGATGAAAATTTACAGGTTTCAAAGAAGTGCATGTTGTGCTTTGCAATAACTACACATTTCATTGACACAGTTGAATTAGATGTTGTTCCGCTTGATATAATAGGTATAGTGTTGGGCAGTCCTTACTTGTATGAGAGGAAAGCTATCTTCCATCGCCATGAGAAAAAATACCATTTATTCAAATATGGCAAGGATTATATTGTGAGAGATCATCGTAAAAAACTAGACTCTTATTTAGTTAATGCAGGGCAGATGAAGAGGCTCGTCAATGCAAGTCAAAACTTGACGTTGATGATGATTAAACAAAGAGAAGTTTTACATAATCCTTGTCATGTAAATGCTGATATATGTAATGAGTTGTTTCAGTTTGAAAGCAGGTTGTCTTTGAAAGAATATGATAAGCAGTTGCAGCAGTCGATATTGGTGTCGAACGGTGCTAAAAACAAAGTGTCAGTGAAAGAAGTTGAAAAGGTCCAAGAGAGGGAAACGAAATTTGACAAAGAAGGCACAAGATTCAAAAATTATCATTACTGGTTTCAGAAAGGCATGGCACAATGGCGAAGAAACTTGGTCAAGAATCGACACAAGTTGAAAGCGAATTAAGCAAAAAATCACCATAAGGACAAGATGCAAGGTGAGAGTAATTTCAAGTTTCCTTTGATTATAAAATAATGTAGAAACAAGATTTTTACTACAAATTTAAGTTGTTGTTCTACAAGTTCAGTAAATGTGCAACATGACAATGTCAAAAACAACAATGGTTGGTCAGTGGAATCAAGGAAAAATTTGTCGTTTCATGAAAAGCTCCAATTAATGAAATTAGGGAAATTACAGTGGATTAAGATTGGAAGAGTGGGGAAATAGTCTCCTTATATTCATGTTTAGTAGTACAGAGAGCTTTTGGGGTCCAAAAGCTTCCCAATGGGGAGGTGTGATCAGGAGATCATGTCCATTGTTCAAGAATGCTAAAAAATGAAAGTGCTCAAAAGTGTTTGCAACCTAAGCGACTGGAAAGGTATCATCGTTTCGATTCTGGCAGTGAACGGTTCGCAAAACAGAGGTCATATGCAGAAGTTATGAAGGTTTGAAAATCCCAGTAAACTCCAAAAAATGACATTTTGACTAAGTTTGACTTAGCATAAAAGTTTTCAAAAAAAAATATTATTTGGAAATTATTTTTTATCATATATTTTTCTGGCCAATGAGGGGGTTCCACTTGGCTAGCCCAGAGGCTACCATGTGGTCCCAGGCCAAAGGTGAAAGGGTTTATCAAATTTTTTTTGAGACCATGGGGATCAACCGCGGGACCTCCCGCAATGGGTGAACACGTCTTACCGTCGCACCCCATGGGTGTTTCTTAACCCAACGGATCTTAACGTATATTTGAAGTTTCATATGTATTTTAATGGCAGAAAAAGGGGGCCAACCCCCACTCCATGATACCCGATGCTACGAACCATGGGCTAAAGAATATTCGACATTTTTTTAAATGGTTTGGTCCGGTGGTTAAGGACCATGTGGCCAGCACTCCCGACGTCATTTAATTTCATGGTTATCCAAACGGTTTTGTCCGACAGTCAATCCAATGGTTTCGGCGGAGATTTATATGTGACCACTCCCACTCATATTTAATGTTAACTATATACCACCCATGATTTTTGGAGCGTGCCCACCAAATTTTGGGTTTTCTATTAATTTAACTTCAGTTAACTGATAGTCTCCACATTTAGTGGAGCTTTTCTAGCTGTCATTGGGAAAAATGCATTGGGAGGTCAATATTCGACCAATTTTGGTGAAACAAGAGTCTACCTAGACTAATTTTGACATTCTGAGCACATTGGTAGAGGTTTTAGAGACATCAGAGGTCATATTGTGTAGTTTTTTCTTTAGGAGAGGTCAAGGAGCCACTAGGGCCATTAGGTTGTTTTCAGTGTATTGAGCATCCATGCTTTGTTTTTTGCAAATGAATATTCATTCCTGACTAATTCAAGCATTATGAAGCTATTTTTATAGATACCACATCCATTTGAGGCCTTTTATCACATGTACTTATCATTTTTGAGCAATAAGATATGCGGGACATGCCATTGGGAACTAGACCAACAGATGTAGCCCAGGAGGGGTGAACTGCTTCATCAAATTGCTGAGTATTGTCATATGTGATGATTTATTCTATGTAATTTACTATTGTATAGTGTTATACAAGCTAATTTACATTCTTTAACCTCACATAAAAATATGTTTAACTAAGTTAAAACCATTTGTTTCCCTTGCAAACTTCGGTGAACCTTATGCACACAATTTAATTACTGTTTGAATACTTAGCGTAGGAAAACTAATACATTCCATTCAGATCATTTTTATATCATCTAATCTCTATTCCTTTATTTTTATAAATTGCGTACCATATCATAGATAACTTTTTCACCTAGTGTGTCGCCAATTGTTGTAGCAAACAACCCCCCATTAATTTTTCTTCATAAAAATAATGGGGACCCTTTTCTTTTTTCTAAGTGAATAATTTAACCTCTAAATAACACTTAGCACATTAATTAGGAATTTAATAAATAAATTTTTCTTCTAAAAGAACCACCGCATCATTTACCATTGGCATAAAACCTTCGAAAAAGAGGATTTTTTTCTAAGATACTTGGGTATCCTAGAACCCCTAAATCTCAGAAGCCCATAGCTCTTCAAAAAAATAAATTCTAAAATATTCTGAGTGCGTGGGTCTCTGAGATCCATGTCATCAGAAATTTAGTCCACACTCCCGCTTTTTTATTAATATTTTTTTATAAAGGAAAGGCCGTAGTTTCACTTTTACGAATATTATCATTACTCTATGCGAAGCGCTCATGACCTTGGAAGCACGTAACAGTTTAAAATTTCAATTAGAAACACCTTATGGGCATTTGGGCACCCGAGTTCCACATCACCCTAATGCACACATAAATAATATGGCCCAATTTTCCATTCAATCAGGTTTTATCTTGTTTTTGTGGAAAATGGCCCCTCTTCACTCTAATGGCCCACCTACCTGGAAATCCGTAATTTTTTCTAATTGCCAATTTATAAAGACTTATGGGTATTCCTCTCTCTTTATAGCCATCCCACACCTCATTCAACTAAAGATTTATTTTATTTATTGACTGAATTTTCCCCTTGTGGGTTATTATATCAGGCTCACTCCTCAATTGCTTGGATACCTGGAATCCCATAATATTTAATCAATTTTAATTTTGAATTCTTACGGGCTTTTGACTCCTAGGTTTTGATTTGGAAACCTTCACGTGGACCCATACCTATTTCTTGTCTAATAGATTTGATAATTTCATTTATGGTTTGAGCTAGCATATTTATGGTTAAAAATTAGTTTATTTAATGAAGTTTAAACCACCATTTTACAATTTCGTTTTATTGTTTTCTGTAATAAATCTGGTCTACTAATTATTCTTCTCTTCTTATAGGAAAGTTCTGATTCATATTTCCAAGACCAAATGAAGAAGGCTAAGGCAAAGAGTAAGTCCCCTGTGCAACAACCTCCTGGTCCATTCAAAGAAACAATAGATGAAATTTTTTGAGTGCGGGTTTGTTCTCAAATACAATATGAACCAGAGATTCAGGGAATTATACATGGAAAAAAATCTACAACTATTTACAAGATGAAGATCCTAGATTTATAGTGAGGACAATCATATTTGACAATAAAACACCAACCTTAGAAAAAACTCCTTATGATTTAGCAAATTCCTTATGGCATAGGATTTGAGTGGGGCCCCAACTTTTTCCATATACATATATGGTTAGATGGTAATGGAAAATGTGAATATTATTGAGCGGAATTTTCATGCACATAATCGCACATTGATTGGTTACTTTTTAGTAAAAGACCTTCAAGCCATGTACCATTGTTGGAAACAAAATGCACCTTCAACATATAGTATGTGCAGGACTTCATCAAGAAGCACAAAGAACCAAATAAGTCCATAAGAGATTGGAGGAAAGACCAAAGTCGACATAAAGTAGAGGAGGACAATAAGTATTGAATAGACTCACTTGCTTCTCCTTTCAGTTAGATTGCCACCATGCTTTGGAGGTTGCATGCCTATCCCAACATTTCTGGATTCCATGATACTTCAGTTTCCTTAATTGATGGGGATTATGAGGGTTTTTTTTTTATCAGACCACCATATTATCCAATAACCTAGCCAATCAAATTCTATCTTTCCACACCTCCCACAGTGTTTCTTAGAACAAAATCCCCCCATTTTACATGTCGACCTATATTATGGATTGTTTATGATTTTCTCTTGTTTTCCTAGCTATGGGATGGAAATGGACCCCTTCTGATCCTCTTCCAATTCATATTTATCATAATCTAATATGGGATTTCAATTATTTAGACTATTTTTATCAAAATTTCCACCAGGTCATCATCCCTATCTATGAAATCATATTTGAAACCAAACCTTCAAGAATGTCCCCAAAAACCATGGAAAACCTCAAGAATATTGGGAATTAGTTAAAAGAAGAATTATATACATATATCAGAGTTTTGGGTAGCTACAGGGCACCCCATGTCCTTCCCCTTTAAATTCACTACAAGATTCTATGCAGGGAAGTAGCTTACCACACAATAAGCTATAAAATATCCAAGGAATTGAAATACAACTACAAAAGGGTTTGGCCTTAGTTTCTTCTATCTTTTGGTATTTTCTCCCTGGATAATTATGGTCATGTAGAGAAAGAGTTGTTATCCATTGCAGCATTGAGGTTGGCCACAATACCAACTAGGGCATATGACCCAACTAGTGGAGTAGAAAAACTAGTTTCCTTAGCCTCTGGCATAAGAAGATATCTTCATGAGGAAAATAAATTTGATGAATTATTTGTTGAAGCCTCCTCTTTTAATACACTATTGAATAGTGTGGATGAAACATTGCCAGTGAAGGAGTGAGAAAAAATTTTCTCTTTCAGAAATCCAAGATTGGCTCCTCTGCCTATAGACTTATTTCAACTTCCATTAGAAAAACACCCATCTCTGAAAAAACACAAGGGTTTATGCTTAGCAAAAGGTTTCCTCTCAATTTCAACAAATAGAAACAACAAGTTATTCATCCCCTGAGAAGGTTCATATAGTAGATCCAAGGATGGAAAATGTTTGGAAACAATTTGATTATATCTTGAAACAAACAAAGAAAGGGGAAGAAGAAAATGTGATCCTAGGAGGAGAGAATGCTTCTCAACACCAAAATACGTAGAGTAATCCCTATACTATGAAAAAGACCATGCCAGGTAGACAATATTTAAGAAGACACCAATATCCACTTGGCTTGAGGTAGAGATTATCCCTGCTAATCCTACTTCTGACATCTCCCTCAATTTTGAGGAGATTCCTCCAATGGATATCTTTTATAGCCTAATGCACAAATTTGTAGTCAATAAAGGCATAAAGAATATGAAAATAGAGGAATCCAAGGATTTAGTCTCGATAAAATCCTCTCAAGCCAATTCTCTTGAAGCCCTCTGCAAGGGATCCTATATTACCCCTGTTAATGAGCTTGGTAATTTAGCTCAGTTTACAGGTTCCCATGCCTCTGCAACCATGGATAAAACAATAGAGGTGTAAGAATTGTTGAGAGAAAAACATGAAAATATAGCCACCATGTATTAGGGATTCATGAAATAAAAGAAGCAATTAAGGGAACAATGGAAAAAAAGTTGAATCAAAAGGAGATCACAATGGCATAACTGTAAAAACAATTTAATGCCCTTCAAATTAACCATGCAGAGGAAACAAAATCAAGGGATGGCCAACCTAGAGATTGTTACACGCTATTTCGTCACCATGAAATTTGACTGTATATATAGGTCTATCACTACCTATATTGCACTGACATTAGACTGTCTATATAGGTCTATCACTACCTATATTGCGCTCCCTTAGAAGTAAAAAACCATAATGTTCCTAAACCAAGTCTTGGAATTGGAGAAAATCTCATTAAAACCCTAAAAAGTCTACCTCCTCACTTTCTATAGCCTTTTCTTGTGGGTTCACGGATATTCTATAGCCTGCGTTAGATCCCACACGTTCTGCTATTAAAACTTGTGGACCCCCGTAAAAAGTCAAATAAAGGAAAAATTAAATTCTAGAAGCTCAACTGGTCTAATATTCTCCCAACTGGAAGCTTCTAGAGGCACGATCAATTCGAGCTTTATCCCTCCACTCATGGAGCTTATCCCTTGGTCCATGGAGCTCAAATCCCTTCATGAGAGGAATCCATCCCCCTCTTCATGGAACTGAATCTACCTCCATTTCCCTATAAATTGAGCTCATGTTTTAGTCTCAAGGGTACCTTGTATATGGTAATTGCTGAAGAAATTCCCAAGGGTGCATATTCTCTACACTAGTTGTTGTTGGCATGAGAATGATCACACCCTTATGTCCATAACTCCATGCTAGTATTTAGAGAGGAAGGCTTGTCAAATTGAAGGAGGAACGATTATTTAGGACCCCGAGAGAAACTTGTACGACATCAAGGCTTCGGGTTGTAAAGTTACTCTTTTCATTTAAGATAATACATATGGATCTCTTTTTCTCATTGAGTTGTTCTTGTGCTTATTGAATAACATCAATACTTAGACTCCTTGATCACTAAGTTGGATTAGATTTTCTTAATTATTATATGTTTCAGGTGCTTTTAATTGTTTTTTCTGTCTTTGATTGCAGGTTCTACTTATTGGAGAAGCCTCTTTGGAGCGACTTGATAAAAGACTGCATCGAATGTTGGATTTCAAGGTAGGGTCATGTACTCTTTATTTGTTTATAATAATTCTAAATTGCAAATAATCTAGAGAAAAATATTCACAAATGGATGTTTGTTTCTAGCTATTCATATAATACTAGGGAGATCGCTCTTGTTTGCAAGAGGGATTAATCTACATAACAAAATGGGGACTCCACTAGGGAATAGAACTTAGTTTTCCTTTTTTATTTTCAGTTTGAATTTTGAGAGTTTTCTGATTTTAGTTTTTCCAAGACTTGGTTGGGTAGATAACCTTTAAGAATCTTTGAAAAGAACAACTGAATATTTATTTTTTCTGTACTTTTCCTTGCCTTCATAGTTTTCATCTAAAAACATTGTGGAATCATCCGCAGTTTTTAGATCAAAACAGTGCGGTATCGCACTGTTTTCCATTAGAACCTGCAAACCTTTGGAAAATTTTTGAAAAAATTAAGAATCCTCTTTTTAGGAGCCAGATTACCTGATTCTTTGTGTTTGCCCTGTCTATCTTAGATGTCAGATATTATGTGTGAATTTCAATTCAACAACCTTTGTGTTTGTGTGATTTTATCATCCTATTTGCATATTATGAGTGAGTGTTGCCCTACTTTCTTGCTGCTCCATACAAGATACCTTCATGTACCTAAGCTTTCTGGTATGATGATATTCTCTCTCTGAGCCATTAAAACCATTTAAAACCTTACTTTTATGAAAATTTATTCCGTTTTCATTTGCAAATTTAGAAGATATTTTAGCTTACTAAAGCATGATTTTCACACCAAAGCATTTTTGGATGTTTTCATTTCTGCTGAGATAAGTAAAAATTCTTCTTAGTTCGATCACAAACTAGAAGAAAACGTCCTCAAAATTTCTAGATAGACTTCAAAAATAGATTTTTTCTTTGATTTTGAAATTTATGTTTTTAGAGTTTTTAGATAGTTTTTTCTTTTGGAAATATTTTGTTTATTAATTTGTATTTTTTGATTTGATTGATAAAGGAATTTCATTTCAAACGAGTAATTGATCATTTTTTGCAAATTGAGTTCTCAAAGAAAACATCTTCTTTTCAAAGATTTTGTTTATGAATGAAAGAATTGGTGCTTTGAAAATTGTTAAATCTCTCAATATTTCCCTTAAATAATATTCATTGAAAAGAAAAGAGTTGCACTCCTCATTTAGATACATTTAGCATATTTTTGAGTCGGGTCACAAACATCATTGAAGTTTCACTTTCATATCTTTTGTCTTAAGCAACAACCAAATTAAAAACAAATATTTAATAAAATCAATATAAATATTTTACATTTTCTAGGGCTCTTTCCACCAACATAGCTTAGGCTAGTGTCTTGGAACAGGTTGTAATTAACATTCCAAGACAATGCAAAAAAACAAGTAGCAATCTTATGGTAGGAAAATCCAATTGTAGCATTTGTGCTCTGGGAAGATCTTCTTAAAAGAGTCAAGCACAAGATCATGTCGTAACCAGTGAGGTAATTGTACCTATCTCATTGGTAAAGATAGCAGATGTGCACGTACTAAAAATGGTAAACCTCGGATAGACCATTGTCGAGGAGCCTGGGGTCACTTGTTGGTAAACCTTGGATTATATCAAGGAGCCTTCAAGTGGATTGAGCTTGTTACTCTACCCTTGCATGTATATTGGATCGTAGACTATTCCCCCAGGTACATTTGTTCCCATGGGTGACCTTAGTGACCATAAACTTTAGGATTTTTCCCAAGGTGACGGTGGAGGGAAGGTCCCACTGTACTTGGAGCAGACGTCGGCTAGACTCACTTGGACTTTCAGGAGGGTACTCTTCACTTCAAGATGGAATAAGTAGAGATACTTGCACCAAACTGTTTCATTAATAAGGTTGTTGGGGTAACTGTTCTAACCGCCATTTTCACATTATAATTCTACGCTGTTGGATTTCATCACCAACTAGTGTTTTTAGTGTGGAAACATACTGTATGTGTGTGGATTTCTCTCTTAGATTTTGTAAGCGTGTGATCAATTTGATTGTTTCCTTAGAGACTTTAGGTCTAGTTTTTTGAAATTTTCTTTGTTTTTGTGTGTTAAAATTTTAATCATGGTTGAATTACCAAGACAATCCCATAGAATACAGGGGAAAATCCCTGAGTACACACCAAGTCAGCTAGGAAAGCTTAAATCTGAGAAAGGACAACCATCAGGGAAAAGATCAACTGAATAAGAGGAAACATTAGTAATTATAAATCCTGATTACGAAGTAGATCAACCTCAAATAACAGAGAGTTCTCAAAGAAAACTTACAATTTCTGAACAAGTTGAACTTGCTTCCACAACTAATGAATTATTAGCTACTGAGATTGAAATTTCTGAACCAGAAACTAAACATGATATGTCTGAGCCTGCTTTAGAGTTCATCACTCCAACCCCTGGTCATCCTCATTCACCATGAGTGAAGTTTCACTTCACTAAGAACCTTCATCTTGGCCTCATTAGCATTGAAGAGATTACTGGTACCGAAGAAGAAGTTGTCCTTCCTTCACATCAAGAATATTTAGATGTTAGGCCTAGTGAATCAATTTACTATTATAGCCATTTCAAATAAGATACTTGGTATTCTCAGTTAGCCAAATTTCTACACAATTCTAGTCTCAAATATTTTCCACCCAGAATTCCTTTTTACGCCATGCCAAGAGATAATTACAGACCTTCATTCGATATGTCTAGTGAGTCATCCATGTTTTCTGCATCGCTGATAGGCTTATTTTCAAAATGGTATATAGAACTACCACGTGGCTCATTCAACAATTTCAACGCCTTAGAAACAAATTTCTTAACACATTTTCAGTTTCCAGTCTGATACGACAATGGCACGGAACTCTTGACTTCATTAAAACAATCTACATCTACGTACATCTCAGATCAAATACATGAATGGAGACATAGAAGACGTTTAGTGAAATTTTTTATTCCGGATCAGATCTTGGTAGAATGGTTTATCAATCATTGCTTCCAAAGATCACTGAAGATGTGGCCAAGGGAGGGGTTGTTATGGAAGAACAGGTCATTGCTCAAGCTCAGTACTTAGATCTTGTATATACACAGTCTGGTACTTTATACGAAAAAATTCCTGACTTTCCACGTCCTAGTCAAATAACTGCAACTCCTTCTAGTTCTCATGTTGCAGATAGTGTAATTAGTTTAGTTAGCACTAATAAGAGTAAGAACTCCTCCAAAACTACTTCTCCTATCATAACTTTACCAGATTCACTGAAAGGAGATTCTTCCCTTGAAACGTTTTCCGACATTCATGTTGTAGACTCATCTGCAGCTAAATCTAAAACTGGTAATAAGAAGAAAGGAAAGAATAAAAACAAGAAAAATACATCTCTCAAAGATAAAATCGAAAAGAATGAACCGGGTGATGATAAGTGGAAACCTTGTAATCCTTGTCTTATCTATGATGAGGATCACTTTACCAAAGAGTGCCCACATCGGTCCGAGGTCTCTTAATTTGTCAAACGTTCACCCACACTCGTTGTCTTGAAGGATCATTTTCCTACTCAAGATAGAAAACTGATATGATCTTCTTCAAATTCATCGGCATATATTTTAATGATGTCTGAGGTTATGGTTGTGATGTGATCGCAATACTATGGAACTAAAAATTCTATAACTGGTAAAGAGACAGAAAATTCTAGTCAAAAACCAGTTGTATCTCATTCGGTTTTTGATCTGCTTCATATCGAGAAAACTAATCTTGCTCTAGTGATTAAACTGCCTGCTAAAGGTGTACTTCGAAAATCAGCTTTCAATCCACATGCGAGAGCTGCTCAGAATTACAACATTGTTGAAGACTTGGTGATACCCCCTTTAGCAATGTCAGCCTTAGAAGTGCTACAATCATGTCCAACACAAAGGAAATTATTATTATCATCTATCAGAGCTATTGATCCTCAAGATTCTAACCTTATGGTCTTTGATCTAGAAAATTTTACACCGAGACTCCCTCATCAGATGGATTTTTAGATCCAAGTATTAGTAAAAAAAGACAAGTATTTCGCACTGTAATTGATGAGGGGGCATCCACATGCATAATTTTGTTAAATTGTTGGAAAAATATCGGTTCTACAACACTCAATAAATCACCAAAAATCCTTAAATCCTTTTATGGAAGAGGATTTCATCCATTCGGAATACTCCAGGATCTACCTATAGAAGTAGAAGGCAAAAATATTAATCTAGATTTTGAAGTTGTTGATGCCCCTCTAGATTACAACCTTCTTTTGGGTCGTAGTTGGTATTATGCCATGAATGTTGTCATTTCATATGTCTTTCGGTTAATAATGTTTCCTCATAAAGGAAATATTGTGAAAATCGATCAGTTTTCATATTATTTGTCCGATCTTGCTTCTACAGACAGTATCCAACAAGTTGGAAAAGTGACTATCCCATATGAAGATGTTGGTGTAGGTTTAGTAAAGGACTCTGCTCTTATGAGAAATTTCTCTATGCCTCCACCCAACGTACCGCATACCATTTTCAACATAAATATGATCTCATCAAGCACTATACCATTCGGTGACACTTGGGTAGTTCCTTCACAATCAGAACTAGACTCTTTCAATGGTGAGATGCCTTTGAGTCATTTATAAATGGCACATGTGGCAGTACAATCATTTTCTAACACACTTTCAACTACCCCTGATCAAATGAATGTGATCACTGAAGAATATTCTTCACTATCAAGCTCAGCCTTGACATCATTTTCCGATCCTTTTCAACAAGTGTTTCACACTGATGAAAGAATTCAAGAATTTTGTCTTTGGAAGAATTACCCTAGGATGATCTACATCATAGATCTTTGTTTTTACCTGAACTTGATAGGTTTGAAAATTATTTTTTGTCTATTTTTACAATTAATTATTTCGATAAACCACATAATCCCATATCGATTACAAATTCGGATTCTGAGATTAATTTGAGAAACATTTCTACAACTGTTCCTATTGACATACGAGTTAAACCTGGAGTTATTGAAAACATTCATATAGGCGCTTCTTGTATGATTGAAGCGATTAATACATACAGAGCCCTATTTCAAGAATTCCAAGACATATTTTCCTAGTCTTATGAAGAGATTCCAGGAATCGATCCAAATATTTTCATCATGAAATTAAGACATACCCGAATGCCAAGCCTATTAGAGAAAGATTATGTCCAATACATCCGCAAAAAGCTACTTCTATCCAAGCTGAAGTTGAAAAGCTATTGCGAGAAGGATTTATTTATCCAATTCCATTGATTGATTGGGTATATAATATAGTTCACTTTACCAAGAAACAAGGGACTATACAAGTATGCATCGATTATAGAGATATTAATAAATCATGTCCAAAAGAAAATTATCCTACTCCCTATATCGACCAAATTATCAATGATTGTGCCAGAAATAAAATTTTCTCATTTATGGAAGGATTTTCTGGATATAATCAAATAAACAAGCTCCCTACTGATCAACAAAAAACAAAGTTTATATGTCCTTGGGGGACGTTTTATTATTGCAAATTACCTTTCAGATTAAATAATGCTGGTGCAACTTTTCGAAGGGCCATGTCTTATGCTTTTCATGATAAAAAACATATTGTACAACCTTATTTGGATGACTTACCTACTCACTCATTACACAGGGATGATCATCCTACACACTTATGAGCTATTTTCATGTGATGTAGGCATTACAAGATTTGTTTGAACCCGCACAAATGTGTCTTTTGTTTACAATCAAGACGATTACTCAGATTCATCATTTCAAAAACCATCATTCATGTCGACCCCTCAAAGGTTGATGCCATCATCAAGTTACCTCCTCCTTCCACACTTCGGTGACTCCAAATTTTGCAAGGGAAAGGAAATTTTATACGTAGGTTTATCCCGAATTATGTTGAGTTAACAAAAGGTTTTACCCGGTTTTTGAAACAAAGTGTTACTTTTATTTGGGATGAGATTGCTGATCAAACTTTTGTTGCATTAAAACACGTGTTGACACATGCACTGTTATTGCATCCACCCAATTACCACAAGGACTACTTTTTATACTTAGCGGCCTCTGATTCCACGATTGGAATGGTTCTAGTTCAAGAGGATGCATCTCACAATGAGCATGTGATCTATTATCTAAGTTGGAATATTAACTCAACCGAAATTAAATATTCGCATGTGGAGAAATTGGCCTTGGAAGCAGTTCAAGCTGTCCAACGATTCCATCACTACATACTGTTAAGTAAGAAAACTGTGATATCTAATTGCAACCCGATGATGTAAATTTTGACAAAACAATTACTCGGGGGAAAATAATCTAAATGGATTTTCATCCTACAAGAGTTTGATTTGGAATTCTAGAAATCTAAATCAAAGAAATCACTAGTGTTTGCAGAACTCATGTGTGAATTTACGAATACTAAGACAGAAACCGTGGTAGAGAATCCTATCACAGATTAATCTATGTTTCTTATCATTACATTACATCCATGGTATTGAGATATCATCATATATCTTCAAACCCAAACCTTTTCTCATAGCTTTCACGTTCTAATTGACGAAGAATCTGAGACCAATCCCAACAATACAATATTGTTGGAGACACTCTTTATCGTCGTGGTGCAGATTCTATTTTTCAACATTATATAACTCACAAAGAGGTGGAAAGGGTATTGAATGATTGCCACTCTAGAGCATGTGGTATTCATATGTTCAGGTTTTCCACATCCCAAAATATATTGCGCACTGGTTATTTTTGGCCATCGTTATTCAAAGGTTGTATTATTCTGGTCCGAAAATGCCACAACTTCCAAATTTTTGATCAAAAGATGTGTGCGCCTCCATCTCCTATTCACCCAATCATTGCTGTCGGTCCTTTTGAGAAACGGGGAATTGATTTCATTACATGTAACCATCACTCGCTTGGGGGGAATGGGTATATTATTCTCGCTGTAGATTACTTTACCAAATGGGCCGAGGTGATGCCTACATTCACGACAGATGGAAAAACTGCAGCTACGTTCGTATTCAATCATGTGATTTCTCATTTCGATGTGCCTCAAGCTCTAATCACAGATCATGGGAGTCATTTTCGAAATATAATGATGACCAAAATTTTCGATCAACTTGGCCTGTGACATGATAACTCTACTCCATATTACCCACAGGCTAATGGTCAAGTTGAAGCCATTAACAAGGTTTTAGCCACCATGATTAAATGGATTATGAAAACTCACAAATAGAATTGGCACACCATGCTTTTTTTGGCACTATGGGCATACCGAACCTCAGTAAAAACTGCTACAAGGTTCACTCTTTTTCAACTGGTCTACAGTTTATAAGCTGTGTTCCCATTGAATGCGAAATACCATCATTCCAATTAGCCATTGAGTTACTACCAGCTACCTCTAAAGAGGAAAAATGATTTTTGTACTTAGCACAATTAGATGAGACTCGATGCACTGTTGCATTAGCAGCCGAAGCTCATAATAAACGTGTGAAAGCTCAGTATGATCGAAGTGTTACCCCTCGTGTTTTTTCAGAAGGTGATCTAGTCTTAGTAGATGATCAAGCTAATGATAAGATAGGTGCTAGGAAATTCAAACCAATGTGGCATGGTCCTTACATTTTCAAGTGAGTGCTTGCAAAAGGGGCCTATGAATTGATTGATTATGACGGGTCTCTTTAGATAAACCCAAAAATGTTCTTTATCTTAAGAGATATTATGCTTGACTTTCGTGTGAAGATCTCACTTGTACATTAGTTAATTTTTAGATAGTGTGCCTTAGATTAGATAAGTGTGTCAAGTTTAAGTTTTTTGTTACTATTATTAGTGCTTACCTTGATTACTCTTGATATTGTAGATGTCGACATCCCTTCAAACGTACATTGGTTTTGCTGATGGTGCCTGTCGTAGTACACAAAATATTTCTTCTGCAGCTTGGGTTATCTATTCACACACTGATGAGTTAGTTTCTATGCATGGTTATGCCATGGTCAAAAAATGAACAATATTGCAGAATATAGTGCAATCATTGAGTTATTATCTGATGCCATTTCATTTGGTATTCAACGTTTGATCATTACGTTGGATTAAGAACTCATTGTATTACATTTAAACATGGTATATGCAATTAAAAATCCATTGTTATTGAGATTATTTTTTAAGGTTCGTCTCTTGGAACGACAGTTTGATTACATCGAATATCAACACATTTCAAGAAATTTAAACACATTGGTTGATGCATTAGCTAATCATGTTCTAAATAGAAATTTGCAACATTAAAATAGTAAACCAAAACAACATTCGATACATGTTGAACAAGATATTCAGAGAAAGTAGTAATATCATAGATAGGTTTGTTTTCAAAAATATTACATCTTCTATGATCATAGGTTCAAACACCTTATGATATAATAGATACTGATACAAAAAATAAAACATGTCAATCCACAATGATAATCCACTATCCGTGATGATGATCATGGTAATAGGCTATGGCACACGCCACCTTGCGCAGGAATCTCTTAAACGGTCCTGGAGCACCTGTAACATGTCTCTGAAGCCAGAAAGGAATTTCATCTGTCCCTATCTCAGGAATGTCTATGGTTAACCTCTCCAGGTTGTTTTCATATTTGCTAGGATCTTTGCTGCCTGATCCTGTGGTGGTGCTATAGGCTGTGCTTGCCGCCTATCAAAGTAGTGTAGTGTGGATGGTTGTCATGGACTGAAATCTTCATTTAAATATTGTTATCAGTATTGGATGATAAAAAACAAATAAAAATTAGATTAAAAACATCAAAATAGTTTGCTTACCTAATTCATTCCACTGTGCCCCTGGAGGCAAAGACATCTCAGGATCACCTCTGAAATATATACCTGCATAGGGGAAGTATTCGATTGTGAAGACTTGGTTCCTTAGCCACATAAAGTATGCCAGAGTGAACTGAACCACTGAATTACCATTGCCACCATGGCAGGCCATTAATGCAACCCAACATACCATCTAAGGTTCCCGAGGTTCCCCACGATATACTGGAATCAGTTGAGGGGCGAGAAGAATGATTCTCTATAAAGAAAAAGAGATCAAAAGGTTGCCATAACCAAAGTTTTTCAACTTTGCATTATTTCCTCTAGTTAATTAGCCTTTCATGTTGACCAATACCCCTTCACACCAGTTGAATATGGTGCCTCCGAAACACTCTAATGTGGTCTGCATTTGAGATTTAGTGGCTACATGTGGATCTAAACTCCCACACAATCTGGTTACCGTAAATGCAATCAATTTGAGATCTAATCACAAGATAGTTTTAATGTCCATGCGATTATCCTTTGGATCTGCCTCATCACTACAACACTATTGTTGTAGCTAGCAACGGGTATGCCACCTTGTCTAGCCCCAAACAAGGATATGTTTTCTCCTCTCCGAGACAATCCAGTGAGAAAATACATGTCCTCTAGCTCGATTTCAAGCTGATGGTCACCAATGATAAAGCACTGATATTGAAATTCCCATGCATTTACTAGCCATGTGATCATCTCTACTCGTGCTTTCATACCTTGGATCGCCCAGAACTTATACAACCCATAAGTTTGCAATGCACGCATTGTGGTAGCATCTTCGAATGCTTCATTGTCTATAGCCACATGCTCATGTTCTCTCCACTCTAACATGGTGGAATAGCCTACAAATAAACACATTTGAAAGTTAGAAACCATTGGAGTGTAAAACTTGAATCATTTTAAAGAGAGTTTGTGAATTTTGAAATGGTCACAGCGCCTCCGTAGTTTTTGTGAGGAGACAACGCGGACGTCTGCACAGGTTCTACAAAAAAACCATGGCAGCTCGATAGTTTTCTATTTAGAAAATTATCGGGGTCCGCAGGTAGCACGCGTATGACCTGCGGACCCTCGAGAGCACATTTTCAAACATAAATTCCTCCCAAAAAATGAAATTTAAGCTAAAAAGGAGAAATTAAATGAATATAAATGAAGATTAAGATTATGTGGATTACCTGGTTCTGACGATTCACGGAATGGACGGTCGGTTCTCCCGATATTAGCTCTGGAACTTTTTTTCCAAAATCTCTCAATTCACTACTTTGAAGACAAAAGGTGAAAATGAATTTGTTTAACTTATTTTTATAGTTTTTGAATGAATAAAATATTCTATTTTATTTATTTTTCACTTTAAAAGGCTATTTTTAAATATTTTTTACTTCTTGGAAACAGGTATGTGTAATCTTTTGAGTTTTTGTGCAAGATACAGGATTTTTTTGTGAAAAGAATTATTTTGACGCTGAGTATAATTTTATCACTTTTTTCGAGCTCTTGAAAAATTATGAAAAATCGAAACCCTGGAGTTCTCTTTTACGCCCCTTTTAGACTCTTTAAATATGAAAAGATCGCCGAGTAGTTGACTATTTGAACTGATTAAAGGAAATGAATAGTCATCCCTTCAGTATAAGTTTACCCCTTTTTCGAACTGAAATGGACTATTTATGAAAAAGGTATATGTTGAATAATCATGGTCAATAGATTTCTCTCCTATATTATTTTATCCCTTTTCAGGCTTGAGAGACTAAATTTACAAAAAATTACAACCACGAAGTTTACTTGTGTTTTTCTTATGACTCCCTAAAACTGAAAAACATTGAGTTTCTCCTATACTGGACTCGTTAAAACTTAACAGTAAATGACCTGTCGATTACAAACAGGACCGAACCACTCCTTCTTAGGGTTTGATTTTTATACTAAGATGGACTCATCCAAAGGATGAGATTACAAAAACAAGAAAATGTTATCATCCTTAAGCTTGTCAAAAATAAAGAGGTACTTGCCAGTAATGGTGGGGGAAAAAGAGAGAAAAAGAATCCAGTTTTCACCCTTGTTTAAAAGGCAGCATGCCACTCTTGAACAAAAAACTTTGTCACACTTGTACCCGGGTTAGGAAATCCTTTGTCTAACAGTTAATCAAACCACATTGAAAGTATTCAACCAGCTTCTGGGTATTAGCTTTAGGTCAATTGTTTTCAAACCATATGCAGTGTCGTTATGTGTTCAAGAGACAGTTCAAATAGACCATTCATTGAAATCATTTATCTCCATTCACATTGACCATCCATGAGTCAGTCCTCGCAAAAAATTCTTCAAAACCTGATCTAATGGTTTCGTGTCATGGGATTTCCTGCGACGGGTCACTTTCTATCGACGATAGCTCATCATCTAGAAATTTGATCTAGAATCCTATCAGTACCTTGGGTTTTTCATGCCCCAATGGCAGGTTTCTCGCCTTCGATGATAGGTTGCATCATTGACCTTCGATCGAATGATTCTATGAAGTGTTTTAATGCAAATCATTCAGTCACACTTGATGGATTGTACTGGAGTGTTTTGAGAGCCATTGTGATTATTGGTGGTTTCTCTCACACTTGCTAACAGTTCACACCATTGATTGGTAATCAAGTGGTTTCTACCATGTTCGACTTCGACATAATAAATCACATGGATAGAATCATACTAGTTTGGGAAGCGGAAATCAATACCCTGGATCTAGTTTCCACCATCTAAGCTGCGAGGAGTTTTATATTCATGATACAATAGACTACTTATGATAGATGGTTGCGTTCATACTATGACTACTTTTGATGAAATATTAAAATCATATATGTACCAGAACATTTAGTTAGTTTTGATCTGAGTATGGGAATGCCTACCTCAACGATGATATATATATATATATATATATATATATATATATATATATATATATATATATATATATATATATATATATATTCATTGAATTTTTTTACAGGTTTTCGACCAGTGTCCACAATCCAATCCTCAGGATGATAAAGCACTTCACTCTTCAGTATAACCTCAGACTTCGCACTTTAGGGGGAAATATGTTACATGTTATTTTGTCACCATGAAATTTAAGTGTCTATATAGGTCTATCACTACCTATATTATGCTCCCTTAGAAGTAAAAAACCCTAATATTCCTAAACCAAGTCTTGGAATTGGAGAAAATCTCATTAAAACCATTAAAAGTCTACCTCCGCACTTTCTCTAGCCTTTTCCTGCGGGTTCATGGATACTTGTTCTATAGCCTACAACAGATCCCAAACATTATGCTATTAAAACCTATGGACCACCGTAAAAATTCAAATAAAGTAAAAATTAAATTCTAGAAGCCCAGCAGGTCGAATATTCTCCCAACTGGAAGCTTCTAGAGGCATGATCAGTTCGAGATTTATCCCTCCACTCATGAAGCTTTATCCCTCCACCCATGGAGCTTATCCCTTGGTCCATGGAGCTCAAATCCCTGCATGAGAAGAATCCATCCCCCTCTTCATGGAACTGAAACTACGTCCATATCCCTATAAATTGAGCTCATGTTTCAGTCTCAAGGGTACCTTGTATATGGTAATTGCTGAAGAAATTCCCAAGAGTGCATATTATCTATACTAGTTGTTGTTGGCATGAGAATGATCACACCCTTATTTCCATAAATCCATGCTAGTATTAAGAGAGGAAGGCTTGTCAAACTGAAGGAGGAACAATTGTTCAGGACCTTAGGAGAAACTTGTACGACATCAAGGCATCAGGTTGTAAAGTTACTCTTTTCATTCAAGATAATACATATGGATCTCTTTTTCTCATTGAGTTGTTCTTGTGCGTATTGAATAACATAAATACTTAGGCTCCTTGATCACTAAGTTGGATTATCTTTTCTTAATTATTATATGTTGCAGGTGCTTTTAATTATTTTTTCTATCTTTGATTGCAGGTTCTACTTATTGGAGAAGCCTTTTTGGAGCAACTGGATAAAAGACTGCGTTGAACATTGGATTTCAAGGTAGGGGCATGTCCTCTTTATTTTTTTATAATAATTGTAAATTTCAAATAATCTAGAGAAAAATATTCACAAATGGATGATTTTTTCTAGATATTCATAGAATACTAGGGAGATCGCTCTTGTCCGCAAGAGGGATTAATCCTCAAAACAAAGATTCACAAAAAAAGTTGGAGAAACTATAGGCTAGGATACTGCATTTAGCCAAATTCAAAAAACAAGCCTTAGAGCTTAATGGTCATCTCCAGAATCAAACAAAATGTTTTTGTGAGAAGATTGATTTGATTCAAATTCAATGAAAGCTGGGAAAGACATTGAATTATGAGTTAGTGGATATGGTGACATATTAGGATGTGACAAAATGAGACCTCAATGAGCTACTGAAAAGGTAGAACAACACTGAGGGAATGAAATATGAATTTCCCAAAATTGATGAAATGAAAAATCCAGAAGATTCCTTGCCAGATATAGATAGATTTCTAAAATATATGCTTGAGGAGGCAACATAATTTGTAAAAATAATTGAAAAATTAATTAAGGTTAATCTTGAACTTAATTGTAAATTCTTATGAAGCCTCATAGTCATTGATTGGTTCTAAAGGAAGTCACCAATACTTCCATCCAAATGCTGCCACCTTTGAGAGCATCTATCTTGAGCTACTAGATATACATCAAGCCTTGATCTCCTCCAAAGATGACATCACTTCTAGAAGTATAAAGGATATGGCAGAAAACTATTGGCTCAAGTTCAACTCATTGATGGTTGTTACAACAATTTATTTTTTATGATAATTTTGTTATACTTTAGGTGAGAATTTTTAGGGAGATTAGTTTCACTCCTTTGTTGCAAAGAAAGCTATAAATATCCCTCTCAAACTCATTGTAAAGGGTTCTGAAATTTTGAAGAAAAATCAAGGCTTTAGTTGTACTTTTGTACTCAAGTTTAACTTCAATAATATATGAACCATTTTCAATTAAAGCATGCATGTATGGTCAATAGATCGGGTACTTCCATCAACTTTGTCTGCTATATATTGTTTAAAGGAATTGCATTTATTATTTAAGTTTTGTTCATGTATGAGTTCTCATTGGTTCAAAAATAATCACTACTGGTGTGTGTGAATAAATTCATTAAAATTTAGTGAGAAAATAAAATATTTTTCATATGTGATGAGCTTAATAATAATTTGATTAACTATTTAATAAAATTAATTCTTTAATCAATGTTGAAACCATTGTTTTGTGATAAAATTTATTGTCATAAAATAACATTATCTTTTTAACATATATGATTTGATATGCCAAGGTAAAGAAAATAAATTAGATTAGGATAAGTTTATATTAGTTGTCATATTAGTTTATCAGTTATTCTTTCAGTTATAATCTGATCTAAGTGGATATTGGTGGCCACCCGCCTATTCCACTTGGACCCCCACCATTTTTTCTTTAGTTTTTGAGTTTTCTTAATTGTAGCACAATTTACTATTTTGGCAATTTTTTGGGTCCTAAACTTCCGAAGCCGTTTTGAGGCCTTAAACGATGTTTTTTTGGGAAACCACTTCTATAAAATAGGAGCTAGGGACTCAATATTTGTTGCCAACAGTTGTATTCCTTAGACATATCTTTCTAATGATGTATCATGTGCGTCAAACAGAGATAGTATGCCAAATTTATGACCCCGAGAAATTGATGTACCAATTTACCCCAATGGGGCCCATAATTTGGCATTTCATCTCCTATGGTTAGGTTTTTGGATGTTTAGGGTTTTCCATTTTTTCTCAATATAAATAAATAGGCCTTCGAGCCTCATTGTATCACAGTTTAGAGGCATGTAGCCGCCACATTTCCTCAGAGATAAGCTACCAATGCCCTAGCTAGTTTTTTTCCATTATGTTTGTAAGCATATTTCAGTTATGAGATATCACAATAATGAAGTCTTATTTCTACCTCATCTCTGCATTTATGTGTATTTCTATATTTTATTGCATTCCTGCATAATTTGGATCATAATCACCACCCATTCCATCCCCAAACACAATTATTTTTAACAAGTAACTAAAACCAAAATACTAGTAGGAACCACCATCCCAAAGACAAAAGAGTCTAATTTATGGCTCTAAATGGGTGGATTCCTAAATTTTGATGTAGTCAGTTTTGGCCATCAACATTTTTGGTGCTAAAAGGAGGGCCATCATACTGCAAATGGAAAAGGGATCACATATTAAATCAAGCATCCATCACAAGGGTCAATCTCTTCCAAAAATATCTCCTTCAACTTCTATATCCCATTCTAAAAATCTGCCTCCTAGATGTGAAGTTGTTGAACCTTCTAATCAATCTCCACGCCTTGTAAGAAGATCTTCCATTAAGCCTTCAGTAAATACTCCTCTTGCTGATCAACCAGTTGAGTCCCCTAAAATGAAAACCATTATTCATAATATTGAAGCATTTTCAATTTCTCAAGAGAATATTGAAGAACCTGAACCTTTTGAAGTTAGCATCACATCTTATTTAAAATATTATGGAGTCTTGACCAGAGTGCAAAGAGAAAAATTAAGAATCAAGCCATTTGAATTTCCTTTGCAAACTCATCAAAATAAAAATATCACCTCTAACATTTATTCTACCATTATTGAGAATATAAAATCATCTCCTTGTTTTACTCCTACCATTCCCTTAATCCCTTCATAGCCTTTACAATATCCCTTAATCCCACCTCCTCTGTTTTCTTCATAGATTACAACTTCTAGTTCTCCATCCTCATCCTCATTTATTCCCCCACCTTTATATAATCTTATTTCTTCCACATTTTTTTCTAGCTCCTCCACCATAGGTCCTATTATAAATCCTAGAATGGAAGATAGACCTTGGAAAAACCAGGAGATGTAGCTATGGACCCTCCTTTACATCCTCTTCCTAAACATACAGAGATATGGCTACCAAAGTACAATCTAGATGATGTATTCTGGTAGAATAACATCTCCATAATTTCATGTTAGCCATCCATATTAATGGTATCTCTAAGGAGGATCTCATATGTAGGTTTTTCCCTTATATATTCAAAGGATCTTGGTATTTCTTTCTGCTCGTAGGATCAATAAATAATTGAGATACATTTGAGAGAAATTTCTCAAGAAATTTGGAGAAGAAAAAACATTAGCCACTTTAATCAATGATTTATCTAATCTCAAAGTCACCCCTAACAAAAAAATAAGGATTTTAACTCTATATTTAATAAATTATTAAAAAATATCCCAACTAGATCTAAGTCGTGTGAACAAATACGGGTTGATAGGTACATTACTGCTCTTCCTTCAAATATAGCTATGTTTTTTGATAGAGCACATAAACAAGCACTCACTGATAACTTGAAAGAATGCTTGGATTTTGAAAGAATATTGTTAGTCCTAGAGAAGAAGGTTGTGGCCATAGAAAGGAAGCCTACAAAGAAAATAACATTTAAAGAGGAGCCTAAGAATAAAACTAAAAAAATCCTTATTACATGGTATTCCTACAAAAAGTCCTTAAAACATTGTCAAATGAAATGGTTGAGTTAAAAAATAAAGTTGTTGAAAGTTATTCCTGAAGATGATTCTTTAAACCTATCAGAAGGACTCAGTCAACTCCACCACCCGTTCAACCACCTTCACAAATATCAATTGTTGATGGTGATGATCAGGAAGAAGAAGAAGAAGTAGAATATGTTGAAGAAGATATCAAAGAAGAAGAAGTTATTGAGGAAATAAATCTACGAGATTAAATTCTACCTACCTAAGATGAAGACGAAGAGGAAGCTATGTCTATTACAATCATAAGTAAAGAACTTGTAGATGTGCCCTCAAAAGGCAAGAAAGTTGCAGGTGATTCTTCAGATAAAAAAGGTACACCTAAGAAAACCTCTATTCAATATAATGGTTCTTCATCTACTACACCTAAAGCATCTTCCCCAACTTCACCTTCCTCTAAAAATTTGATATCATATGATAATATTGAATATAAAATTGTCCAAGATATGGAGAAAATGAAGGTTAATATTTCAATCTAAGAAGTTAGTAAGTTAAAACAAAAACAAAAAATATTGGTTAATTCTTTGAATGCAGTTCCAAAGTTCTTCATTGCCTTCAACCACTATGACAACCAAGGATCCTAAGAGTAAAGGTTAACCAAGGCCTTCTACTCCATCCCCTGATAAGATTGATTCATAAAACATTGTTCTCATTGGAGATAGGTCAAATTCAGATACACCTTGTTTTCTATTAACTTTTGAAATATTTAGCAATAATGGTCATAATTTTTTAGTTGATTGAGGTGCTTCATCAAACATCAGCCCCATTCAGTATGATTAAAAGTAAATGTGAAGCCTAAAAAATTTGTTATTCAAAAAGGTCAACTAAACATGACAAAGGTCAAAGTTTTAGGAGAAATGTATGAAGTTTTTATTAGATTGTCATCTAATCCCGAGGTTTTCCAAATAATTGATATCCTGGTTGCTGAAATTCCATAATTTTATGGTATTATATTGAGTATAGACTAGTATCAAACATTGAATGGTTATTTTCCTACCAATTGGTCTCATCTTTGGCTTCCCTATGAGGGAAAACCAAATCAGATTTGATTGACAAAGAGAAACACATAAAGTATTCAGTGACCAATATTGATGAAGAAAGAAAACATGTTGCCTTCATGAACAATATTATGGATAATTATTTTGCAAAATATTTCTTTGATAATTTTCCTGCACAGATCTCAACTCATCCTTATGAATCAGTGTCATCTCAAATTGAAAAATTTTCTGAGACAGATTCATCTAGATGTGTAAATATTGTAGATTATTTTGTAGATAATGTGATCGATAGGTTTCTTTGGACGCATTATTTCGACGGATCAAATTTTAATGATGGTGCAAGAGCAGGTCGTATCTAGTCAGTCCAAAGAACCAAAAATCCATACTTACCTGCAAACTTGATTTTGAATGAAAAAATAATGTAGCAGAATATGAAGCACTTGTACCTGGAATGAAAAAAGTAATTAGTCTAGATGTCAAGTTACTAAAAGTCCATGGTGATTCATAGCTAGTAATAAAGAAGTTATGAAACAACATTCATTGGGCCTCTAATCATCTTAAACAATATTAATACTTCGTCCAGGACTTAACATCTAAATTTTTGGAATTTAATATCTCTCCTATCCCAAACTACAAATTTCTAGTGTTGGCCTATTGGTCGATGTTGCATCTTAACTCATTCCATCAACGAATTTTAGTCCAGACTATTTGTCAATTGAGATTATTTTTCATCCTTCTATTCCAGATAATATCACAAACTGGAGAGTTTTTAATGATGATGTTGACATCATAATTTCTCTCACATATGAACGAAGCTACAATGACTAATTGTAGATGAGGACATGCATGATAAAGAAATTAAAAAATTCCCTAGACAAGGTAGAATAGAAATTGCATTTCCTAAATCATTATTTAAGTTGGGAGATATTTATGATTTGAAGGAAATATTTAAATGGCCAAATAATTGAAAAGTTCAAAGTCCTACTTTAAGATTTGAGGTTATCAATTGAAGTAATGCTGAAAACCCTCGAAACATTAATTTAGGACTAGGTTTCTCTCTATATAAAAGACTTAGCTTCATAAACCTTCTTAGAAGATATAAATATGTCTTTGCATGGAGCTACGATGAGATAAAAACATATGATACATCAATAGTTTAGAATACAAAACCTATGTTTCCTAATGCCAGTCTTGTCTAGCAGAAACTTAGGAAAATACATCCAAAACTTGAGTCTCAAATAAATTATGAACTTAACAAACTACACAATGCCAAAATTATTTTTCTTGTTAAACATTCAAAATGTGTATCTAATCTATAAGTGTTAGTCAGAAAGAAGAATGATGATATTAGGATTTGTAGAGATTTTAGAAATTTTAACAAATCATCTAAGAAAAACAACTTCCCATTTCCCCCCATGGAGCCAATTTTACAATCTATAGCAGGATCAAAATTAATGTCCTTCTTAGATGGCATTTTTGGTTACAATCATATTTTGGTACACCCTGCCGAAAGGTTGAAGACTATATTTAGAGCCAAATGGGGTACATATGCCTATCATAAGATGCCCTTTGTTCTAACTAATATATGGGAAAATGTTTAGAGACTTATGGATACAAAATTTAGAGCTATTATCAACAAATCAATGGTTATCTACCTTGATGATATTACTATCTACTCTAAAAAATGAGGTAACCATTTACATGACCTTAAGAAAACCTTTGAAAGGTGCAGAAAATATGGTATTTTTTTGAACCCTAATTAATCATTTTTTCTTTGACTAAGGGTAAACTATTAGGATTCATTGTTTCCAAATAAGGTATCACTATTTACCCTGATACAATTAAATCCATTTCTGAAATTGCCTTATCTCACAACAAGAAATCAATGCAATCATTTTTAGGACAAAATAATTTTTTGAAGCGTTTGGTCTCAAACTTTTCTCAGATTGTCTTGCCATTACAAAATATGATCAGGAAAAACACAATTTACAATTTGGGTATAAGAAAAAGAAATTCTTTTGACTCAATCAAGCAAGTCATCATTCAAGCTCCTTCTCTATCTTTATCTAATTATTCAAAAAAATTTATTCTATATAATTTTTTTTCTAATCATTCATATGAAACTATGCTAACTCAAAAGAATGATGAAGGAGCTGAAGCCCTTATTGAATTAAATAACTCAACCTTAAAAGGGGCATTATTGAACTATTCAAAAGTTTAAAAAGAAGCCTTTCCAACCTTTAACTCTATCAAACATTTTAGACCCTTTCTGATTATATCCCATACAAAAGTGATCACACCATTCCCAATAGTGAGACAACTGCTAATTCATAAATAGCTTGGGGAAAAAGGGAAAATTGGGTCACATCACTGCAAGAATATGACATAGAGATCAAGCCTGGAAATATTGTGAGGGGACAAGGCTTGTGCAAACTGGTTGTTGGCTCGAAATATTCTTCATCAAAAGATATCTTAGGTGAAAAAAAAGAAATACAAGAGGTATGCCTAATAAACTTATAAGATCCTTAATATGAAAACCTCATTTTTATCGAACTCATGGTTTTGCACCTATTGAATAAGAACCTAAGAAGAAAAGGGCCTTGAGATTGAAAGAAAACCAGTATCATCTTGTGAATGGTATTTTGTTTCGAAAAAATTATGACTCTGTTTTGCATAGATTCCTAGAGAAATCTGAAGGTGATAAGGTTTTGCAGGAAATGCATGCTAGCCCAGCTAGTGCACACTATGGAAGTGACACACTTGCACACAAAATACTTCAAACTGGAAACTACTGGCCAAACCTATTTAAATATGTTCATGCTTATTTTAGGAAGTGCAAGATCTTCCAAACTGCTTCATGCAAAGAGAGGAAGGTCGCCTTACCACTACAACCATTAAACATTGAAAAACCTTTTAAACAATGGGGGCTAGATATGATAGGTGACATAATTTCTGACTCTTCTAAGAAACAAAAGAACATTCTCATAGCCATGGATTACTTCAAAAAAAGGGTGGAGGCCATACCTCTAAAATTTCTCAATTGAGAACAAGTAATTGATTTTATTGATCAATGTATCATTATTAGGTTTGGTCTCCCAAGTGCTTTAATGTTTGATAATGCTTCTTATTTTTATGGTAATTTACTAACTAACTTTGCACTCAAAAGAGGTTTTAAAATAAAAAATTCTGTAAATTATTATCTCCAAAGAATTGGATTGGCATAATCAACCAATAAAAATATCTTAAGGATTACTAAACAAAAAATTTGATGATAATCAAAGAAATTGGCATAAGGCCATGATTTTTTCTCACTGGGATAATATAATAACTTATAAAGCATGATTAGGTACCTCACCTTATTTCTTGTTTTATGGAAAATAAGCAGTTCTTCCCCCTAATGATGCTTTTCCTTCCCTAGTTTTAGTGCAGTCAATTGAAGAACAACCTCACTCATCCCTACAAAATAGATCATCCCAAATACCTAAACTATAGGAAGAAACATAAAAATCAAATGAAACATATGCCACACTTAATAAAATTTTCAAATATTGGTTTGATTCTAGTTTATTTGGTGGCAAAAATTTTAAAGTTGGTGACTTAGTACTGAAATAGAACAAATCCCATGAAGAAAAGGGAAAAAATACTAAGTTTAAAGGGTTGTGGCTAGGCCCATTTCAGATTGTGGAACAAATCGATCCATCTGCCTTTATTTTGCAAAATATTCAAGGAAGAAAAGAGTCTCTTCCTGTAAAGGGACTAATCCTGAAAAAATAATTTTCATGAAAGGTGATTATGACTTTTTAAAATATTTAAATAATCCCATCTACAATTTGGTGTTCTACATTAGTTTATCCTTTCTAAGTGACATTTCTTTTATGCCTTTCTTTCCTTGCCTCAGTTTTGCAAGTTGAGTGCTATTGCTTTTGGCTTTGTGAATATTGGGCTATCCTTATTCTCTACTATTTATACACGAAGTTTCATCTTAAAAGAAAATCACCAATTGAGATGATATTACTATGCTTTTTTTCAGGTTTCCTAAATGATAGAGTTCCTTATTATAGTTCATTATGGTTTACTTGTCACTATTTTGTGAAATATTCTTAACCTCATGTTCATAAAAGAAAAATATACTTATCAACAATTTTCTTAAATTAATCAACTTTTGAGACACAAACCTAATCAAGTAAAAATTAGTCATCTAAAACTTCTTTTGCCATCTCATATCTTAAGGAGTGGATTTTCCTCCTCATCCATTAATTAAATATTTTTAGTATGTAATTCCAAAATATAAGAATGTAATTGGATGATAGGAGGTCCCATCGCGAACAAACCTAACATGATTATGGGTTACAATAGTAGTGAAATTACCACATTTGGTCACCAATCTAGGGTAATGGCTTATAACAATATGACTATAATACAAGAGGTCTTATCACATGCCATCTTGTTCACTCCTGCTATATCTTGTGAATGGTATTGTCAACATTTCGCCACCAAGCCAAGATAATGGCCTTCAATTAAATAATAAACATAAAAGTTTCTCAAACATATTTTCTCTAAAACTCTTTCTAATGTATGGGATAGTGGAATTTCCACGGCTAAAAAGTAAGTTGGTAACCCTGTCGAGGCTACGAATGCCTTCTGGCAACAATTGATCTACCTATGGCATTGAAGTTTAATTTTAATTTTGATCTCTATTGATTACTTTGTATTCTCAAAACTAACCGTCTCTAAGATTTACTGTTGTTAATGTATACTTTTTTATCACTATACACCTTATGGGGAAAATCCTTACAAGTTCATAAATAATGATCATTTTTCTTGGTTTTATGTATCAGGGAAGCTTTTTATGGTAGAGTTGAATTTTAGCATTTTTATATCGTCTAATCTCTATTCCTTTATTTGATAGATTTCATACCTTAACAAAGATAATTGTTTCACCGAGTGCTTTGCCAATTTTTGTAGAAAACAACAACCCCCCATTTGTTTTTCTTCATAAAATGGTGACCCTTTTTATTTTTTCTAAATGAATAATTTAACCTCTAAATATCACTTAGTGCTTTAATTAGGCATTAAATTAATAAAATGTGCATTTAAAAGAACCACCGCAACCTTGACCAATGGCATGAAACTTTTGAAAAAGCACAATTTTTTCTAAGTTACTTGTGTATCCTGGCACAATAGAACCCCGGAAGCCCATAGCTCTTCAAAAAAATAAATTCTAAAATATTACGAGAACGTGGGTCTTCGGGCTCCATGTCATCACCTATCTAGAATAACATGCTCAACAAGTTGGACCATACTCCTGCTTGTTTAATAATATTTTATTATAAAATAAAGGCTTGACTTCCACTTTTATGAATATTATCATTACTATATGCTAAGGGCCCGTGACCTCGAAAGTCCATAACAATTTCAAATTTCAATTAGTAACACCTTATGGGCATACAATAACCTGAGGTCCACGTCACCCTAATGCACGCATAAATAATATGGCCCACTTTCCTTTTCAATCACATTTTTTCTTGTTTAATGGAAAGTGGCCCCTCTCTACTCTAATGCCCTGCCTACTCAGAAAATCGTAACATTTTCTACTTGCCAATTTATAAATACTTACATGTATCTAGGCTTCCGGGTATTCCTCTCTCTTTATAACCATCTTATGCCTCATTCACCTGAAGATTTATTTTATTTCTTTACCATATTTTCCCCTTCTGGGCTATTATATTAGGCTCACTCCTCTGTTGCTCTAATTCTAAATCCTTGCCGGTCTCTTTACTCCTGGGTTGTGACGTGACAACCTTCACGTGGCCCCTGCCTATTTATTTTCCAATCAATTTAACACTTTCATTTATGTTTTGCGTTGGCACATTTATGGTTCAAAATTAGTTTATTTAACGAAGGTTTAATAAAATTAATGTAGAGTAATGAAATTGGGGATAATTGAAAGGCGCCACTTTCACTTTTATGAATATTATCATTATTCTACACTAAGGGCCTGCGACCTCTAAATCCTGTAACGATTTCAAATTTTAATTAGAAACACCTTACGGGCATTCGAGCACCTGAGTTCAGGTCACCCTGATGCACGTGTAAATAATATGCCCCACTTTCTTGTTCAATCATGTTTTCACTTTGTTTTATGGAAAGTACCCCTCTCCTCTCTAATGGCCTGTCAACCCAAAAAATTGTAACTCTTTCTAATTTCCAATTTATAAAGACTTACGAGTATACAAGATTTTGGGTATTCCTCTCTCTTTATATCCATCCCACACATCATTTTCCTAAAGCTTTGTTTTATTTATTTAATGGATTTTCCCCTTTTGGGATACTATATCAGGCTCACTCCTCTATTTCCTGGATACCCAGAATGCTGAAATATTTAAATTTTTTTAATTTTGAATCCTTATAGGCTCATTACTCTTAGGTTGTGACATGGAAGCCTTCACATGCCCCCCTACCTATTTCTTGTCCAATCAATTTAACTTTATGGTTTGCGCTAACACATTTATGGTTGAAAATTAATTTATTTAACAAAGTTTAAACCACCAATTTACAATTATCTTTTACTATTTTCTGTAATAACTTTTCTCTGCTCATTATTTTTCTCTTCTTATAGGCAATATTTAATTCCTATCGCCAAGATGAAATTAATAAGGCTAAGGAAAATAAGAAGGCCTTTGTGCAACAACCTACTGGTCCATTCAAAGAAATAGTAGATGAAAAGCTTCTGGTTGCGGGTTTGTTATTAGATGAAATATGAACCAGAGATTCAGGGCATTCTTCATGGGAAAACATCTACAAATTTTTCGAAGAAAAAGGGCCTAGAGTTACAGTGAGGACAATCACAGTTGACGATGAAATACCAACCTTAGAAACAACTCTTGAAGATGCAATAAATTCCTCCTTGCATTGGATTGGAGTGAGGCCCCAACTTTTACCATATACAAATATGGTCATATGGGTAGTGGAAAATTTGAATATTACTGAGAAAAAATTTCATAAAAAGTAGGGCAGAATGATTGGTTCATTTTCAGAAAAATACCTAAAGGTCATGTACCATTTGTCAAAACTGCAATGTACCTTCAATAAATAGTATGTGCAAGACTTCATCAAGAAGCATGAAGAATTAGTTGTATATAGGATATTGGAGGAAATACCAAAATAAACACAAAGAAGAGGAGGATTGTAAGTATTCAATATACTCACTTGCTTCTCCTTTCAGTCATAAATCCATAATGCTTTGTATATTGCATGCCTATCCAAATTTTTTTGAATTCCATGATTTTTGGTCTTCCTTAATTGATGGGGGTTTTGAGGGTTATATTTTTTATTGGGCCACCATATTATCCAATAACCTAGCCAAGCACATTCTGGCTTTCAACACCTCCCCCAATGTTTCTGAGAAAAAAATCCCCACATTTTAATTGTTGATCTACATTATGGACTGTTTATTCTTTTCTCTTGATTTCCTAGCTATCGGATGCAAATTAACCCATTATGATTCTCTTCCAACTCATATTTATCATAATATACTCTAGGAGTCCAATTATTTTGACCATTTTTATAAAATTATCATCCCTATCTATGAAATCATATTTGAAACCAAGCCTCCCAGAATGTCCCTGGAAGCCATGGAAAACCTAAAGAATATTGGGAATTGGTTCAGTGAAGAATTATTTACATATATCATAGTTTTGGGTAGCTACACAACACCCCATGTCCTATCGCTTTACATTCCTGACAAGCTTCTATGCAGGGAAGTAGCTTACCATACATTAGGTTATGGAATCACCAAGGCATTTAAAGATAACAAAAAAAGGGTTTGGCCTTAGTTTCCTCTAGATTTTAGTATTTTCCCCCTGTCCAATTATGGTCATGCAGAGAAAAATTTTCTACATATTGAAGCATTGAAGCAGGCCACCATCTTCATGAGGAAAATAAATTTGATCACTTATTTTTTGAAGCCTCTTCTTAAAATCTTGACTATTGTGGATGAAACATTGTCAGTGAAGGAGTGAGAATAATTTTTTGCCTCAAAAAATCAATATTAGCTCCTATGCCTATGGAATAATTACAACATTCAGTAGAAAAAGAGACCATATATGAGAAACAAAAGGGTTTCTATTTAGAAAAAGGTTTCCTGTCAATTGCAGCAAGCATAAACAACAAGTTCTTCAGCCCCTAAAAAGGTTCATATAGTAGATTCAATGATGGATTTGTTTTGGAAATAGTTTGATGAGATCCCGAAACAACCAAAGAAAAGGTAACAAAAAAATGTGATCCTAGGAGGAGAGACTGATTCTCAACAAAAAAATCCTTAGATTAATTCCTCTACTATGAAAAATACCAAATCAAAGTAGAAAATATTTGAGAAGACACCAATATTCACTTAGTCCGAGGTAGAGATTTTCTTTCTAATCCTACTTCTAAAATCTTCCTCAATATTGATTATATTCCTCCAATGGATATATTTTATAGCCCTATGCACAAATTTGTAGAAAGAAGAGGAAAATAGAGGAATCCTAGGCTTTAGTCCCAAAAAAATCCTCTCTAGCCACTTCTCATGAAGTCCTCTAGAAAGGATCCCCTGTTGCTCCTACTGAGGAGTTTTGAAAATTAACTCAATTTACAGGTGCCTATGTCTATGCAACCATGGATAAAGAAATAGAGGTGCAATAATTGATGAGAGAAAAATATTAAAATATATCCACCGTGGAGAAGTGATTCATGAAATAAAAGGAGAAATAGAGAGCATAATGGAAAGCATAATTGAATGAAAAGGATATCACATTGGAAAAACTACAAAAGCAGTTTAATTCCCTTAAAATAAGCATGCAAAAGAAATAAAATCAAGGGATGGACAAGTCAGAGATTCATAGGTAATTTTGGAACAACTGGAGATCTAGACCCGGCATCTAGCCAAATTCAAACAAGAAGCCTATGAGCTTAATTCCCAACTCTAGAACCATACTAATTTTTTTTGTGAGAAGCTAGGTTTGATTCAGATTCAATGCACGCTAGAAAAAACATGGGCTGATGGGTTAATGGATATGGTAACATATTATGATTAGACCAAATGAGACCTCAATGAGCTACTGAAATGCCATAACAACATTGAGAGAATGAAAGTTGACTTTCCCAAAATTGATGAAATGAAAAGATCCACCATTTTCAAAAGTTGGAAAGCTAGAATTCATTTGGTGAAGAAGCTAATAAGCGATGAATGAGAGTTATCAATTTAGATAGTTGAATCCATAAATTATTCATTTTTTGAATCAAATATGATTCCCAATTGCACTAAATATTCCTTGCCAGACATAGATAAATTGCTAAAATATTTTCTTGAGGAGGGAGCATAATTTGTTAAAAGAATTGACCGATTAACTAAGGTTAATCCTGAACTTAATTGACAATTATTAGTCAAGCCTCATAGTCATTGGACGGTTCTAAATGCACTTACCAATATTTCCATCCAAATTTTGCAACCTTTGAGATCATCTATCTTCAGTTTCTAGATACACATCAAACCTCGATCTCCTCTAGAGCTGGCATCACTTCTAGATGTCCAAAGGCTATGACAACAAACTATTGGCTCGAGTTCAATTGTCTGATGGATGTTACAACCATTGAATTTTTAAGATAAATTTTTTATACTATAGGTTAGCATTTTTAGGGAGATTAGTTTCACTTTGATGTAAATAAAGCTATAAATCCCCCTCTCAAAATCATTGTGAGGGGACAAGGCTTGTGCAAACTGGTTGTTGGCTCGAATTATTCTTCATTAGAAGATGTCTCATGTCAAAATAAATAAATACAGGAGGTAATCCTAATAAACTCATATTATCAATATTTATACCTCATTTTTTATCTAACTCGTGGTTATGCACCCTTTGAATTAGAACCTAAGAAGAAAAGAGCCTTGAGATTGAAAGAAAACTAGTATCATCTTATGGATGGTATTTTGTTTCGCAAAAATTATGACTCTATTTTGCTTAGATGCCTTGATAAATCTAAAGTTGATAAGGTTTTTCAGGAAATGCATGATGGTTCTATTGGTGGACACTAGGGACGTGACACAACTGTATTCAAAATCCTTCTTGCTGGATGCTACTAGACAACCTTGTTTAAAGATGCTCATGCTTATGTTAGGAAGTGCAAGATCTTCCAAACTGCTTTAGGCAAATAGAGGAAGGCTGCCTTACCACTACAACTAGTAAACATTGAGCAACCTTTTGAATAATGGGTACTAAATATAATAGGTGTCATCGTTCCTCACTCTTCTAAGCAACACAAGTACATTCTCATAACCACAGACTACTTCATAAAATTGGTGGAGGCCATACCTCTACAAGTTTTCAATTCATAACAAGTAATTGATTTTATTGATAAACATATCATTATTAGGTTTGGTCTCCTAAGTGCTTTAATGTTTGATAATGACTCATAATTTTATGGTAATTTAATAACTGAATTTTTCACTCAAAATAGGTTTTAAAATTAAATATTTTTAAAATTATTATCCCCAAGGAAATGGAATAACATAATCAACCAATAAAAATCTATTAAGGATTATTAAATGAACAGTTGATGACAATCAAATAAATTGGCATACGACCCTGATTTGCGCTCTTTGGGATGATAGAATGACCTAGAAAGCATCACTAGGTGCCTCATATTAAAATAAAGGAGGAATGAGACAAAGAAAATCAACCATATGCGAAGCATAAGAAAGCTATAAAATCTTGGTTTGATTCTAGTTCAGTTGATAGAATTTTTTTTTCAAGTTGGTGACTTAGTACATAAATCAGATAAAGCCCATGAAGATAAGGGAAACCAAACTAAGTTTAAAATATTGTGGCTATGTCCATTTCATATTTTGGAACAAATTGGTCTATGTACCTTTATTTTGCAATATCTTCATGAAAGAAAACAATCTCTTCCTGTAAATGGACTGATTCTGAAAAAATATTTTTCGTGAAAGGTCATTATGAGTTTGGTAAATATGTAAATAATCACATGTAAAATTCAATATGCTATATTGGTTATCCTTTCTATGTGATATTTCTCTTATGACTTTATTTCCTTGCCATAGTTTTGCAGGTTAAGTGTCATTGATTTTGACATTGTGATTCTCTGTTATTTATAGACGAAGTTTCATATTAAAAGGAAATCACTGATTGAGAGTATATTACTATGATTTTATTTAGGTTTCCTAAAAAATAGAGTCTCTGATTATAGTTTATTATGGTTTAATTGTTATTATTTTGTGAACTATTCTTAACCATAGGTTCATAAAAGAAAAATATACTTATTAAAAATTGCCTTAAATTAATCAGATATTGAGATACAAAACTAATCAAATACAAATCCCTTTGCACCCGTTACAATATCCCTTAATACCACATCCTTTGTTTTCTTCATAGATTAAAACTTCTAGTTCTCCATCCTCATCCTCATTTATTCCCTCACCTTTATATACTCTCATTTCTTCCACATTTGCTGCTAGATCCTCCACCATAGGTCCTATTATAAATCCTATAATGGCAGATAGACCTTGGAAAAACCTAGGAGATGTAGCTATGGAACCTCATTTACATCCTCTTCCCAAACATCCAGAGATATGGCTACCAAAGTAAAATCCAGATGATGGTCTTCCGACAGAAGAACATCTCCATAATTTCATGTTAGCCATCAATCTTAATGGTGTCTCTCAGGAGGATGTCATGTGTAGGCATTTCCCTTATATATTCTAAGGATCAGATGGGTATTTGTATTTCTGTCTACCCGTAGGATCAATAATTAATTGGGATACATTTGAAGGTAATTTTATCAAGAAAATTGGAGAAGACAAAACATTGGCCACTTTAATAAATTTTGTATCTAATCTCAAAGTCGCCCCTAATGAAAACATTAAGGATTTTACCTCTATATTTAATAAATTATTGAAAAATATCCCAACTAGATCCAGGTTGGGTGAAGAAGTACGAGTTTATTGGTACATTAATGCTCTTCCTTCAAATATAGATATGTTTTTTGATAGGTCACATAAACAAGCACTCACTAATAACATGAAAGAAGCCTTGGATGTTGAAAAAATATTTTTAGCCCTAGCGAAGAAGGTTGTGGCTAAAGAAAGGAATCCTACAAAGAATGTAACATTTAAACAGGAGCCTAAGAATAAAATTACAAAAGATCCTTATGACATGGAATTCATGTAAAATTCCTTAAAACATTGTCAAATGAAATGGTTGAGTTAAAAAATAAAGTTGTTGAAAGTTCTTCCTCAAGATGATCTTTTAGACCTATCATAAGGACTCAATTAGCTCCACCACCTGCTTAACCACCTTGAAAAATATCAGTTGCTGATGATGATGATGAGGAAGAAGAAGAAGAAGTAGAATCTATTGAAGAAGAGACTGATGAAGAAGTAATTGAGGAAATTGGTCTATGGGATTACATTCTACCTACCTCAAATGAAGATGAAGAGGAAGCTAGGTCTGTTACAACCAGAAGTAAAGGACCTGTAGATGTGCCCTCAAAAGGCCAAAAATTTGCAGGTGTTTCTTCAGCTGAAAAAGGAACACCTAAGAAAAACTCTGGTCAATATAATGGTTCTCCATATGCTACACCTAAATCATCTTCCTCTAAAAACTTTAATAATATATGATAATATTGAATATAAAATTGTTGAAGATATGAAGAAAATAAAGGCTAATATTTCACTCTAGGAAGTTAGTAAGTTAAAACAAAAAAACACTATTGGTTAATGCTTTGAATGCAATTCCAACTTCTTCATTGCCTTCAACTGCTATTCCAACCAAGGATCCTAAGAGTAAAGCTTAACCGAGGCCTTCTACTCCATCCCCTTATAAGATTGATTCATAAAACATTGTTCTTATTGGAGATAGGTAAAATTCACATACACCTCCTTTTCTCTTAAAATTTGAAATATTTAGCAAGAATGTTCATAATTGTTTAGTTGATTCATGTGCTTCATCAAACATCATGCCCTATTCGATATTCTTAAAATTAAATTTGAAGCCTAAAAAATCTTCCACTCAAATAGTTCAACTAGACACGACAAAGGTCAAAGTTTTAAGAGAAATGAATGAAGTTTTGATTAGATTGTCATCTAATCCCAAAGTTTTCCAAATAATTGATATCCTGGTTTTTGAAATTCCAGGATTTATGGTCTTATATTGAGTAGATACTGGTCTCAAACATTTAATGGTTATTTTTCTACCGATTTGTATCGTGTTTGGCTTCCCTATAATGGAAAAGCAAATAAGATTAGGATTTTCATAGAGTAACATATGAAGTATACAGTGACCAATCTTGATGAAGAAAACAAACTTGTTGCCTTCATGAACAATATTATGGATAATTATTCTGCAAAATATTTCTTTGGTAATTTTCATACCCAAATATCTCCTCATCCTTATGAATCAATGTCATCTCAAATTGAAAAATTTTCAGAGACAGATTCATCTAGATGTGTAAATATTGTAGATAATGTTGTCTATAGGTTTTTCGGACACTTTATTTTGATGGATCAAAGTTTAATGACGGTGCAGGAGCTGGTTGTATTCTAGTCAGTCCAAAGAATGGAAAATCCATGCTTACTTGTAGACTTGAGTTTGAATTCACAAATAATGTAGTATGATATGAAGCACTTGTACCGAGAATGCAAAAAGTAATTAGTCTAGATGTCAAGTTACTAAAAGTCCTTGGCGATTCAAAGATAGTAATAAAGTAGGTACGAAACAATATTCATTGTGCCTCTAATCATCTTAAACACTATCAATACTTTGTTCAAGACTTAACATGTAGCTTTTGGAATATAATATCTCTCCTATTCCCAAACTACAAAATGTTAGTGCTAAACTGTTGGCCAATGTTGCATCTAAACTCATTCCATCATAGGATTTCAGTCCAAACTATTTGTCAATTGAGATGAATTTTTCTCCCTTCTATTATAGATAATATCACCAATTAGAGAGTGTTTAATGATTATGTTTACATTATTATTTTTCTCACACTTGAAGGAACCTACAATGACCAAATTGTAGATGAGGACATGCATGATAAATAACTTAACAAATCCCCTAGAGAAGATAGAATAGAAAATACATTTCCTAAATCAATGGTTAATATGGGATATATTTATGATTTGAAAGACATATTTAAATGGTCAAATAACTACAAAGTTCAAAGTTCTACTGTAAGATTTGAGGTTATCAATTTAAGTTTTGTTGAAAAGTTTCTCTTTAGATGAAAGTCTTAGCTTCATAAACCTTTTGAAAAGATATAAAAATGTCTTTTCATGGAGCTATGATGGCCTAAAAGAATATTATACGTGAAAAACTTAGCATACAATACCTATGTTGGCCGATGTCAATCCTGTCCAGCAAAAAATCAAGAAAATCCATCCAAATCTTGAGTCCCAAATCAAAGTTGAACTTAACAAACTACTCAATGCCAAAATTATTTTTCCTGTTAAACATTCAAAATGTGTATCTAATCTAGTATGAGTTAGAAATAAGAATGATGATATTAGGATTTGTATAGATTTTAGAAATTTGAAGAAATCATCTAAGAAACACAACTTCCCATTCCCCCCCATGGAGCAAATTTTACAATCTGTAGCAGGATCAAAATTATTTTCCTTCTTAGATGGAATTTTTGGTTACAATAATATTTTGGGACATCATGCCGATAGATTGAAGACTACATTTAGAACCAAATGGGGTACATATTCCTATTATAATATGACCATTTTTCTAATTAATGTAGGGGAAACTTTTCAGAGAGATATGGCTACAATATTTAGAGGTATTATTAAAAAATCAGTGGTTATCTACCTTGATGATATTACTATATACTCTAAAAAATGAGGTAACCATTTACATGACCTTAAACAAACCTTTCAAAGGAGCAACAAATATGGTATTTCGTCGAACCCTAAGAAATCATTTTTTTCTTTGACCAAGGATAAACTATTAAGATTCATTGTTTCAAAATAAGGTATTATTATTGATCTTGATAGAATGAAATCCATTTGTGAAATTTACTTATCTCACAACAAGAAATCAATGCAATCCTTTTTAGGAAAAATTAATTTTGTGAAGTGTTTTGTCTCAGATTGTCATGCCATTACAAAATATGATCAGGAATAACACAACTTACAATTGGGGTATAAGAAAAAGAAATTATTTTGACTCAATCAAACAAGTCATCATTCATGATCCTTCTCTATCTTTACCTGATTATTCAAAATAATTTATTCTATATACTTTTTCTTCTAAGCATTCATATGAAACTATGCTAACTCAAAAGAATGATGAAGGAGAAGAAGCCCCTATTGAATTCAATAGCTCAACATTATAAGGGGCATAATTAAACTATTCAAAAGTTTAAAAATAAACCTTTGAATTATTTAAGTATATCAAACATTTTAGACCATTTATGCTTATATCCAATACAAAAGTGATTGCTCCATTCCCAACAGTGAGACAAATTCTAATTCAGAAAGCGCCTGGGAAAAAAGGGAAAATCAGGTCACATTGCTACAATAATATGACTTAGATATCAAGCCTGGAAATATTGTGAGGGGACAAGTCTCATGTAAAATAGATTTTGGCTCAAAATATGCTTCATCAGAAGATATCTTAGGTGAAAACAAAGAAATACAATAGGTATTCCTAATATAATTATAAGATTCTTAATATGCATACCTCATTTTTTTATCTAACTCATCGTTATGCACCTATTTTATTAGAACCTAAAAATAAAAGAGCCTTGAGAATGAAAGAAAACTAGTATAATATTGTGAATGGTATTTTGTTTTGAAAAAATTATGACTCTATTTTGCATAGATGCATTGAGAAATCTAAAGTTGATAAGGTTTGGCAGGAAATGCATGATGGCCTAGCTAGTGCACACTATGGAAGTGACACACTTGCACAAAAAATATTGCATGATGGATACTACTAGCTAACCCTATTTAAATATGCTCATGTTTATGTCAGGACATGTAAGATATTCTAAACTGCTTCATGCAAAGAGAGGAAGGTCACCTTACCACTACAACCAGTGAACATTGAACAAACTTTTGATTAATGGGGTCTAGATATCATAGGTGACATCATTCCTCACTCTTCTAAGAAACAAAAGTAAATTCTAATAGCCATGGATTACTTCAAAAAATGGGCAGAGGCCACACATCTAAATTTTTTTAATTTAGAACAAGTAATTGATTTTATTGATCAACATATAATTACTAGGTTTGGTCTCCCAAGTGCTTTAGTGTTTGATAATGCCTCTTACTTTTATGGTAATTTACTAACTAAATTTGCACTCAAAAGAGGTTTTAAAATTAAAAAATTTACAAATTATTATCCTCAACGAAATGGATTGGCATAATCAAACAATAAATATCTCTTAAGGATTACTAAACAAACAGTTGATGATAATCAAAGATATTGGCATAAGACCTTGATTTTTGTTCACCAGGCTAATAGAATAACCTATAAAGCATGATTAGGTGCCTCGCCTTATTTCTTGATTTATGGAAAATAAACAATTCTCCCCCCTAATGGAAGAAACAGATAAATAAAATAAAACGTAGTCAAAGCATAAGAAAATTTTCAAATCTTGGTTCGATTCCAGTTTAGTTGGTAGAAAAGTTTTTAAAGTTGGTGACTTAGTATTTAATTGGGACGAATCCCATGATAAAAATGGAAAACATACTAAATTTCAAATTTTGTGGCTAGGTTGAATTCATATTGTGGAAAAAATTGATCCATCTACCTCTATTTTGAAAAATATTCAAGGAAGAAAAGAGTCTCTTGCTATAAATGGACTAATCCCGAAAAAAAAAATTTCATGAAAGGTCATTATGAATTTTGTAAATATGTAAATAATCACATCTACAATTTGGTGTGCTACTTAAGTTTATCCTTTCTGAGTGATGTTTGTTTTATGCCTTTCTTTCCTTGCCTTAGTTTTGGAAGGTGAGTGCTATTTCTTTTGGCTTTGTGATTGGGCTATCCTTATTCTCTACTATTTATATACGAAGTTTAATCTTAAACGGAAATCACCAATTGAGATGATATTACTATGTTTTTTTTTCAAGTTTCCTAAAATATAGAGTCCCTTATTATAGTTCATTATGGTTTACTTGTCACTATTTTGTGAATATTCTTAACCCCTGGTTCATAAAAGAAAAAATATACTTATCAACAATTGTCTTAAATTAATCAAATTTTGAGATACAAACCTAATCAAGTACAAATTAGTCATCTAAAACTTTTTATGCCATCCCATATCTTAAGGAGTGGATTTTCCTCTCCATCCATTAATTAAATATTTTTAGAGTGTAGTTCAAAAATATAAGAATGAAATTAGAAGATAGGAGGTATGATCGCGAGCCAACCTAGCATGACCATGGGCTCTGATAATAGTGAAATTATCACATTTGGTCACGAGCCCAGGCACGTAATGGCTTGTAAAAATATAACTATAAGATAAGAGGTCTCATCACATGCCATATTTTTTCACTCCTGTTATATCTTGTGAATGGAATTGTCAAATTTTGGTCACCAAGCCAAGATAGTGGCTTTCAATTAACTTAAATAAAAAACATAAAATTTCCTCAAACATATTTTCTCTAAAACTCTTTCTAATGGATGGGATAGTGGAATTTCCATGGCTAGAATGTAGCCAGAGAAACTTTCAAAAACCCCACTTTAAAAAAAAAAAAGAAGTTCATTTCCATTTTTTCTAAAAGTTATTCGCCCAAATTTTATAGTATAATTTTTTTTACCTTAAAAATTGCCAAAATTTTATATAGAGACTATACAAAATTATTATAAATTTGAATATTTTTACAAAAACATTGCCAAACATTTTACAAATTGCATATTATGTAATAGTGATATTCACTAAGGTTTCTAAACTTTAAAATTAATTCACATCCTTAAAATTTTCCCTGAAGGTAACCCTTCCGAGGCTATGAATGCCTTCTGGCACTAGTGGATCTACCCATGGCATTGAAGTTTATTTTTAATTCTCATCTCTACTGATTAATTTGTTATTTCAAAGTTGTCTGTCAATAATACTTACTATTGCTAATGTATACTTTTCTATCACTATATACCTTATGGGGAAAATACTTACAAGTTCATAAATAATGATAATTTTTCTTAGTTTTATGTATTAGGGAAGATTTTGATGGGAGATTTGAATTTTAGAATTTTTATATCATCTAATCTCTATTCCTTTATTTTATAAATTTCATACCTTAACAAATATAATTGTTTCACCTAGTGCTTCGCCAATTGTTGTAGAGAACAACAAAACCCATTAATTTTTCTTATTAGTAATGGTGACCCATTTTATTTTTTCTAAGTAAATAATTTAACCTCTAAATAGCACTTAGTGCTTTAATTAGCCATTACATGAATACAATGTGCTTCTAAAAGAACCTCTGCCTTGAAAACTGGCATGAAACCTTTGAAAAAGAACATTTTTTTCTAAGTTGGGTATCCTCAAACCCCATAACCATGGAAGCTCGTAGCTCTTCAAAAAATTAAATTCTAAAATATTATGGGAACGTGGGTCTTCGGGTTCCATGTCATCACCTATCTCAAATAGCGTGTTCAACAAGTTGGCCCATACTCATGCTTGTTTAATAATATTTCGTTATAAAATAAAGCCCCCACATTCACTTTTATGAATTTTATCATTACTCTAGACTAAGCACCCGTGACCCCGAAAGCCCATAACAATTTCAAATTTCAATTAGTAACATCTTATGGGAATCAAAGCACCCGAGTTCCATGTCACCCTAATTCACGCATAAATAATATGGCCCACTTTCCTGTTCAATCACGTTTTTTATTTGTTTTATGGAAAGTGGCCCCTCTCTGCTCTAATGGCATGCCTACTTGAAAACCCGTAACATTTTCTATTTTCCAATTTATAAAGAATTATAGGTATTTGGGCTTCCAAGTATTCCACTCTCTTTATATCCATATTACACCTCATTCACCTAAAGATTTATTTTATTTATTTACCATATTTTACCCTTCTGGGATATTATATGAGGCTCACTCCTCTATTGCCCAAATACCTAGAATCCCAGAACATTTAATCAATTTTAATTATAAATCCTTATGGGCTCTTTACTCATGGGTTATGATGTGGAAACCTTCACATGACCCCTACCTATTTATTTTCCAATCAATTTAACACTTTAATTTATGGTTTGTGTTGGCACATTTATGGTTGAAAATTAGTTTATTTAACAAAATTTAAATAAACTTAACATAGAGTAATGAAAGTGGGGCTAATTGAAAGGACCCACTTTCACTTTTATAAATATTATCATCAGTCTACACTAAGGGCACGTGACCTCAAAATCCTGTAAAGATTTCAAATTTTAATTAGAAACACTTTACGACCATTCGTGCACCTAGGTTCTATGTCACCTTGATGCGCGCGTAAATAATATGCCCCACTTTGTTGTTCAATCACGTTTTCACTTTTTTTATGGAAAATTCCCCTCTCCTCTCTAATGGCTTGCCTACCAAAAAAACATAATGTTTTCTAACTCAAAATTTATAAAGACTTACGAGTATATGGGCTTTTGGGTATTCCTCTCTCTTTATATCCATCCCATACATCATTTTCTTGAAGCTTTGTTTTATTTATTTACAGGATTTCCCCCTTTTGAGATATTATATTAGACTCACTCCTCTATTGCCTGGATACCTAGAATCCACAAATATTTAAATTTTTTTAATTTTGAATCCTTACAGGCACTTTACTCCTAGGTTGTGACATGGAAGCCTTCACATGGCCCCAATTCCTATTTATTTTCCAATCAATTTAACACTTTCATTTATGGTTTGCGCTAACACATTTATGGTTGAAAATTAGTTTATTTAACAAAGTTTAAATCACCAATTTACAATTCTGTTTTAATGTTTTTCGTAATAACTTTTCTGCTAATTCTTCTGCTCTTCTTATAGGAAAGCTATGATTCCTATCTCCAAGATTAAATTAAGAAGGCTAAGGCAAATAATAAGGCCCTTGTGCAAGAACCTACTAGTCCATTCAAAGAAATAGTAGAAAAAAAGCTTCTGGTTGCGGGTTTTTTATCGGATGCAATATGAACCAGAGATTCAGGGAATTCTTCATGGGAAAACTTCTACAAATATTTTGAAGATGAACAACCTAGAGTTACAGTGAGGAAAATCATAGTTGACGATGAAACACCAAACTTATAAACAACTCCTGAGGATGCAATAAATTCCTCCTTGCATAGGATTGAAGTGAGGCCCCGACTTTTACCATATACAAATATGGTCATATGGGTAGTGGAAAATGTGAATATTAATGAGAAAAAATTTCATACACAGAAGGGAACAATGATTAGTTCATTTTCAAAAAAATACCATAAGGCCATGTACCATTTGTTATAACTGTAATGCACCTTCAATAAACAGTATGTGCAAGACTTCATCAAGAAGCACAAACAACCAGTTGTCTATAATTTATATTCGAGGAAATACCAAAATAAAATAAAAAATAAGAGGAGGATGATAAGTATTCAATATACTCAATTGCTTCTCCTTTCAATCAGATTTCTTCCATGCTTTTCAGATATCATGCCTATCTCAACATTTTTGAATTCCCTAATTTTTGGATTTCCTTAATTGATGGGGATTCTGAGGGTTGTTCTTTTGATTGGGCCACTATATTATCCAATAACCTAGCCAAGCACATTCTGGCTTTCCACAACTCCCCTTGCTTTTCTAAGAAAAAAATACCCACATTTCACATGTCGACCTACATTATGGAATATTTATTATTTTCTCTTGATTTCCCAGCTATGGGATGGAAATGGAGCCCATATGATTATCTTCCAATTCATATTTATCATAATATACTCCTAGAGTCCAATTATTTTGACCATTTTTATCAAATTATAATCCCTATATATGAAATCATATTTGAAACCAAGCCTCCCACAATGTCCCCGGAAGCCATGGAAAACCTCAAGAAGATTGGGAATTGGTTCAGTGAAGAATTATTTACATATATCATATTTTTGGGTAGCTACGCGTCACCCCATATCCTTCCCCTTTACATTCTTGAAAAGCTTCTATGCAGGGAAGTAACTTACTAGATAACAAGCCATTGAATCACTAAGGAATTGAAAGACAACAACAAAAGGGTTTTCCCTCATTTTCCTCTAACTTTTAGTATTTTCTCCCTAGCCAATTATGTTCATGTAGAGAAATATTTGTTACTTATTAAAGCATTGAAGCGGGCCACCATCTCGACTAGGGCATATGACCCTAAAGGAGTAGCAAAACAGGTTGCCTCAACCTATTGCATAAGAAGATATCTTCATGAGGAAAGTAAATTTGATGACTTGTTTGTTGAAGCCTCCTCTTATAATACACTATTGAATATCGTGGATGAAACATTGTCAGTGAAGAAGTGAGAATTTTTTTTTCTTTCATAAATCAATATTATCTCCTATGCCAATGGACTAATTGCAACATTCATTAGAAAAATGACCATCTATGAAAACCACAAGGGTTTCTATTCAACAAAAATGTTTCCTCTCAATTTCAGCAAACAGAAACAACAAGTTCTTCAGCCCCCGAAAAGGTTCATATAGTAGATTCAAGGATGGAAAATGTTTGGCAATAGTTTGATCTGATCCCAAAAAAAACAAAGAAAGGGTAATAATAAAATGTGATCCTAGGAGGAGAGTTTGCTTCTCAACAAAAAAATCCGTAAAGTAATTCCTCTACTATGAAAAATACCATGCCAAAGTAGACAATATTTGAGAAGACACCAATATCCACTTAGCCAGAGGTAGAGATTATTCTTTCTAATCCTAATTCTGAAATCTTCCTCAATATTGAGTAGATTCCTCCAATGGATATATTTTATAGCCCTATGCACAAATTTGTAGTTAAGAGAGGTAGAAAGAAGAGGAAAATAGAGGAATTCTAGAATTTAGTCCCAACAAAATCCTCTCTAGCCACTTATCTTGAAGTCATCTAGAAAGGATCCCCTATTTCCCCTACTGATGTGTTTGGAAAATTAACTCAGTTTACAGGTGCCTATGCTTATGAAACCATGGATAAAGCAATAGCAGTGAAATAACTGATGAGAGAAAAATATTAAAATATATCCACCATGGAGTAGAGATTCATGAAGTAAAAATAGAAATTGAAGGAATAATGGCAAACATAATTAAATCAAAAGGAGATCACATTGGAAGAACTTTTGAAAGCAGTTTAATGCCCTTAAAATTAAGCATGCAAAAAGAAATAAAATAAAATGATGGAAAAGTCAGAGATTCACAGTAAAAGTTCGAACAATTGCAGATCGGGACCCTGCATCTAGCCAAATTTAAAAATGAAGTGTATGAGCTTAATGCTCAACTCTAGAAGCAAAAGAAACTTTTTTATGAGAAGCTAGGTTTGATTCAGATTCAATGCAAGCTGGGAAACACATTGGATGATGGGTTAGTGGATATGATAAAATATTATGATTAGATGAAATGAAACCTCAATGAGCTACTGAAATGGCATAACAAAACTGAGAGAATGAAATATAGCTTCCCAAAATTGATGAAATGAAAAAATCCACCATTTTCAAAAGTCGGAAAGCTAGAATTCAATTGGTGAAGAAGCTAGTAAACGATGCATGAAAGTTATCAAATTTCATATTTGAATCCATCAATTCTTCATTTCTTGAATCAAATACGATTCCGAGTTGTTCTAAATATTCCTTTCCAGATATAGATAGATTGCTAAAATATTGACTTGAGGAGGGCGCATAATTTGTTAAAAGAATTGACCGATTAACTAAGGTCAATCTTGAACTTAATTGGCAATTCTTAGTCAAGCCTCATAGTCATTTGCTGTTTCTAAAGGAACTTACCAATATTTCCATCCAAATGTTGCAACCATTGAGATCATCTATCTTTAGCTACCAGATACACATCAAGCCTTGATATCCTCTAGAGATGGCATCACTTCTAGAAGTCCAAAGGCTATGGCAGAAAACTATTGGCTCAAGTTAAATTGATTGATGGCTATTACAACCATTTACTTTTAAAGATAATTTTTTTATAATTTAGGTTAGCATTTTTAGGGAGATTATTTTCACTCTTTTGTTGTAAAGAAAGCTATAAATCCCCCTTTCAAAATCATTGTAAAGGGTTATGGAATTTTGACGTAAAATCAATGCTTTAGTTGCACTTTTGTACTCATGTTTTACTTTAATATTATCCGAACCCTTTTATATTCCGATATGCACATATTGTCAATAGATAAGGTACTTTTATCATCTTTTTATATTATCTATCATTAAAAGTAATTGTCTTATTTATTTAAGTTTTGTTCATGTATGCGTTCTCATTGGTTCAAACATAATCAATATTGGTGTGTGTGAATAAATTCATTAAAATACAATGAGCAACAAAAATATTTTTCATATGTGATGAGCTTAATATTAATTTGATTAAATATTTAATCAAATTAATTCTTTAATCGATATTAAAAAACGTTGGCTTGTGAGAATATTTATTGTCATAAAATAACAATATCTTTTTGGCACATATGATTTGATATACCTAGGTAAAGAAAATCGATTATATTATTTTAAGTGTATACTAGTTTTCATATTATTTTATCAGTTATCATCACCAACCATTCCATCCCATACACAATTAGTTTTCATGGGTAGCTAGACCCAAAATACCAGTCGGAACCACCCTCCCAAATGGAAAGGAGTCTAATTTGGGGCTCTCACCAAGTGGATTCCTAAATGTTGACGTAGTTAGTTTTCACCATCAACAATAGCCTAGTAGATATTGAAATATTTTGTTATATTTAAAGGGAATAATGATATAGATGTGGAAGTGGTAGATATATGTGCACTACAAAATTTTAATCCTCCTTTGATGGAGCCTTTTAATGTCATATTCGGGTAAATAAAGCCTTCAGTGACCCTTTTTCCTTCTATGACCATCACCGAATGATGTCAGAGGTGATTGGTTAACCCACCATAGGAGGTTTTTCCTTGAATTCACCCTTACCATTCATCAGTGGGACATTTTCTTCTAACTACATGCCAAATACATTTAGTTTCTCCATATGGGATATAATGTCGCTAATTATGACTTTTCCTTCCTAAAGTAACCTATAATTAGTATTCCCATTGTGTCATTGCAATTTCCCACATCTATATTTGTATTTGGTAGGGTAAAAGGCCTAGGTTTTTCCAATTCTAGTGTTTTTACTAGAATTTGGGGTAGTGATGTTTCCAAAATACCAAATATATTCATGTAGTAACATCTTTTTTCCTATGCCATTGGAGATAGCAATGTTCCTAGGGAAACTCATGTTCCTAGGGGTAGAAATGTCTTTAGGGGCACATATGTCTCTAGAAACCATATTATTAGGGGACCTTCAAGTCCATATAGATCACTGAAATCATGTCTTCCTTCTACTAGAATTAATTTACCAAAACCAAATTTCCTTTATTGGAAACATTAAAACTTCTTGATATTTCAAGGTTGATTAATGGCCTCATCCAAAAAAACCTTGTACATCTATTGATTCATAAAAAATTCCCATTATATATTCTAAAGTTTGATGAACATATAGGACAATATCCTTTTACACATATTATGACCTACCATGTTTGGTGTTCCTCAAAATATTTGCTGGATAATAGAATTATGGTTGTGACCTTTCCAAAGAATATTGTAGAAAGTGATGCCAAATGGTACACAAGTTACTCATAACTTCGTATAGTGAATTTGTTTCATTTCACATGACAATTTTAACACATTTTCAATTTCCTATTGGGGGTGAGACTTAAACTGAACTTTTGATGTCATTACATAAAAACAATTCCACATGGATCTCTAATCACATTCCTGAATGGAGACAATGGTGTAGGCTCATCATGGAAAAAATTCCATGTAACTCTTCAATGAATTTGTTTACTAAGTCATTTTTATGACCCATTGCTAAAAAAAATTCTGCGCTAGGGGTGGTTACTATTGAGAAAGAAATTTTACCCCATCATTTATATCTCATCTATTCTCAATTTAGGACTTTATACAATGTAATTTCTCTTGCTACAAAAGTCATCAACTAATACTCATAATCCTATCCTTAGGACTACATGACGATGCCATGGTTGCTTCTATATCTAATGTTTCATTTGTCTAGTTAAGTAGGCAATTGAGTGAAATGACTGTATCCACAAACCTATTGTTTGATATTCTACCAACCCAAAATGCATGATCCCTATTTAGACCTCTAAGGCACATTAAATACAATTCACCAATCAAAGAATCCTAAACAACCTAGATGAAAGAAGAAAAATAAGAAGAATGTTTATAACACTTAACAAGGGACTAGATAAACGCAAAATTTTTCTAGTGAAGGTACTAAGGAGAAGAATAAGTTTATTTTTTCTTGCAAGACTTGTGGTGGAGACCATCTCACCCACCAATGTCGTAGGATGGATGGGATTCCTCATTTTTTCTCCAACAAGGAACCCTGAAAAAAACTATTGTATTGACAAATCCATTTAATTTGCAACAACAGATAATAGTTGTATCAAATATTACACCTCCACAAGGGCACACAATAGGTAACCCCCAACAAGGGGGGAGTTCTTCAAGTTCCAATGTTTTCATGTGTGATAGAATGGTCAATTTACAAACCTAGGTTCATAATTATGAAAATATAAAGAGTATTTCTTGTGATAAGTATTATCCATATTGATCCTAGCCTAGTGCCCTTCTGTAAATAGAGCATCCAATTTTAAACATAGTGCTTCACCTACCAAATCATATTCTTCATAGTTCCACACATGATTCCAATGAAAAGGTTTCCCATAGCTACAATATTGTGGAGGATTTAGCCAAGGAACCATGTTCCATGCCAATCCTTGAATTATCCAAATATGCCCAGTCCATCAAAAGGGATTATTGTCTACTATAAGTAGGTTAGAATCCTTAAAATCTCAATTACTTTCATTTGAAACTATCCAAAGTTGGCATAGTATTCCTCCCTAGATTTATTTTCAGATTCAAGTACTGTCATGTGGGATTGATACCTTAATAAATGTGGTTGATAAAGAAGCCACTGATTTCATTATGTCTATTTCATGTTGGAGACATATCAGTTCTACAAAGTTCTTCTAGTCCAATATCATGTTGAAGGCATTTGATGGACACACATTTAAGCCTCATGGAACCATTTCTACCTTTCCGTTGGAGTTTGGTGGGAATAATATTTTGGTCAGTATCAAATTAGTTGATACCTTACTATATCACGACATTTTACTTTGGTGAATTTGGTTCTTTGAAATGATGACTATAGTTTCATCTATCTTTAGGGTTTTCTTCTTTCCACATGAGAGAAAGGTGTTGACTATTTATTGGTTAGCATAATGTATGCTTAATTATAGAAAAAAATGGTCATAGAAATTAGATTACAATAATTTTCTTAAGAATAGTTGTTCCTACACAATTAATACTATAACATCATCTACATTTAGATATTTTCACTTTTCACATGAGGAAAAGGTGATGACTATCAATCATTTACTATATTGCATGCCCAATTATAGGCTTAATTGTGGTATGACAATTCCATTAATTAATGGTTACTTAAGTGTTCACACTAGTATTAGTGTGGGTATATTTAAGGATTCATAATTAATGGGTATATTTACCCCACCCCAATCAATCACTACACCCAACATGGATGCTATTTGTATGATATGTTTGGCTATCATCAACTTGTAGGGGTCCTCAAATCCTTATGTGGTGCTTGATCCTTCGAAATTAGACTCATTTATGGTCAGAAATGCACTATATATGGTTGAGATTACCTATCAAGATATGTATTTGGTGTGTACTAACACTAATTAGAAACTCCATCCTAATATGTAATATGATTAGCATACTTTTTGCACTTGGGAAATCAATTCTCCTAGTTCCCACGATTTTTTGGACACTAAGCTGCTTTCAAATAAGGCCATCCTATAAGTTATTTCTATGATGATTTTTTAAGGGAATGTATACATCATTTACCATCCTTTATTCCTAGAATGAAACAACTAATGGGTGAAATAAAATAACAATTTAGGATGGGGGAAATTTTTGGGTTATCTAGGGATGTGCAAGCCTTAAAAAAGTCAAGTCCTAGATTTATTTTTTGGGACTTGCAACCAAACCTTACAATATAAACCATATTGAAGACACATATATTTTACCTTTTCTAGGTCTTTATGGGCATCATCATGTAACTATGATAGCTCATGAGGCTACGTAGTGTGTTTATCCTCATGCAGACCATGATAGTGACTTGGTTCTAGTTCATCATTAGAATCATGCAAATTAACGAACATCAAAATTTTACTATATGTGGAGCAGCCTTGTCATGGTGTGCCATACGATTCCAAAAATGACCCATGAGTTCATCAATGATGATAGGAATACTTTTATTAAGCCTAGCAATGGGTTTCACTCTATGTAATTGTTAGGATGAGTAATGCCTTGTACATTAGTGCTTGAAGTGAGTGATTTTTATTTTTGTATTTGGCTTTATTCAATTTTTTTACCATGTTTGGTTATTCATTTGCATATTTCCACTTTCCTTTCATCATAGGCACACCCATGGTGAGACTAGGAGGTTAAATTAATTATTTTGATAACTATGTTGGCGTATGTCGTATTAATTAAGCATCACTACACAAGTATGCATGCATATCATGTTTAGAGTAACATTATATGGATTCATAAATAATATTTGAACCATAATATATATAAACTACATGTCCAATACATCATCTCGAAAATCCAAAAAAATAAAATTAAAAAGTCAAACACATGGTCTTGTCCTTACCTAGTCTAAGAAGAAATGGAAATGCATCTATGGAATCTCTCGCATGTCAAAAGTTTAAAGAGTTAAATTAATTTCATTAATTCTCATTCATCCTTCATTATTGAATTTATGCAATTTAACCTAGGATATTGTGTTTCAAGATTGTTTTTAAGGAATTGGTAACACTTTATTTGAAATTTTATGTGACATCCACTGAACCATGAGGTACATGTTCTAAATTGAAACATAGAAATAGGTTCTTGCCTATGATAATTAATTTAATTATTAACTATAAATTTTTTTATCATAATGTCTTATATTTGACTCCACGATGTTGGAACATTATCCCTTCTTAATTGTAAATCATTATTTTAACAACAATGCCTACCCTTCATGGATACCCTAGTTAGTAGTCCCTATTAATATTTAACTCCCATGTTGTGATTCTTTGTAGATCTATACCACATTTATTCCAATCATGAATACAATTATAACCTCATTCTTATCTCTTAATAATTTCTCCTATGCATTTCCTAAAGGGGGTCCCATCATTATTCATGTTTCTTAATGGTTGCATCTACATATTGCTATTTATGTTTGGGTGCTTTTCTACACTACTATTTAGTTTAATATTTCTTAAATCCATTTTATTTACTCAACATATTTCCATTTAAATTATTTTACCTCCATTTTATGACCTTTCACTTATGGAGAAAACTATTGTTATGTGGATATTACTTTCCTTGAACATTTATTACATTCAATTTTCATAGATATGTTCCATGCGCTTAAAACATAGTTGTATGCCTATGGAACACTTTATTTATCCAATGAGAATACTTTTATCTCTTTCTATTGCTCATCCAAACCATGAAAAAGACACTCACAAGCATACCTTTATCTCCTTTTCACTGTTTAAAAAACATGAATAAGGAATACACAAAAAATGAAAGTTGGGGGGGGGGAGGGCTGATATCATTGATATATATTTATTAAAGTGGAAACCATAAATAATTGTATCCTTTGAATATGGAGCCTATTTGTTTCATTTTATTATAATTAGGATATTGGTTTCCGGGATTATAAATCATATACTCATCTAACTGGTAATTCCTATATTCAATATGGAGAGTGATTCAATGTCTCATGCATTGTTGCACTATATAATTCATGCTCTTTAGTTAGTGCTCCTAATTCATAATTATGTTATGTTATATGTTCAAAGGAAGGAAAGCACCAATCAATCATTTTTTAGTCTTTTTGACCTGTTGTGTCGACCACCCTTATATTAGCTATACTTGGTGATTCTATCTCTTGAAGAAATATCTCATTTTTCATTTTGTCTCGATTGATGGGGAATACATTAAGGCCCTCCTTCAATGGATCTCCTCCTATTGAAACCATGAAATTAAGTAGGAAAGGGATCTAGGAAACAACTGGTACCTTGGAACTTGCAGTCATTAAGTATGGAATTCGTTGTGATTGATAGTGGTTTCACTCATTGGCTCTTGATCGATCAAGTACACAAGTGTTCAATGTTAGATACTCTATTCAAATTTACTAGATTTTACTACGTACCTTGGAGTCCATTTTAATTATTTTCGAGACTTATTACATCTATTAATGGTATTCATCAATGCTTGGTTATTAGGTGGCTTTTATAATGTTTGGAATAATGTTTTCTATTCATATGATATATAATCTTACCATATGGGGTTGAGCCGAAGACCTTGGGCCTAGGGGGAATAATCCATATAGGCTACCCCTCCCAAGTTGTTATGAAGTATATAACTACTATATGAGTTCTTTTAAGATCATTCAATGACCCTAGTTTGTGCTAGATGTCTTATTGATGTATATTATGACATAGGTTCACGTTGTATTTTCTCATGCTATGATCTCATTTATGACATGGATCCACTATGTACTTTTTCATGGCCACGATTTTTCATATCATCTCATGGATCTACAACATATTGTTTTGGTAACCATCCTTTTTCCTACATATAAGCATGAGTATTCCTACCTCATATATGATCTATATATCTAATTGTTTGATTGTTTTTTGTAGGTACTTCCTAGTTTCTTGATTTATGATCTCCTTCCTTAATCTATTCATAATCATGAATATTTGTAATGAATTTCAACCTTTATTTCCTCTTTTGAAATCATACATTAGGGGGAATCTGTATACTTGTATATGTCACCACAGGCCTTGCAAAGATGTTATTATATGCTACAAGGATGAAATAAATATCATAATTATTTCATAAGGAAATAATTATTTGTCACAATATATAATTATGAAATAAAAATGATTTCATAATTGTAAAAAAAATAAAAATTCAAATTAAATTTCTAATGAGTTTGAAAAACCTCATAAATGAGCATGGAATTTGAGAAAAAAATTCATATAGGTTGGAAAAATATCATAATTTAGCTTGAAAATTGTGCATGAATTGTAATTTCTTAGTTCACATGCCATCAAGCCTACTATACGACTTGTATCCACCTAATTCACATGACATGAAGCCTATCTCAAAGAAATTCTAAATTCCTATAAGAAGAGGCCAAATTGGGGGATAGGGGATATCTAGAGTTTGAGAGTCCTTGTGATGGGTAAATATGCTAGTGAAATATAGAGATAGATAAGTAAGATCTCAGTATTTTGGAGCCAAAAGTACCATAATAATATAAAGTTAATATAATACTTTTGTACTTTATTTGGTTATTAATATATATCTATGGTATTTTCCCTCCATTGTTTGTGGATTATTGTGATTTATTTGAAAACATTGGTAGATATAATTTTTATTAAGAAAGGTAGATTAAATATAGTTTTCTTTATATTCTTTTTGTGCTAAGTGAGTTTGAGGGAGGTGTAATTTTTTATTTGTGTGTAGATAAATGCATTTTTTTAGCCAAGAGTGGAGTCTTGGATACACATAAATTAGGATTAAACGAGGGAAAACATTAGAATAAGATAATGCTTTCATTCCTTTCCTCATGAGTGTATATTAAATGTACAATTCTAGAAATGGTGTGAAATATCATAGTGATATCCCCTATTTTCCACTAACCTATGCCAAATCAATAGGAGGATACCATTTATTGCCTCCCCCACCCACAAACCCCACTCATTACTCACACAAATGGGTCTAACCACGTGAGGACTTTCAAGAATATTGTAAATGGTCCAAAACTTTATCAGAATGAGGGTTGAGGAAGTGATACTCTTAACCCTAGATAACTATTGAGTTATGTTAAATATTGGCTTGCTAGGAGGATAAGAGGTTTCATTTTTTTTTGAATTGTACTTGTATTTTTAGAGCATAATAGAGAAGATTGATTCTATACAATATGTTCACGCAACACTGTCCAAGATAACGCCATAGGTGTGCCCATTAATTTATATGTGCATTTTTACTCTGATAGACATGTATATTTTAGAATAGGGTTTCCATAATTTTAATTTCATTATCAATAATTATTAAATATATGGTTGAGATTTAACCTCTATTAAATATTATTTGTCGTATTTGAAAATACAAGGTTGAGAATGATCTCAAATCCTAATACCGACCATTATCCCATTTTCAATGTAGAAATTATACAACAATCATTTATATCATGGATTCAATCCGATCTAACAATGTACTAAAGTTAAATATTGAATCACTTCTACAAATCAACTGCGGAATTAAAAAAACAATCGCCAATCAAATGAAGCAAAGAAGAATCAATCAAAGCACAACATAGATAATTTCCTGGCGAAAGCTTGCTACTCAAAACCACACTATCTTCTATTGTATATTCATCATGGATACATGAAAAAATTACATACAACTCTTCTCACAAGAGCCCTCTTGTACTCAGCTAATTGTCTCACACTGTCTCAGATAAAACTGACAAATACTTAGCCAATTTACTGCCTCCGAACAACCTGCCTTGCTTGCGAAATTTGTGTGGAATGCAATCCATATTCCATAGGAATTTTTCCTTCCTAAACTGCACAAGGATCATGGGAAATCCAATGGGTGTTTGGTTGCATGGGTGCAACCCAATAATCCTACAACTGATAGTCAACTTCCCTTTCACCTAGATCTCAATTGGGTCTCCACTGGAGATGACATGCATGCAACTAATAATAATACATCCTCAGTTGCATGTGAGATCAAAAATTGTGAATTAATTAATATTTAATTCACTTGATCTCTCACTAGTGTATCTAACATTTACAACTAGCACAACTAAGTTTAACTCACTTAACTGAGTTAAACTGATTACAACTTGCATTAAATAATGCATCACTGCACTTAAAACTCTATTACAACTAGAATTACTCTACATGCCTCACCAAATACCCTGAACTCGAAATTCATGATCTAACTGAGTTTATCACACTCAGTTAGCTATTACAAGTTATTTTGAGATTATATTACATTTTATTGTCCATCTTAATTAAGGGATAAGTAAAATAGACACGCACCAAATTTAGCCCACACCAGTGTAGGTGCTGCTAAGACCTGTGGTCCCACACTAGTGTAGGTGCCGCTTGGACCTCCTGGTCCCACACTAGTGTGGGTGCTAAAATTTCTTGTTGAACTTCAACACTCCCTCTCAACAAGAAAGGGATTATCCTTCACCCCAATCTTGTCTCTATGGTATTTGAATTTTCTCCTGGTGAGAACCTTCGTTAGAATATTTGCATCCTGTTCTTCTGTGGGAATGTTCGAAGTAACATTATCTGCCTCTGCACACAATATCTAAGATGGTGGTACCAGATATATATGTGCTTGGAACTATCATGAAACACAAGATTAATCGAAATTTTAATGTAACTATGATTATCACAATGTATCACTGTTGGATCCATCTGAGAACCAAAAAACCAACCAAGATATTTCTCATCTAGATAGCCTTACATGCATCTTGAATTTCTCCCATGTACTCTACTTCTGTTGAACTGAGTTCCACATATCATTCCTTCCTGATGTACCAAGAAACTATTTTCTATCCTATGCTGAAGATCCCTCCCGATGTGCTCTTTCTGTCTCATGGATTTCCTGCCTAATCTACATCTGTGAAGCCTTGAAGCTTTGCTGCCTCTGTCCGTCTGTACCATAGACCATGATATGATGTGCCCCTCAAGTATCTCAAGACATGCTTCCTTGCCTTCTAAAATATTTTGGTAGGCCTAACCATAGCTTGACTCAACTGGTTAACTACGTAGAAAATGTCTGGTCTGGTGTTCAATAGATAGACCAGTGAACCAACTAACTGTCTGTAGACAGTAGCATCCAATACCTCTCCAGAAGTAGAATCATCTTTCCTCCAATTTCTTGGAAGAGGAGTATCCATGGGTTTGCAGCTCTCCATGTGAAACTTACCCAATATCTCTTTGGCGTACTTTCCTTGAGAAGCAAAAATTTCACCATCCTGCTGCCATATTTCCAAACCAATGAAATAATGAAGGAGTCCCATCTCCTTCATTTAGAACTCACTTGCAAGATCCTCCTTGCATGAGTGTATTAGTTGCTAATCACCAGTAAAAATTAGATCATTAACATAAATAAAAATAATCAATATCTTACCGTCAACTACAATCTGGTACAGGTTTACATTAGCTTCACTTTTGGTGAAGCCCAGTCTGGTGAAATAGCTATCTATCCCAGTGTACCAATCACGAGGTGCTTGATTCAGCCCATACAGTGCTCTCTTGATTCGACACACATGCGACTCACTGTCAAATATCTCGAAACCTTTTGGCTGCTCTATGTACATTTCTTCCTCAATGTATCTATTGAGAAACGTAGTTTTCACATCCATCTGATGAATGCACCATCCCATCTGCGGTGAGAGTGCAAGGATGGATCTAATGGAAGAGTACCTTGAAAAAGGTGTAAAATTATCATCTATATCGATCCCCTCAATCTATGAGAATCCTCGAGCCACAAATATGGCCTTGTATTTCTCCACACTCCCATCAGCAACTTGATTTACCTTGTAGATCCATCTAGATCCAACCACTGATTTGTCGACTCATATTGGGACAATCTCCCATGCACTATTCTTGACAATGGAGTCATAATCCTCCACCATTGCATCAACCCAACTTGGTTTTTGCACTACCTCCTGAAAGGAAGATGGTTCAATCACAATAAATTTTCTCATAAGATCCATGTATCCAGTAAACCTGTCTAGGGACTGTCTCTATCTGCGCTGTGAAGTAGGGGCTCCTACATTCTCTACACCTTAAAGTCTTAATCTATCAGCTTCTGTGGTGTGCCTTATGGCATTTTTGATGGATGGATCTACATAAGTGTTTTCCGCCACTCCATGATCCTCCTCATGTGGCTGCTCCACATCTTGAGGCTCATCCTTGGGAACCAAGAGTTCCTCCTCTGCATGCAAGTCTAGCTCCCTCTAAAGTGAAAACCGCATGGCTTTCTCCTCATCAAATTTTATATCCTGTTTCACAATAGTCATTCTTCTATTTTGAAAATACACCCGATAGTTTTGGGGTGTTTCAGTGTACCCCACAAAAATCCCAATCTCAGCTGTTGGTTCCAGCTTCTTCCTGGCGTCTTTGATCACATGCACATAAATAGATAAGCCAAAAATATTAAAATGTGAAACATCAGGTTTCTTACCAGTGAAAGCCTCTTCTGGTGTACTCATGCCAAGTATCCTATGAGGACAACGGTTCTACACAAATACTGCAGTGTTGCATGCTCCCACCCACAGATGCATTGGTAGGCCTTGATCTTGCAACATCGCTCTTGCTGAACCCACAATCATTCTGTTCTTTATTTTAGCGACCCCATTCTGATGTGGGTTATGAGGCACTATCAGTTCTCTTCGAATTCCTTCTTTGTTGTAGAATTTCTTGAATTCATTAGAGATGTAATCAACACCATTATCGCTCCTAAGAGCCTTGAATTGCTTCCCTGTGTCTTTCTTCACCAGTGCCTTAAACTCAACAAACTTTGAGAATGTCTAATCTTTCTTCTGCATGAAGTATATCCAAAAATTATGAGAAAAGTCATCAAAAAATATCACATAGCAACAAAGAATGGTCCACACACGTCTGTGTGAACTCTCTCAAGGATTCTCGAAGCTCGGGTCTCCTTATCATGATGAAAGGCAGCCTTTACATATTTTCCCATAGTACATCCCTTTCATGTGTCTGACTACACAAATTTACCCTTGGGAAGACTAGTAGAAATATACTGCATGAATTTCAAGGCTCCATGGTGAATATGGCCCAATCTCATGTGCCATAATTTGCCCACATCCCATCTCACCACTTTGTCCGCCTTCCCATTAATGCTGCACAACCATCTACATCCAGCTTGTAGATATTATTAACTTGAATCCCTCTCTGCTTGGCTTGTATTTTTGTTTTGTGTCTCAGGAAATATTTTCCTTTAGTAAAAATAACATCATAGCCTCTATCCTCCAACATTGCAACTAAGACTAAATTTTCCTTCAAACTTGTTACATGCATTACATCTTTTTTTTGAAAGGGTTTACCTGACTGTCTCTAGAAGGTAATGGTAGCACTATACCACCCATCATCACCCATTTCAATATGCATTTGGAGATCTTTCTCCTCCAAGCTACTGAAAGGCTCCTTGTCTCCCGTCATGTGAAAGGAAGCACCACTACCCAAATAACACACAAATCCCAATGCACTTGACACCATGCATGTGATCAATGAGAATTCAAGCTCAAATTGTGTGGCCAAAGCCTCACTAGCTGCATATCCTCCAAGCCTTATTGTTCTTCTTCTTTTGTGGATAGTTAGTAGCATAATTCCCATGCTCGTGACAGTGAAAACACTTCACCCTGGACATATCTCACATCTTGCCAGCTTTGGACTCAGATTTGGAATGGAGTTTCTTACCCTTCCCCTTCTTCACCTTGGCAGCCAAAGCACAATATTATTCATCTTCATTCTTATATGAATATCCACCTTTGCTGTTCCATATCATCTCCTCCTACACCAAATCCAAACATAGTCGTTCCTAATATGACATCTTTTCCCTTCCATTGATAGATTCTTGATAACTGTGCCAACTCTTTGGAAGTATTAGGAGAGCTAAAATCAGCAAATCATCATCAATGAAATTTATACAAACACTCCCTAGATCATCGCAAAATTGGATAAAATTTGTTAAATATTTTTGGATGGAGTCGCCTTTCTCCATCTTGATCTTCCTGAGTTTATCTTTCAGTGGCAATTTCCTATGGTCACTGCTGCTCTGAAATAGATTCGTCAAAGCCTTCAACATTGCATATGGTGTCGCTTGCCTATGGAGGCTTGAGCCAATTCGGTCTCATACTCCCTCCAAAAGGATCCTTCTCTCCTTTGCCACTTTATTTTTCCATGCATCAAGATTTGCATCATATGTCATAGTGGGTTAAGGAACATCATTGTCAATGAATTCCTTCAAGCCATTGTTGGAAAAGGGTTCCCTAAGCTGCGTTTTTCATATAATTTTGTAGTAATTGGTCTTTCGCGGGGGCTTTGAGGTGGGTCAAAGCCCCCAATGTTTTTTAATGGGTCAAAGGGTAAACCTATAGTCCACAAACCACGGTTTGCGGACCATAGGATAGCAAAGGCTATGATGTTATAAATAGATAAATAGTTGGGTCTAGAAAAGAAGAAGAAGTAATATTGATGCTAATTACGAACTGTTGAGATTTGTTTTGGATTTTTTTGGGTAACGACTCATGTTGGCTGTGTGCACGGAGATCCTCAGTCCTGCTGTGTGTGGATCCCACTAGCTGTGTGCGTGGGCGATGACTTGGGTTTGTAATTAGGGTTTTGGATATTAATGAATGCAGAATCTATTGAAGTATCTTGTTGCTATCTAAACTAGTTGTGTTTATTACTGAAGTGCCTCTGTGTTATTTGAATAAGCTGCGATTGTGTCTACAATATATGAATTAGATGCGATTGTAATGTCCTGTGGTGATAATTGCTAATGAGCATGTGGATGTGAATTTGTTGATCAGATCTGTTAGTAATAGTAGATTTATTCACGGTTACATGTTGATTATACTGTTAAAGGCTCGATAATAGGCATGTTTCTGTGCAAACTTGATAGAACTAAACGAGATTTGCCTTAATTACCTACTCTCTCTCAGGGTGTGGAAACCTGGTTCCATGTAGGTTTTAACCCTGAACAGAAATTATCTACTCACGAATCTTATAACAGAAAATAAACAATAGCGAGAGAATAAAACATAAAACAGATAAACACAGAGATTTTCCCCTGGATCCCAAATCGGGATGACTAGCTTGATTTTTCATTATATTCATTTTAGTGTTACAACACATATATATACATGTCGAATCATACATGAACCCTAATCCATTAATCATGGATTAGAACATAAATGTAGTTCCCTTGACTGGATCTACAAAAATGCTAGGCGCCGAAAACCATCGTACCCCAAAACCATGTGCAAAACCATGCACAAAACCATGGGCGTAGACTACCCACTGGAAATTAAGGACCAAAAAATTTTCGTAGGGGCGCTGCCCCGGACCCCGATAGGGGGGCTACTGCCCCCCCGTTGCGCCCAGCGCAAAAGGGGGGGCTATCGCCCCCCCTCTTACCCCCCCGCGCGTGCTTTGTCGTGGAAAGAATATAACACGTACCCAACATTCTCCCACTTGTTGTTTTCTTTCCGCAGAGGGCCACAAGAGAGTTTAGTCACTGGCCCAATTCTTGAACACCCATTGTTTCTCTACACCAATAGAAATTTTGAGTGCTCACAAACTTTGTCAATGCATCTGCAACATTCTTCAAAGTGTCCACCTTTACCAGCAACACCCATTTAGCCTCAACCATATCTCTAACAAAGTGATAATGAACATCAATGTGATTTGTCTTTGAATGATAAGCAGGGTTCTGAGCCAAGAAAATTGCACTTTGTCTATCACAGTCTATCCTTATAGCTTGCTGTACCAACCCCATACTTGAACACAATCTCTGCAACCAAACTGCTTCCTTGCTTGCATGAGTGGCTGTTATGTATTATGCCTCTATATTTTAAAGAGCCACTACTGACTATATTTTACTCATCCAACTGACTGCACCTCCAAATAGGCTGAACACATACCCACTTGTAGATCTTCTTTGGTCCAGATCTCCAGCCTAGTGTGCATCAACAAAACCATGAATGTCCAACATTCTTTCCAATCCTGGTCTTCCCTGGTAGCATAAGCCATAATCACTAGTGCCACATAAATATCTGAAAACCCGCTTCACTGTTGTCCAATACTCCTTCCCTGGGTTTGACATAAACCTGCTCAATACTCCCACTGCATGTGCAATGTCCGGTCTAGTACAAATCATTGCATACATCATGCTACCCACTACACTTGCATATGGAACATGGGACATATCCTCCTTTTCTTCTTGTGTCTTGGGACACTATTCAGCATATAGCTTTACACCTACAGGAATAGGAACATTCACCGGTTTACTATCCTGCATATTGAACCTCTGCAATGTAGTCTTGACATACTTCCTTTGGTTTAACTAGAGCTTCCTCTTTGCCTAATCTCTCTTAATTTCCATGCCCAAAATATAGTTTGCAGCACCAAGATCCTTCATGTCGAATTTGGAGAACAATTGGGTCTTCAAATCTTGGATAATTTCTTTGTCATTTCCAATCAACAACATATCATCCACATAAAAGACCAAATAAATAACACAGTCACTAATTAATTTAAAATAAACACAGTGATCCTCCTTGCTTCTGGTGAAGCCAAGTCCCCGTATATAGGTATCAAATTTCTAATACCACATCCTTGGTGATTGTTTTAACCCATACATAGGCTTCTTCAACCTGCATACCAGTTCTTTCTTACCCTTCACCATAAAGCCTTCAGGTTGCTTCATGTAGATCTCCTCTTCTAGATCCCCGTGAAGAAATGTTGTCTTCACATCCATCTATTCTATCTCAAAATAAAATGTAGCAACAATAGATAAAAGTAATCTAATAGAAGTAACTTTGGCAACAGGAGAAAAAAATATCACCAAAATCAATTCCTGGCACCTGGGAATAACATTTTTCTACCAACCAAGCTTTGTATTTCTACACCTTGCCTTCTACATTCATCTTCTTCTTAAACACCCATTTTCTCCCAATGGGTTTCCTTCCAGCCGGCAACTCCACCAGATCCCATACCTCATTTTTATGCAAGGATGCCATTTCATCAACCATGGCCTCCTTCCAATTTTTTCCATCCTTAGAATCTATTGCCTCCCTGACAGTTCTGGGATCATCATCAGTTATAGTTAAGGCAAAACCTGAACAGAAAGTAGATGGACTATACCTTTCTGGTTGCCTTCTTCCCCGAACTGATCTTCTCAAAGTTGGAGTTTGTGGCTCTTCCTGATGCAACAACGCTGAAAGGTATGCCAACTGAGAGCTGGTCCATGGGGACGTGGCTCTGTCTATTCTTTCTTTGCTCCACGTGGTATAATTCTTTTTATTAATTATCAATTTCGCAAAATTTGATAAATAATATTATCCGAAAGGTTTAACTTTATATTATATCCCCGAACCTTAATTTAGGCCTTTCAACCTTATATTAATATTTCACGTGTTCCAATCAAATTTTACAATAGAATTCTCGCTCCAGCCCCACCTCTATGTCCCATAGCCAATCAAACGTTCGCCCATACCTTAGGTTAAATCCCCTGCATCTTCGTCGCTCAGCCACTGTCCGATAACTCTGCGCCAGATCGACGGCCCTTGTCGATATCGCTCAGCGTCCTCGTACTAGATTTAACATGCGATGGGAATACGGAAAGGTGGTTTTGTTCTTCTGTCCGGTGCCACGCGTCGAAGGTTTTGTGGAATCGCTCCAATTCAGAAAATATCGCCCTTCCTCCAAAAGTGGTGCGATATGGGCAACCCACTTTTCAAAACCACTCGCGGGTTTGCTATAGTGATTCACCGGGGTTAAATCGGGGTTATGCTATTCCTTCGTTTATTCTCTGGTAGGTAAATAAGGTTCCAACCCAGTTAGGAATGAAAATGAACAGTCATGATTTTCTTTATTACGTGGGCTTCTATCACCAAGAAACAGAGTTCTACGAACAAGTTCTCTGCACAGGCCTCGCCTGCGTTTATGGTGAGTTCGCAGGTTGTTCAACAGAGTACGGGAATTCAAGGACAGAGAACGGGATTATCGTTTCACAATCACCTCATAGTTAAAAAATTCATCACAATTATCAATACAGGTAGTTTGGAAATCAAAAAAACTTAATTTCTATTCAACCGGAAGCAATTGCTCAATACACAGAGTTATCTCAGAAATCTCTCTTTTTCCCTCTTGCTCTCTCTCCCTCTACACATCTGAGGGATTACATCTATATACATCAATATGTGTCCTTTCAGTTCCTCTGTGAGGACCGTTAAGGTAATTCAACAGTCTTATTATAACAATTCGAAAACTAAAACAAGACAGATGGACTAACTATTCGACTTCTACAACTCTAACTGATCTAATAATACAATCAACTAAGGTATTGACACCTAGCTGTAACAATTCAAATGTTTTCAAACCCTCCTAGCAACAACATGTGGACAAAACTCCTACTATTCTGGCTAGTGCCTAATGCCCCTGCATCAGACTCCCGTGGGTAATCTTCTTCATGGGCTCCTGTCCATGAGCTCTCCTACTGATCTTCCTATATTCTGCAACATTTCTTCAGTCATCCAATTGGCATCCTCCTCTGGCCTATCCTTCCATTTGATCAATTACTGAAAGTACTCTCGTCCTCTGGTCCTTTTGAATGGTATTTTATCCAATATTTTCTCTAGTTACAATGGCTGTGCTGGAGGTAGCTGCTCTCTCCACTCAATCTGTTCCCTGTCTGCTTTTCTTTCTTCTGCAGCATCATCCTCATACTTGTACAAATCTGAAACATTAAAAATGGGAGATATTCCAACATCAGGAGGTAATTCAATCTCATAAGAATTTTCAGAAAACTTCCTAAGTATCTTGCATGGCCCAATCTTTTTGAACTTCAATTTATTGTACTGCTTCTTTGGGAATCTCTCCTTTCTCAAGTGTGCCAAAACCTGATCTCCTACTTCAAAATGAACTTCCTTTCTGCTCAAGTCTGCTTTGCTTTTGTATCTGATGCTGCTACCTTGTATTTGTTGTTTCACTTGTTCATGAATGGCCTGGATTTCTGAAGCAAATTCCTCACCATCTGCACTTATAAGCTCTGCCCTTCCCAGATTTCTTAATTCTGATATTCCTCTGGGGTGTATTCCATAGACAATATGAAATGGACTCTGCCCTGTGTTTCTATTTTTTGAGTCATTATATGCATATTATGCCTGGGGAAAAATATTATCCCACTGCTTGGGATGTTCTCCTGCAAGACATCTCAACAAATTCCCCAGACTCCTATTCACTACCTCAGTTTGTCCATCAGTATGAGGATGATAAGCTGAGATGAAACTCAGTTTGGTACCAAGTTTCTTCCACAGTTTCCTCCAAAAGTGCCCCACAAATCTGGTGTCTCTGTCTGAAACAATACTCTTGGGCAACTCATGCAGTCTAACAACTTCTTTGAAGAACAAGTTAGCAACGTGGGTGGCATCACTAGTTTTATAGCATGGAATAAAATGTGCCATTTTGGAGAATCTGTCCACCACAACAAAGATTGCATCATTCCCCCTCTGAGTCTTGGGCAATCCTAGAACAAAATCCATACTCACCATGTCCCAAGGCCTGTCTGGAATAGGCAAGGGAGTGTACAACCCTGCATTCTGGCTCCTTCCTTTGGCATATTGACAAATCTTGTAATTATTCACAAACTTGTCCACTTCTGCTGTCTTCTTGGGCTAGTAATAGAAGTGACTCAGCTGCTCATAATTCTTATCAGTACCAAAGTGTCCAGCAAGTCCACCACTATGCTTCTCCTTGATCAAATTTTCTCTCATGGAACATTTTGGTACACAAAGTTAGCTTCTTCTGAATAGTAAGTCCTCCTGCAGGAAATAATCCAGCCACTGGCTTCTATCTGTCAAAATAAGGTTACTACATGCCTCCAATGGTTCTCTAAAATCTGGATCTCTTTTATACAATTCTTTCAGAAAATCAAACCCTAAAACTTCAAAATTAGTTTCTTGAACAAGCATGTGCCTCCTACTCAAAGCATCAGCTACTTTATTGGCTTGGCCACTTATATGTTTCAAAAAAAAATTAAAAATTTGGAGATACTCAACCCATTTAGCATGCTTATGTTTCAACTTGGGCTGCTGTACAATATACTGCAAAGCATGATTGTCAGAATATAATACAAATTCCCTGGACATCAAATAATGCCTCCACTTCTTCAGTGCCTGAACAATTGCATATAATTCCTTCTCATAAGAGGAATACTTTCTTCTAGTGTCATTTAGCTTCTCACTGAAATATGCCACAGGCCTATCATCCTGACTCAACACAGCTCCAATGGCCTCTCCACTGGCATCACATTTTACTTGAAATGGTTTAGTAAAACGAGGAAGAATCAAAACAGGCTTCTCTGTTATCTTTTTCTTTAGCAGCTTAAAATTCCTTTCTGCTTTAGTAGTCCACTTAAATGGTTGTTTGATCTTCTTTATTGTTTCAATTATGAGTGCATTAATCTTATTGAAGTTTCTTATAAACTTCCTGTAAAAACTAGAAAGTCCATGGAAACTTCTTACCTCAAAAACATTCCTGGGTGAAGGCCACTCCACAATTTCCTTAACCTTTTCTGGGTCCATCTTCAATCCTTCTGTAGAAATGACAAACCCCAAATACACCAACTCTTCCTTCATGAATGAGCATTTCTTCAAATTTATCAACAACTTCTCTTGGTGCAACTTCTTCAAAACATGATTAAGATGCCTTAAATGTTCTTCTCTAGTTCTGCTGAAAACTAATATATCATCCAGATATACTATCACAAATTTACCAATGAATTCTTTCAATACTTCATTCATAAGTCTCATAAAAGTGCTAGGTGCATTTGACAACCCAAAAGGAATTGCCATCCATTCATAAAGTCCTTCATTTGTTTTAAAGGCAGTTTTCCACTCATCACCCTCTCTTATTCTAATATGATGGTATCCACTCTTCAAATCTATCTTTGAGAAATATTTAGCACCACTCAAACAGTCCATCAAATCCTCAACTTTGGGCAAAGGAAATCTGTACCTGATTGTGATCTTATTAATTGCTCTAGAATCAGTACACATCCTCCAGCCTCCATATTTCTTTGGGCTCAATACTACTGGTACTGCACATGGACTCAGGCTTTCTCTGATCAGTCCCTTGTCCATCAATTCTTGTACTTGTCTCTTGATTTCCTCATTTTCCTTGGGAGTCATTCTGTAGGCTGCCTTATTTGGCAGATTTGAACCAGGGATAAAATCTATCTGATGGCTGATCTTCCTCACAGTGGAAACTCATCAGGTAAATCATCCACAACAATGTCACAGTAGTCATCTAACATCTCTTGTATCTCTACTGGTAAATCAGAAATCTTTGTGGAAGTAAGAACTACTTTAGGTTTGCAAACTAAAGAAAAAATTACCTCTTCTTCTTCTATCTGTTGTAGATATTCCTTCCCACTCAGCAACAAGGTCTTTGGGTCAATCACTCTGCTGGATGGCTCTCCTTCTTCCATGGGAATCAATGTATGATGTACCCCATATTTGAAGAACTTGTAAGTGTTATTATTGCCATCATGCACTGCTGCTCTCTCAAACTGCCAAGGTCTACCCAGCAGTATATGACACACATCCATGGGCATCACATCACACAGGACCTTATCCTTGTATTTTCCCATTTGTAGCTCTATCTCACATTGTTCTTTCATGACCAGCTGATGTCATTTATGCAGCCAGGACACCCTGTAGGGAGTTGGATGCTCCCTTGTCTTCAACTTCAGCTTCTCTATTACCTCAGTGGAAATGAGATTTTCTGTGCTGCCACTATCAATGACTAGCTGTCAGCATTTCCCTTGGACTTTGCATATGCTCCTAAACAAAGTCTTCCTTTGTGCAGGCTAAGTGACCTCTTTGGCTTGCTTCAACAGGACTTTATTCACCACCAAGGATTCTCCCCTCTTTGGAAGAATTTCTTCCTCAATTTCTGCCTCTTCTCTAGCCTGGGCAACAACAACATTCCTTGGGCCAACACCCACATTCTCTGGACATTCATAGTTCTTGTTTCCCACTTGCTGACATCTATAACACCTCAATTCTCTACCCTTGCCCCTGTCTCTATCTCCTCTTCCTTTTCCTCTATAATAACCCCTTCTTCCCCTTGAATCATCCTATGTAGATGCATTCTAAGGTGAGCTACTGTTAGCTCCATCCCCGGGTGTAGCAGGCTTTCCTCTACCACCCTGACTTCCCTTTCCACAGAAAGTACCTCTCTTCTTGGCAGACTGTTTTCTCAGGAGTTTCTCCTCTGCTTTCAAGGCCATCTGATAGGCCTCTTCCACTGTCTTAGGAGACAGGAGACCAATCTCATCTTGGATCTCTAGCTTGAGACCATTCACATATCTGGCAGTCTTCTCAGGTGTGTCTTGGAATTACCCAGCCCTTATGCTTACTCTGTAGAATTCCTCTATGTATTCTTTTATTGTCAGCAACCTTTGTCTCAGGTTCTTCATTTGTTTATACAATTTCAGCTGGTAATCATTGGGCAGGAATTTACCTTTTAATTTGGCCACCATTCTGGTCCAGCTTTTAATAGGTTTCTTTCCAACTCTCCTCCTCTCTGCCTGCACTCCATCCCACCAAAGTGCAACATGTCCTTTCAGCTTTGTTACTACAAACTTGACCTTCTTATCTTAGCTTATTTATTCATAATCGAAGCACTTGTTCAATTCATTAATCCAGTCTACCAGTTCTTCTGGATTCAGTCCCCTTGCATAACTCGATACTTCAATCCTGGGCTTAACTGCAGACCCCCGAACAGTTCTAAGGAGCCTCATGTCAGGAGGAATCTCAACATTTTCTTTAGCTTCTTCTGTTTCAGGTTCACTAATGTCTTCCAGATCTATGGTCTGTCTTCGCTCCATGGCATCCATTCTGGCTTCGACCCTTTGCAACATCCCCAACACCTCAGCGTTGGCAACATGCCTCCTTCTACCAGCACCTCTACCAACTCGGATCGCCATGTCAGCTCTTCTGCAAAACAACCTTAAAACAATGGCTCCGATACCACAAATGATGCAACAACATTGAAAGGTATGCCAACTGAGAGATGGTCCACGGGGACGTGGCTCTATCTATTGTTGATTTGCTCCACGTGGTATAATTATTTTTATTAGTTATCAATTTCGCAGAATTTGATAAATAATATTATCTGAAAGGTTTAACTTTATATTATATCCCCGAACCTTAATTTAGGCCTTTCAACTTTATATTAATATTTCACACGTTGTAATCAACTTTTACAATAGAGTTCTTGCTCCGGCCCCACCTCTATGTCCCATAGCCAATCAAATGTTCGCTCGTACCTTAGGTTAAATCCCCTGCATCTTCGTCGCTCAGCCACCGTCCGATGACTCTGTGCCAGATCGACGACCCTTGTCGATATCGCTCGGCATCCTCGTACTGGATTTAACGTGCGATCGGAATAAATAAAGGTGGTTTTTTTCTTCCGTCCAGTGCTACGCGTCGAAGGCTTTGTGGAATCGCTCCAATTCAGAAAATACCGCCCTTCCTCCAAAAGTGGTGCGATATGGGAAACCCACTTTTCAAAACCACTCGCGGGTTTGCTACAGTGATTGACCAGGGTTAAAGCGGGGTTACGCTATTCCTTTGTTTATTCTCTGGTGGGTAACTAAGGTTCCAACCCAGTTAGTAATGACAACGAACAGTCATGAGTTTCTTTATTACACAGGCTTCTATCACCAGGAAATAGAGTTCTACGACCAGGTTCTCTGCACAGGCCTCGCCTGCGTTTATGGTGAGTTCGCAGGTTGTTCAACAGAGTACAAGAATTCAAGGACAGAGAACGGGATTATCATTTCAAAATCACCTCACAGTTAAAAAATTCATCACAATTATCAATACAGGCAGTTTGGAAATCAACAAGACTTAATTTCTATTCAGCCGGAAGCAATTGCTCAATACACAGAGTTATCTCATAAATCTCTCTTTTTCCCTCTTTCTCTCTCTCCCTCTACACATCTGAGGGATTACATCTATATACATCAATATGTGTCCTTTCAGTTCCTCTGTGAGGACCATTAAGGTAATTCAATAGTCTTATTACAATAATTCGAAAACTAAAACAAGACAGATGGACTAACTATTCGACTTCTACAACTCTAACTGATCTAATAATACAATCAGCTAAGGTATTGACACCTAGCTGTAACAATTCAAATGTTTTCAAACCCTCCTAGCCACAACATGTGGACAAAACTCCTACATTGCTGGCTAGTGCCTAATGCCCCAGCATCACTTCCTCTTCTGAATCTTCTTCTTCTGTAGAGTTTGATTCATACTCCTTTAGCTCAAACTCTATCTTCTCAGGTTCCTTTGGTATGAATTCATGTTTAACAACATCTTTCACCTCTCTAAACCCCACATCTCAGCTATACACAACCTTCCTTGTTTCTGGGTTCGAAATCATGTAACCCTTTAAACCATCCTTATACCCAATAAAGATGCACCTTTCAGATTTATTATCCAACTTGGTCCTTTTCTGCTTTGGAACATGTACATATGCATCACATCCAAATACCCTTAGATGTGAAAGAGAGGGTTTCTTACCAGTCCATACCTCATGTGGAGTCTTATCCTCCAACAATGATGAAGGTGATCTATTAACTAAGTAACATGCAGTCTCCACTGCCTCTGCCCAGAATTCTTGTCCTAACCCGGTACCACTGAGCATGCTTCTTGCCTTTTCCATCGGTGTTCTATTCATTCTTTCTGCAACTCCATTTTGTTGAGGTGTGTATGGAGTAGTCTTCTGCTGTGCTATACCACACTTCTTACAGAACTCTTCAAATTCCTTCTTGCAGAACTCCCCACCATTATCTGTCCTCGGCGCCTTTATCTTCTTCTCTGTCTGGTTTTCCACCAGAGCCTTAAATTCTTTAAATTTGTCAAAGACTTCAGATTTCTTCCTCAAGAAATATATCCATGTATTCCTTGAGAAGTCATCTATGAATGAAACATAGTACACGGACTTTCCCAGTGATGGAACCAACACAGGCCCAAACACATCACTGTGCACAAGTTCTAATATCTTGTTTGCCCTCTTAGCACCAGAAGGAAAACTCACCCGATTCTGCTTCCCATATACACAATGTTCACAGAAATCGAAATCCAGAGAACAATTAGACATACCTTCTACCATACCATTTCTGTGCAGTATCTAAAGGCCCTTCTCTCCAATATGTCCAAGCCTTTGATGCCATAACATGGTCTTTTCTCCAGAGACAGCTAGGCTTTCCGCTCCACTTTCAAGAACCATAGAACTATTACACCCATCAATAACAGTGCTACCTTGTAGCTTGTATAGAGTTCCAGTCCGAACTCCCCGCATTAATACCAGTGCTCCCCGAACCATCTTGCAGGCATCTTTCTCGAACACTGTTTTTACACCTGCATCATCCATCTTGCTTACAGAAATCAGATTTTTGGCCAATGTAGGAATATGCAGAACACCAGGAAGTGTTCTAATCCTCCCACCTTGCAGCTTCAGCTTGACCTTTCCACGTCCGACGATTCTGGCCTTCCTATCATTCCCTAGGAAGACATCACCACCATCATATTTCTCATACTCGCAGAACCACTCCCTATGGGGAGTGAAGTGAAAGGATGCACCTGAGTCAATCAACCATGAATCATGATCTACATGTGTATTTGAAGAAGAAGCCAAATACACATCCCCACCTTCATCCGAGGTGGTTTTTGCCTCTGCAGAAGGAGCTTCATCAGATCCCTTTCCTTTCTCAGGAGCTTTAGATCTGCATTCCTTTTTGTAGTGTCCTTCCTTTTTGCATTTCCAGCACACCTTTACAAACTTTCCAGGAGATTTAGATCTCCCACTCAAAACCTTATTCTTGTTTCTGTTCTGGGACCTTCCTCGTACAGATAAGGCATCTCCATTCTGACCCTCCATATTTCTCCGCCTCATTTCCTCCGACAATAAGGCTGAGACAATGTCATCAAAATTCAAGGTAGTTGTATTGCTACCTATTGCAATAACCAGAACATCCCACAAGTCTATTAGAGAACACAAAAAAATGATGCACTTATCTTCATCTGAGATTTTAATATCAACAGATGACAACTGACTTACCACAGTATTGAGGGAGTTCAAATGCTCTGTCACTGAGTCTCCATCCTTCATCCTTAGGTTATACAACTTTTTCCTAGGGAACAATTTATTCACCAGAGACTTAGATTCGTACAAATTCCCTAGCTTGTTCCACAAGGTCTTCACTGTAGCTTCCCTAGATACATTCATCAATACTAAATATGAGACACACAATTGTATTGTGCTCTTTGCCTTCTGATCCAGCTTCTTCCAGTCTTCATCTGACATTGCCGTTGGTTTAGTACCTGGATCTACCGCGATCCATTTATCTTTATCCACTGGCAGATCCTCCATCTTGAGCTTCCACAACTCAAAACTCTGACCATTAAATTTCTCGATCTCTATCTTCCCGCTGCTCGCCATCTTCTTTCACCGCAAGAATCGATCCGCAGATCTCCCACTGAACAGGGTCTACCTCAGGCTTGAGCAAAAAACCCTCAGCAGCAAAGGTGTCCCCTTGTACCCGAAACAGCTCTGATACCAAATGTAGGTTTTAACCCTGAACAGAAATTATCTACAAATGAATCTTATAACAGAAAATAAACAATAGCGAGAGCATAAAACATAAAACAGATAAACACAGAGATTTTCCCCTGGGTCCCAAATCGGGACGACCAGCTTGATTTTTCATTATATTCCTTTTAGTGTTACAACACATATATATACATGCCGAAGCATACATGAACCCTAATCCACTAACCCTGGATTAGAACATAACCATAGTTCCCTTGACCAGATCTACAAAAATACCAGGGGTCGAAAACCATCATACCCAAAAACCATGTGCAAAACCATGCACAAAACCATGGGCACGTGCTTTGTCATGGAAAGAATATAACACATACCCAACATTCCAGTGCCCACCCATACAACTTTGGGTGAGACCTTGGCCTGCGAAAGCAGGTCATTATCGAAAGGGCCAGTAGTATAGGGGTTTTTTGGCAAACCTTAACTCTGAACTTGGGTCAGGACCCCTAAAACCAACAAATGGTGTTGTTTCTAGGACCGAGAGCATTTTGAGAGAGAGATTGGGTAATGCCACAAGGCCGTTGGAGACCTGAGAAATTGGAGCTTGAAGACTGGTTCGAAAGACAGATTCAGGAATTTCCTATAAAGGAGAGTCATAGCAAGAATCACAACAGGACGTGGACATAGAGGGTATGGATGTGCAAGGTGCTGATTCCTTGCGGGGTATGAAACACACTGCCAACCCTCTCAAGGGACAGTGAAAGAAACAATGGGATATGAGGTCCGGTAGGGAGACTGAAGCTACCTTGACAGAGGAAGAATTGGAGAAAATCGCAGATGTGGTCACCCTCGCCTCAAAAGACATATGGCTTGCATTGGAAGAGCAGTAGAAGGTCATATTTACCACGTTACAATCTGAGCTCCAAGCCCTGCAGCTCAAGGCTGATACCCTGTAGATGAGCATTTTTCAAGCGAGGCTCCCCCAGCAAGCAACACTCATCTGATCGTCATGACTGAGAGCCGCCTCTGCCACCTACCAGGCACAACAATCACCCTGAGTCCACCTGCATTATGTGTTCAAGTCCAGACCTACACAGAAGTACATTTGGAATTGGATCAGATTCCACATGAACCTCTGTAGGTCCTCCATACATCCCTCTTTGAGGAGATCCAACATAGAGACCGTCGGGTGTAGCAGCAGCTTAGTACAGTCGAGTAGAAAATCTTTAAAAAAACTGCCGAGGTGTCCCATGCGCAGGTTGTGTGCACCCTTGTCGTCGTGAAATAGACCGAGTTGGAACGTCTAATCAACAAGCTATGCGTATATGTGACTGAAGATATCATGACCTCTACTACCCCCCATGCCAATATTGAGGGACTTGTCGCAGCTCTGAAGGCTTCTAGGACCGAGATCCATATTGTAAAGACCAAGATGGAGCAGCAGATTGCTACGTTGTAGGCCAAATTGTAGCCAGAAACACCACCTATGGTACGAGCCCAATGAGCTACATTGATCACCGAAGCCACAAATACCATTACAACTCAGATCGCTCAGGGTAAAAAATTTCTTGATACAGCTATGCAGTTGTGGTCTAAGGTGCAACACGACCCTCTCTTGCACAAATTTACTCAACAACTACGTTAGAAGAAAGAAGATTTCAAGCAACTAGAAGCTACAATTACCAATCTGATCCCAGCTCAATGCCTAGCACGTCTGCGTGCCATCCATGCACTCAGAGATGACCTGGAAGATATCCACCAAAATAAGAAGGTTTTGAGTGACCACTTCAAGCTGTGGGCTGATGAAGCCCTCAAGATATCTCAGGACGTTGATGCTGCAGTAAAAAAACTAAATGAAACCCTGGAAAGTGTCACTGCTACCACTGAAGGCCCGACTTTGCATAAGTTGGTAGACATTGCACAGAATGCTGTTGTGCAGAGCAAAGGATTTTTGCCCCCACTGGCCGATGCAATCAAGCAACTTCAAGTGAAGATGCAAACCCCATGACTGATGTGACTTGGGAGGAGTCACAAGATTATGTTGACTCAAAGGGTACGATGATATAAATAGATAGATAGTTGGGTCTAGAAAAGAAGAAGAAGTAAGATTGATGGTACGTACGAACTATTGAAATCTGTTTTGGGTTGTTTTGGGTAAGGACTCCTGCTGGCTGTGTGCGCGGAGATCCTTAGTGCTGCTGTGTGCGGACCCCATTGGCTGTGTGCGTGGGTGGTGACTAGAGTTTGTAATTTGGTTTTTGGATATTAATGAACGTAGAATCTATTGAAGTATCTTGTTGCTATCTAAACTGGTTATGTTTATTACTGAAGTGCCTCTGTGTTATTTGAATAAGATGCAATTTTGTATGAAATATATGAATTATCTGTGTTTGTAATGTCCTGTGGTGATAATTGTTGATTCACACATGGATGCGAATGTGTTGATCAAATATGTTAGTAATAGTAGCTTTGTTTACAGTTACATGCTGATTATACTATTAAAGGCTCGATAATAGGCTTGTTTATGTGCGAACCTAATAGAACTCAACGAGATCCACCTTAATTAACTACTCTCTCTCAGGGTGCAGAAATTTTTAGTACCCACCCATACTACTTCGGGTGAGACCTTGGCCTACGAAAGTAGGTCATTGCCAAAAGGGCCAGTAGTATAGGGGTTTGTTGGCAAACCTTAACTCTGAACCTGGGTCAGGACCCCTGAAGCCAACAACCATTGTCTTCGAGTATTGCCTCCATACTGCCCTTCCAAGAAATATAGTTTGAGCTTCCCTCAAGTGCATACTCCAACCTCAAGCCATTGAAATCCATTTCGATCCTGCATGCCTCACCAACTACCCTCAACTCAAAATTAATGAGCTAACTGAGTTTATCACACTCAATTAACTATTAAAAGTTATTTTGAGATTATATTACTTTTTATTATCCATCTTAATTAAGGGATAACTAAAATAGACATGAACCAAATTTATCCCACACCAATGTAGGTGCTGCTAAGACCTGTGGTCCCACACTAGTATAGGTGCTGCTTGGACCTCTTGGTCCCACACTAGCATGGGTGCTGAAATTACTTGTTGAACTTCAACACTCGCTCTCAACAAGAAAGGGATTATCCTTCAATAGGTGCTGCCAAGACTTGTGGTCCCACACTAGTGTAGGTGCTGCTTGGAACTCCTGGTCCCACACTAGCATGGGTGTTGAAATTTCTTGTTGAAATTCAACATTCAATTTTACACTTTACAATTCTTATTTAAATAAATGTCCTCTACACTTTGAAACACTAGGTGTTTCAATTTAGATTTTGTGTGAATAAATATTAATAACGTAATAATTGATATGGCTTGTAAATAAGATGAAAGGTTATGAAGATTTAAAAGAAACTATTGACCAATATGGACATGGATTTGATAGGAGGTATGGATATTTCTTTAAAGAATTTATATTCCTTAGTGTTGAATTGGCAATTTTTTCCATTACCGATGTCTATTTTTTCCTTAACTGTTGTCTGCAAAATTTACAAAACATGAGATGAATGTAAATATTCCAAGACTTACAATTAAAATAGGTATTTTATGCATGCCAATATCTATAAAATTGCAAAATTTTATGTTTTGGGTCATGTTAATGCTCACAAGCGAGAAAGAAAATTTTCCTTCCCCCACAAATCTTGCTTCCATAGATCTGGATATTGTGGGCACACCTAAACAAATTAAACCTATTTGACTATGGGAAGAAACAACAGACAAACCATTTTCACACCATTCTTGAGTTGAGTGAAGCATATGAAGCATTGCATTTCTACATTTAAGTTCCCTATAGTCTCCTCACCTTGTTCTTTAAAGTGCAACAAGTCTTAAATTTCATTCATTTTCCTACATATTTTTATGAAAAACTAGATGAAACCTTAATGTGAGAGCCCACCACAAGGATTTTGTTTTGGATCATTTAATGAAAAATTAGGAGGAATGAATCAGGGATCAAATTTGAAGGGAGGGGTGTGACATTTCAATTTTAAAAGTTAATTTTATCTTAGATTTCCAATATTGACGAGTTAAAATATATTATTTTTTTCATATGAAAATGGAAAAAATAACTAAATTTTATATATACCTCACACATCACACCTTTCATTATTTTAATTTGTGTATATTTCAAATGTCAAACAAAGAATCTTATATATAAAAGAAAACTCTAAGTACACTTGAATGATCATACTTAAATGACACTAGTTCACAAATATTATAGCCTATATAGGAATCATATATAGGAAATTTATTAGTACCATTTACTTACACTATATATAAATCATATGGAGGGAATTCAATTGGACCATTACTTATATATAATCATATAGGAATCATACAGAGGGAAATCAATAAGACCATTTACTCTTCGATTTCAAGGATGTCTTTTCTCAAATAAAATCAAATTGTTTGGCTTTCTTATAGACTAATTGGTCCAATCATTGAAAAAAATTCGTATGAATTTTTTAAAAGTAATCAAAATATAATATTCTTTGTGGATATTACTGCAATATCCAATAAAAATAAAATAAAAAATAACAACTACCATTTAAAATCTCCAACAACACAATTTTCCATAAAATAAATATAAATCAGAAGAATATTTTTCCATAAAAATATAGGCCTAATGATTAGTGCATCTATGCATTAAGCAAAACACCATTGATAAAAGAACATAATATTAATATTTGTTTTTCAACATTAACAAATTTTTAAATTGAAACTACTTATTTGAAGTTGAATTGTGATAATTAGGGATCATGCCCATATTAAATGAATTTTGATTCCTAGTCCCTATTGTAGTGTCTTGATATTAAATAGTCATAAAGAAGACATGTAGTTAACATTAATAAATGAAAGCAAGATGAGAAAGTAGTATAGGAAAGAAAATTGTTAGTATGAATCCTTTGTCGAAGTGTACGAAAAAGGACCACTTTAGCTACGCATAACTAATAGCCTGTTGACTGGGAAATATGTCCGGCCAACAGTAGGGGATCTCCCCGGTAGAAAGTCCCAATTAGACTTTGAACCGTTTGGAGTAGGGATCCCGTCCGGGGTGTGGGTCCGGCTACCACTTAAATGACTTCCTCTTCGGTCTCGAACAACCTGATTGAATCTGCAAACATACACTCATTCACATGATACAGAATACATGACTGATGTATCAAAACAGATATATGACACTGTGCGTAGCAAGGTAATAAAAAAAATGCATGCGCCCAGGAAATGTCGTTAGCAACACATCTATGGGGTAATGCATACAAGATAATCTGACCACCAAAGAAACAGTTCTTTAATGGCGAGAATATCCCTTAACTTTCCGAAAGATATAACGAAATGCTAATAAAATAGTTCATTAACATTCATCATAAGAGTAAATAGCAAACTTGAGCATCATCAACACAATCACAGATAGCTATGGAGCATGAATGATGCTATTAATAACACAGATTCATTAATCAAAAGATATTCTGAAACTATACGCAGAATACACACAGTGTTGTCACAGCTAGACACATCATCCAATCAAAGGGATTTTAACAAGTATTTGTATTACATATGTCAAAAGTATGATTCTTCAATTACAATGCAATATTGCCTTTCAGTCCACAAAAGAGGAGCCTTTTACTATGTGCCCCACAGGGGTATTTATAGATTCAAGAGACGCCCTTATGGCCTTCCGACGCTTCAACTTCCCGACGGTTCAGCTTCCCTGCGACCTTTGCCAAACTTGCGACCTGCGACCAGAAGATTGCGACCTGCGACCTGGGGGACAAAATTCGACCTGCGACTTAGCGGTTAAACTATGGAGGTGGTCGCGTAATTGAGGTTTCTGGAACATCAAATTTCTTGCCCTTGAGGAAATCTCGCCAAGTCTGGTAATCTGCTGTTATAGGAGCGACAAGAGGGCTTTCCTCTTTTATTCGATGCATACATTCTAGGGCATTCGGTACCAGAGTCTCCTTCTTCTGAGAGATCAGCATTGAGAGGGAGGCAAGCTTGGTATAGATTTGTACTGGAGTGACAAGCAACCGATTTAGGTTCTCTTGTGATGCCTCGAATTCTGTTGCGGCAGCAGCTTGTCTCACGGGTTGCAGAAAAGACTGAATTTCCTGCTCTACCTGCTCCCAGTCTTTAGTTTCATCCAGTGCCCCTAACGACGGAATGTGATGAAGAGCGTTCATGGAGTCAATACCACTGATCAGGTGATTATATGCAGACATCACTTTGTCCAAATCTTTGGCCAGCTTGTCTTTGGACTGCATATTCATCCGAATTTGTACTTTGGCTTCTTGTGTATGACTCCAATCCTTCCTAGGCACATCTTTGGGAGCTTGCTGATACTGCGCTGTCCAGTTCATCATTTTGTCCAAAGCTGCCGAGGCTTCCCTGAGCTGCTCATGCTTCTGTTTGGTTTTCTCTCGTGCCTCTGCCAACGGGGCCACTGTTTGTTTTAGGGTGAGCATTTCCTTATATACTTGCCTCATGGTCATTTCCAACACATCACACTCTTTCCTGACCGCCAGTGGGACCTCATTCACTTGGGCGGGCTTACCTTGGAGTTGTAGCATCTCACTTTCTAGTCTTGATTTCTCCTGCTCCGCTGCTCTTAGCCTGTTCTGTAGGGAAATAATCTCCCTGCTCATTCTAGTGACATTTTCCTCCGTGGCTGCGGCAAAAGCGGTGCCTGCTGACGCTATCATAACAGGGTTAGTCCTTGTATCTGGGACTATGTCCTTTCCAGTGGCGACCGTAGAGATGGCGGGATGGCCTTGCGCCAAGGATTTCCTTTTCTCTTGCCGTATTTTGAAAGAGAATTGGTCAAATGTCAATCTGGTTAGGTCGAAGACTTCTTCTTCTTGCTCCCCGGGAAAATCATCAACATTGAGGGTACTTCTCGCGCCACCTGAAGGGATCTCCAGGGGAGATATGTCAATGTTGTCTATTAGCTCGTCCTCCTCATCCTGTGTTTGATCCTTTTCTTTCTCCTTTTGCCGGCGCTTGGCTTCCGCCTTGTCGTGTTCCTCCTTCTTCCTGCGTTCTGTCTCTGCCCCTGCTTCCTTTTCAGCTTTTCTCTTTCGCTCTGCCGCGGCGGCTTATTCTGCCTTCTTTTGACGATCGACTTTGTCGAGTTCTTCCTTAAGTGCTTGTTCTGCCGCCGCCTGTGCCTCCTTTTCCTGTCTTTCCTTTTCCTCTTCCTTTTTCTTTTTTCGCTCTGTCCTGGCATCTTTCTTACGTTTCTCTTCATCCTCCTTCATTTTCTTTTCCTCTTCCTTCTTGGCTTGGGCTTCTGCTTCCCTTTGCTGATCTGCGGTGTCAGGCCCCGTACTGGTCTGTGTTCTCTTATCTTTGGAGGAAGAAGAGCCTCCAAGCTTATGGCTTCTATCTCCTAAATTCTGGTGATCCTCTTCTTCTCGGTCAGAGTCGATCCTTGGAGCCAGATGCCTGTTTGCGTTGTACCAGTTTCTTTTTTCGTCCTCTGCCGGGCTCTCGACATGCTGATAACTCCATCTAAAATTGGCCCTTTTACAATGCTCAGGAACTATCCTGACTGGGTCATAAGTTCGGCAATCCAGATTTCTGAAGTGATAACTTTTTACCTCTTCCCCTTCACGCGCTACTTCTATGAAGTCCTTGACTGTATAAGCACCAATGGTGAGAGGTAGAGCGGGCCAAGGTTTCTTCTTCCCTTTGGAAAGGACGTTAGAGAAGCCCGAGGTCATCTGGAAACACACCTCCTGCATGAGCACCTTATCGGTAATAAACTTAGGTAGAGCATGTGGTGCTTTAAACGAGCCAAATACTCGGATGATTGTGAATTCGGCGAATGGGAACCAGTGTGCCACCTGACCTAGTGTCTCCATTGCTCGCCAAGACATGCAGGGGGTGTCTTGACCAAATAGTTTCCCGTATAGGGCGGGAATGAATATATGAGAGATTTGTTCGATGTCTGACTTGTACCTGGATTCCCAGAATACCTTGGTCTGCAAATGTATTGCCTGGGTCTGTTCGGAGTCCCAGTTATGTGGCCATCCCTCAACATGCAGCTGGGCACAGACAGCATCTAATAGATACGAAGCCATATAGAATTCTGATGGCGCTCCCTCATCTGGGGCTAAAGCTGAAGCCAAATTTGTGTGCATGGAGCCCATTAATATACCGGCCCAATTGAACCGAGTGCCGTGTACTGTTACGTGTTCCATAATGGTTGCCCATGTTCCGTTGAAAGTGGTGGCGTCTGAACGCCCGTATATTCTGCACAGCATGGCGGCCACTAACTTATACACCTTCCTCAGACTGGCCACCGGGTACTCCTGGTCTTTTTTTATTTTAAATTTATCTGGTTCCGCCCACCATTTTCTGATTGTATCAACCATCGGCACTTCATTTGCAGAAAACCATCTCGGGGTGAAGTTTACCTCTGGTTTGGGTAGCGAGTAGTAGACCTGTGCTTTTGAGCTCTCCAACGTTGCAAAAGCTTTACCTCCATTATCTCGGATTGCGAAATTCTTAGGATCCGTCTTCTGTATGATCCAGTCTAACATTTCTGGGCACGGAAAGATGGCGGGATGTGACCCTGCTAGGTGCAATTTGGATTTCTTGACCTTCAGGTATACTTCCCGGTCCGGGAGATCTTCTGGAAACTCATCTTCTGGTATGGCGAACTCACGGTATACTTCATACCACCTAAGGTTGTCCTCCTTTGCGAAGGTGCAAAGGGTGTCTCTGTATATTGGTGGAGGAGATGTTTGTATGTCTGTGTCTGACTCTTCCTCCACCACCTGCTTACTTCTCCTTCGGGATACCCGGGGTGCCATATCGCTAGAGTCGGAGAGGACCGGTACCGTGTCTGCTCTAACTTCATCTGCTGCATTCAAGAAAGAATCCCAGGATGAGAAAGACATGATGATAACGGCTAAATAAATTCTACACATGCAAAGTTTAATTGACTGTTCTCTGGGGGTCGTTGGGTCGCTGATCTACAAAAAGGACTCACATGGGACCTCGCAACCTTGCGACTAGGTCGCAGGGTCACAGGGTCGCTAACAGGGAGTTTTGCGACCTTGCGACCTTGCGACTGGGTCGCTAGGTCACAAGTCGCACTTGAGCCTGCCGGGGGGTTTAGAGCGCGCGCGGTTTTGCGGATAAACTCTCCTTAACGGGAAAAATACGCGGCTTGAAAGGGTCTAAACTAGAAATAAAGCACAGCCATGAGGAATTTGGCAAGACACAGGTGACCCTGGGGTTTGTGGGAACCAAAACAAAAATAAAACTCAACCGGAAACCTTATCTGCTCACCAGCAAGTAATTAAGACCATGGAGTGGTTTTTAGCAAGAAATGCTGGGAAAGGAAACATAGGGAGTAAATGGCAACTTACCCAGAATAAAACGCGCCAGCCGACCTGTCAGAGCAATTCCACGATTTTCGCCGCGAGTCACAAATGCGACCTAGCGACCTGCCCTTATAAAAAGGAGTCACACGTGCGAGCAATAAATGAGGTCGCAAGTTGGTAGTTTGCGACCTTGCGACCTCGCGACCTTAAGGTCGCTGGGTCGCAAAGGTCGCTGAGTCGCTAATTCCTCTAATACTTCATTTTGCGACCTTGCGACCTTGCAACCTTGCGACCTTAAGGTCGCTGGGTCGCAAGGTCGCAAATTGCCTGACTTCCGACTCTTGCGACCTGGCGACCTGGCGACCTTAGGGTCGCAGAGTCGCATAGGTCGCATGGGTCGCAAATCATGGATCCGCGACTTAGCGACTTGCTCTTTAAAACTTTACTTGGATTTTTTCTTCTTTAGTTTCAAAGGGGCTCCAAAATTTTTGAAGTGTGTGTTATTATTTTTTGTATTTTTTGGAGGGTGTTGTAGGAGCTACAACAAATGGCGATTCACTGGATGAATTCAGAGTCTCTGCCGATGAAGGGTCGATGAGGGAGGAGGGAGGGGTCTAATACTAGCTTGTTCTTTTACCTCAGAGTTTACACCTTCCTTCCTTTGCCACCCTGCATAGTTGCCTGCCCTTTTGGCTTATTGGGTGCAGATCAACCGAATTTTAATTCCTCACGCTCCAGGATCGAGAGGGTCGGGGAAACCTTGGAAAACTGCAAGGTCCGGTACAATTATTTCGTCCTCATGGTGTTGCTCTGCTGCCAGCGAACCTCTCGGCTCCGGTGGAGTCACTGCCTAAGGAGTCGTGAACGTTGCTCCGCTGCCAGCGAGCCTGGTCAGTACCCCGGCGGAGTCGTTACAACACCTCTCTGCACAGGAAGCCTTTCTCAATCCTTTACCCTTTATTTGTGTGCGATTGCACTTATTATAGAATGTGCCTGTAGCACTTATTTAGATGGGCATATTTTTCCTGGGCGGATGAGGGATCCCGACTTATTTTGCTTTCAGAGAGGTTGCTCCTGGTCTCATATGAGGACTTGGGTTTTTCCCGGATGACCTGCAATTCTCTTGAGTTAGCCCTGTTCCCTCACGATCCGGTTGCTGCTATACAAGACCTTCTCTGCCTGCACCCTTCGAAGCCGCTAGGTGGTTCCTTATGCTTGAAGACTCTAGTAAGGCCGTGTACTATCCTTAGGTGCCCATCACAAGCGAGTTTCGACTGCCCCGTGTTTTACGGGAAGGGCCTTTTATCAGCATAGAACCTCTTCAAGGAGTGAGCCAGTTGCGGGCAGCTTAGACAAGGTTTTCTTCGAAGAGTTAGAGAAAGAGTTTTTTGTTTTTTTTGTTGTTGTTTTTTTTTTTTTTTTTTTTTAAGGGTTTAAGTAAAATAGTGTTTGATATCATGCCCGTTTACCGGGAGGACCTCGACTTTTCCTTCCAGATTTTGCAATCGGAAAGTATGGGGACCCACCTTTTCTTTAACCTGAAAGGGACCTATCCATAGTGCTTGAAATTTGGCATGTTTTCCTTTTTCTTCGTGTGCTTTATCCCACTTTAGGACAAGATCTCCTACTTCAAATTTTTTATCTCCTACAGACTTTTTATCGAACCATTTCTTGATCCGACTCTGGTGGATGGCGAATTTCTCCCGGGTTTTCTGCCTTTCCTCTTCTAATTTTAGCAGGGTGTCAATGCGGGTTTGCAAGGCGGGGCAAGGGGTACCATGACACTCTTGAGACAACTGCAGAGCAGGAAGAGACAAATTGGGAGGGAGGACAACTTCTTTCCCATACACGAGAAAATATGGTGAGGTGCCTATTGAGGACTTAGGGGTGACGCGATCAGCCCACAGTGCATTTTGGAGAGCATTATGCCAGTTGCGTTGGTGAGACAGTAAGGTCTTTTTAATGATGCGAATCAGATTTTTATTGGTTGATTCCGCTAGACCATTTCCTTGGGGATAGTATTTTGCAGAGTGTTTAAGAACGATACCATTTTCTAAAGAAAAATCATATAATTTAAAAGATGAAAAGTATGTTGCATTATCAAAGACCAAAGAAGTCGGAACGCCAAACCTGGTGATGATGGAATGAATGAAAAATTGCATTACCTCCTGATCGTTGACTTGGCGTAATGGTACTGCTTCAACCCACCTGGTGAAGTAATCAGTGGCTGTTAGGATGTACCGGTGGTGCTGAGAAGAGTGGGGTAGGATCTCGCCAATGACGTCTAGACCCCATTGTTGAAAAGGCTCTTCCACTGCTACTGACAACAAAGGGGCGGCGGGGCGCGCTTCTCGGTTTGCGAATTTCTGGCATTGAACACACTTCCGAACATATGCGTGGGCATCTTTGAAAAGAGTTGGCCAATAATAACTTGCTCGCATTATTTTATGGGCTGTAGTATCCTCGGCAAAATGACCTCCTGCTGGTCCATCATGCAGCTCGATTAAGATCTTCTGAGCTTCATCATATTCCAGGCAGCGTAACATGACCCCATCGGAATGTTTCCTGAAAAGCTTCCCTTGGATTAACTGGTAAGGAGCAGCTTTGAGTCTGATTGCACGTTTCTGCCGGGCATTCAGAGCGGGGTCCAATGTACCGTGTGCTAAATATCCTGAAATATCCGAGTACCAAGAAGGGTCCTTTACCTGAGGCACGACGTCAGTTTGGTACATATCAATTTCTTGTTCCCAATTATCTTCTTCACTCTGTTGGGAACTTGCGGCCTCTGCAGCCATCTGGCATAAACCTTGTCCTTTAAATGTGCGTGCTGGCTTAAACTCTAAGTCATATTCTTGCATACATGCAACCCAGTTCCCTCGTCTCTAGCCCAGCTCCTGCTGCATGAACAGTGAGCGAACAGCTGGGTGGGGAACGTAAACTGTGACATGGTTTTTCAAAATGTATGGTCGGAAATGTTTGACCGCTTTATATACCGCATAGGCCTGTTTCTCGATTTCGGGATAATTTAATTCAGCTCCCTGCAGACCGGTGCTCATGAATGAAATGGGATGCTCGTCGTTATTTCTGTCCTTTTGTGTGAGTACGGCTGCCAAGGACGAATCCGAAGCGAACGTATACAAGCTGAAATCTCTGTCGAAAACTGGGCTCTGGAGGGAAGGTGCTTCGGCTATAGCTTTCTTGATCTGGTCGAAAGCTTCCTTTTCGTGTTGATTCCATTTGAAGGTAGCATTTTTCTTTATCATTCCCTGTAGTGGCTTAACTATCTGGGCGAAATCTGATATAAATTTACGTACAAAATTGATCTTTCCCAAGAAGGACTGCATTGCTTTCTTACTGCTGGGGGGAGGAATCTGAGCAATGGCTTTCGCACGTTCTGGATCAACGACAATGCCTTGCTTGGTTATGATATGACCCAGTAGATTTCCTTCTGCCACGGCGAAAATGCTCTTCTTTGGGTTGAGCGAGATACCGTATTTTCTGCACCTTTCGAAGATCTGTCTGAGGTGACGCAAATGATCCCCCCGATGTTTAGAAAACACAGTAACGTCATCCAAGTAAACCACCACACTTTGGCCTATCAGACCTCTGAATGCTATATCCATAGCTCTTTGGAAAGTTGCCCCTGCGTTAATTAATCCAAAGGGCATACGCCTGTACGCGAAGGTTCCCCACTTAGTCCGAAAGGTAGTCTTTAACCTGTCTGGTTCGGCCACTAGTACTTGATTGTAGCCAGAGAATCCGTCCAACAAGGAGAACATTTCTGAGCCGGACACCGCTTGTAGTATCTGCTCCATAGGGGGCACTGGGTAATTATCTTTACTCGAGGCCCGGTTTAAGTTTCGGAAATCTACACATAAGCGAATTTCACCTGACTTCTTCCGTACCGGAACCAAATTGGATACCCATGTGGAATGGCGAACTTTGAAGATAATGCGGGCATCCAAAAGTTTTTTGAGTTCTTTCAGAATCAATGGCTCCATCGTAGGATGTACTTTCCTAAGCTTTTGTTGGAATGGTTTTACATTTTCTTTAATGGGTATCACATGTTGTATGATTCGAGTATCGTATGTGCGTAAGTCCTCATATGTCCAAGCGAATACGTCACGATACTTGTGAAATAGCTGAGTGAAATCTTGAGCCTCTTGGGGGGTGCAGTCTTTCCCCAGGTTGACGAATTTAGGATTATCTTCTGATCCCAAGTTCACTTGTCGATGAGCCAAGATCAAGCTCTGCACTTTTGCATTTGGGGGCCCACGGAACCGATTTTGCAGATCGAAAAGCTTCTCCAGTGATACCACCCCTTTAGGCATGGGGTTTCCTTTGACTTGCTCGTACTCCTTTTGCATAACTTGGTCGTGCTCATCTTCATCTATAGCAGCGTCTTTGAATATCTCTGAGTTGCACATAAATTCCAGCACCTGTTGATCATCATCAAAAACACGCAAATTAGTGATATTGTCTGGCACGGATGGTTTATACATAACTTCAATAGAAAAACCGTCCCTCAAAGGGGTAAACCTGGCGGCAGCATTAGCTAGAGTATCTGCTGCTGCGTTGTGCATTCTTAGAACATATTTGATTCCAAAAGCGTCAAAAGCAGAAATTAACCGCCATACCTCTTGCTGATACGCCTTCAAATGTGGAGACAGACAGTGAATAGTATTGCGTACCTGCCGAGTGATAATCTCGGAGTCTCCAATGAATCGTAAGCATTTTACCTTCAAATCCAGCGCCTTTTTAAGCCCAAGGATCAAAGCTTCATACTCGGCAATGTTGTTAGTGCATTGGAACTCAAGTCGACAAGAGACTAAGAATTTTTTCTTATGCGGATCAAGAAAAACGCAGCCAGCGCCAGAACCATCGAGGTTCTTGGAACCGTCGTAATACAAGGTCCATATGTCGCTTTCCGTGTCTTTGGGGGTAATGGATTGCGGAGGAACTTCGTCTTGGTGTGAGACAGCTTGGGCTTGTTCCTCTGCAACGAGTGTCATTTCAGAAAGGACCTCGGGGCCTACTGAAGACTGAGGAGGTTGATAGCATCCAAAAATGGACTCCAGGAAACACATCCCGAGTTCCTCTTGGGCAAAGCTGATGGGTTCATTTGTGGCATCTAAATCAGTTACAGTATGTTTCATGTATGGTTCGCTTTCGACTCTGATTTGCTTATTTCTCCCCTTGTAAGGTAGCCATAAGTGGGACCAATCTGTGGCAAAGTATCCTTGCAACTTGCTAGACCAGTCCCTGCTAAGCAGTACACCATAGGCTTCAGGGATGTCAACAACCACAATATCAATACATTGATGGACCCTAGAGTCGGATGAGAGGCGAATGATGACATTGTTTAATTCTCCAACGGCTGGTACTTGTGATCTGTCCAGTTGAATGATTTTTGCGTCAGTTTTCTCTGGGAGGATGTTGAGTTTCTTGCACACAGATAGAGGCATGACATTCGTGGATGCACCATAGTCAACGAGACAATTGTGAACATTGAAATTAAACATCTCAAAAGACAAGAGGAATGGAGGGGTGGATCCTCTCAAATTCGCGTTGACAGCGTTCACTATAGATTGGATATCTGGACTGGTTTGTGCAGATGTGTTGCTCACAGTTTTCGTATTTTGGTTGTTGGCGAAAGATTTTAAAATAAGTTCCTTTTGATTTGTGATGCGGGCCAGCTCGTAGAGTGAGATATTAGCTCTGGTCTTTTTCATGTCCTCCACTATGTTGTAGCTAGTATCGTTTTGGGGACTAGGTTCGATAGCGGTTTTCGAGGGTTCTACCGGGAGCTTGGTCTTGTGACTTGCTTTGCTGTTGCTATTTGTGGGCTTATCCGGCGTAGCGTGCCCTTCGTTTCCAGGGGGAAGAATTTTCCTCAGGAAAGCCCTTTTCTTGTCTTCATAAGATTGTTCAGGAACAGATCCTTTGCTTCTAAGACTATAGTTTCGAGTGGGCTGAGCCTTGGGACTGCCTGCCATGTTGATATCCATGGGGACAAGACTCTCCCCCCCGCGGATTATATCAAAAGTTAAGACAGAGGCTCCTGATTCCCCATCTAGGAGCGAACCTTCATCTCGATCAGAAACATCATCCTCTGTCTGGTTTCCCGGAGTTTGGTCATCCAAAAGTTGATTAACCACTGCGGTCATGCTGCCAATCCATTGCGGGCACGTTTTTTCGGAATGGGCAGCTTGGTGAAAAGAGAAAAAATTGTCTTTCCCTATCTCTTCCACGTTGAGAGCGGCACTGGAGTCTGACGGAGGTCTGCTGGTGTTGGGATTACTTTTCTTGAAAAAGGGTTTTGGGGGTTTATTTGTAGTTGAGGTTTCAACGCCCTTTCTCTTTAAGTCAGAGACCTCATTCGTTAGAAGTTTGAGGGTCTTGGCCATACTCTCGAAATCAAAAGTTTCTCTCTCTCTATTAGGGGTGGAAGACTGACCTTTTTTAGTGGTTGGTTTGTGATCATCTTTTCCTTCATGGTCCATGACTCCTATTGACAACATGTCCTTCTCTACCGCGAGAGCAGCAGCGTAATTTGCTGTAAGGGTAGCGCGGGCCTCACGTTTGACGAAAACGGCAATATCCCTAGGGAGAGCTTTAGTGTAGTAGTCGATGGTGATAGAATCGTCCAAAGCTAAGTTTGGAGGAAATTTTTGCAATATTGTGGCGAAGCGTTGGTTAAAGTCTTTAACCTTCTCTTTTCTGTGACACTTGATGGTGCTTAACTCTGTGAGGAGCATAGAGGGTGTTTTATCCTCTGCAAACTTTTGCAGGAACACGTGACGGAACTGGTCCCATGAAGTAATAGAAGCACTGGGTAGGGAAAGTACCAGGTGGCCGCAAGGTTAACAAGAGTGTGTGGGAACAGTCGACAAGCGACATCATCAGACTGAACTCTCATGATTTGTAGGGCCGGATAGAAACTACTAATATGATCTTCCGCTGAGGTACCTTTCTCAGGATCAAATTTAGGAAGATGCTTCTCCGGGTGTCTAGGCATATCATGGAGAGGACCTAAAAGAGCCAATGGGGATTGAGCCATCCAGGCTAGGGGCTGCACCCTCCTGGGGCGCTGATGATATCGAGTTTCGGCCTCGGATTCACTTCCCGTCCCTGACACTGATGCTCCATCCTGATGGTGAGAGTGCTCATCTCGGTGTCTTCCACGGTTATTCATATTTCTAAGGTACTCCCAGTTGTGGAGAGGGGGTCTATTTTGGTTTTGGTGGTGATGATGGTTGTTGTGATGTCTCCGGCCGTGGACCATATCTCCTCTACCTCCACGTCCGTGACCCCTATTAACCCCACCCTCATTTCTTCGGGGCCTATTGCCTTCTCTTACATTTCTTCGGGCAGTGTTAACTTCTCTCTCGTTCCTTCGACCCCCCTCTCCTTCTTCTCGCAGGTCGTACACTTGGTTGTCGTTCCACTGATGTAAGTCAGGCTGAGGTTCGGGGAAAGGTTCAGTATCAGGGAAACCTTCACTATCTTGGAGGATGGGGTCATTTTCTTGGACTGCTCGCCCGAGGTCTTCAATCATGGAGTTTACGAGTTCAGGTATGGTGCTGACAAGCACACCATTACGAGTGATGTTCTCAGTAGGGGTCCTAGTGTGAGCCAGAAATTCCATGATGGGGGCATATCGTAAATCCCTGACGAGATTACGGGCAACTAGGCGTAAAGATCTCAACTGTTCATTAGTGATTTCAAAGTATCGAGCCGCCTCTGTTGGAATATCCTCTAAGGGGGGGAGAGGAGGTTCGTTATTTGTGACCTCCCGGCGGGGAGTTTGTGACGGAATATCGGTCGTATGCTGGGAGGATGCCATGGCCCTCCTTCTAGCACCAAATCTGTTGACGGGATATGTCCAGCCAACAGTAGGGGATCTCCCCGGTAGAAATTCCCAATTAGACTTTGAACCGTTTGGAGTAGGGATCCCGTCCGGGGTGTGGGTCCGGCTACCACTTAAATGACTTCCTCTTCGGTCTCGAACAACCTGATTGAATCTGCAAACATACACTCATTCACATGATACAGAATACATGACTGATGTATCAAACCAATATATGACACTATGCGTAGCAAGGTAATAAACAAAATGCGTACACCCAGGAAGTGTCGTTAGCAACACATCTATGGGGTATGCATGCAAGATAATCTGACCACCAAAGAAACAGTTCTTTATGGCAAGAATATCCCTTAACTTTCCGAAAGATATAACGAAATGCTAATAAAACAGTTCATTAACATTCATCATAGGAGTAAATAGTAAACTTGAGCATCATCAACACAATCACAGATAGCTATGGGGCATGAATGATACTATTAATAACACAGATTCATTAATCAAACGATATTCTGAAACTGTACGCAGAATACACACAGTGTTGTCACAGCTAAACACATCATCCAATCAAAGGGGTTTTAACAAGTATTTGTATTACATATGTCAAGAGTATGATTCTTCAATTACAATGCAATATTGCCCTTCAGTCCACAAAAGAGGAGCCCTTAACTAGGTACCCCGCAGGGGTATTTATAGATTCAAGAAACGCCTCTTCAGGCTTCCCGACGCTTCGACTTCCCGACGGTTCAGCTTCCCTGCGACCTTGGACGATCATGCGACCTGCGACTGGCGGAAACAATTGCGACCTGCGACCCATGTGCAGGTGCGACCTGCGACTCATGTGCAGGTGCGACCTGCGACTTGGGGACGGTCGCGACCTGCGACCGAACGAACTCAGCTATGGAGGTGGTCGTGTGATTGAGAGGTCTGGAGCGTCAACTTTCTTCCCTTTGAGGAACTCTCGCCAGGTCTGGTAATCCGCTGCTATAGGGGAGACCAGAGGGGTTTCTTCTTTTAATCGATGCATACATTCTAGGGCATTCGGTATCAGAGTCTCCTTCTTCTGGGAAATCTGGATTGAGAGGGAGGCAAGCTTGGTATAGATTTGTACTGGAGTGACAAGCAACCAATTTAGGTTCTCTTGTGATGCCTCAAATTCTGGTGCGGCAGCAGCTTGTCTCACGGGTTGTAGAAAAGACTGAATTTCCTGCTCTACCTGCTCCCAGTCTTTAGTTTCATTCAGTGCCCCTAATGACGGAATGTGATGAAGAGCGTTCATGGAGTCAATACCACTGATTAGGTGATTATATGCAGACATCACTTTGTCCAAATCTTTGGCCAGCTTGTCTTTGGACTGCATATTCATCCGAATTTGTACTTTGGCTTCTTGTGTATGACTCCAATCCTTCCTAGGCACATGTTCGGGAGCTTGCTGATACTGCGCTGTCCAGTTCATCATTTTGTCCAAAGCTGCCGAGGCTTCCCTGAGCTGCTCATGCTTCTGTTTGGTTTCCTCTCATGCCTCTGCCAACGGGGCCACTGTTTGTTTTAGGGTGAGCATTTCCTTATATACTTGCCTCATGGTCATTTCCAACACATCACACTCTTTCCTGACCGCCAGTGGGACCTCATTCACTTGGGCGGGCTTACCTTGGAGCTGTAGCATCTCACTTTCTAGTCTTGATTTCTCCTGCTCCGCTGCTTTTAGCCTGTTTTGTAGGGAAATAATCTCCCTGCTCATTCTAGTGACATTTTCCTCTGTGGCTGCGGCAAAAGCGGTGCCTGCTGACGCTATCATAACAGGGTTAGTCCTTGTATCTGGGACTATGTCCTTTCCAGTGGCGACCGTAGATATGGCGGGATGGCTTTGCGCCAAGGATTTCCTTTTCTCCTGCCGTATTTTGAAAGAGAATTAGTCAAATGTTAACCTGGTCAGGTCGAAGACTTCTTCTTCTTGCTCCCCGAGAAAATCATCAACATTGAGGGTACTTTTCGCGCCACCTGAAGGGATATCCAGGGGAGATATGTCAATGTCGTCTATTAGCTCGTCCTCCTCATCCTGTGTTTGATCCTTTTCTTTCTCCTTTTGCCGGCGCTCGGCTTCTGCCTTGTCGTGTTCCTCCTTCTTCATGCGTTCTGCCTCTGCCTCTGCTTCCTTTTTAGCTTTTCTCTTTCGCTCTGCCGCGGCGGCTTGTTCTGCCTTCTTTTGACGATCGACTTTGTCGAGTTCTTCCTTAAGTGCTTTTTCTGCCGCCGCCTATGCCTCCTTTTCCTGTCTTTCCTTTTCCTCTTCCTTTTTCTTTTTTCGCTCTGTCCTGGCATCTTTCTTACGTTTCTCTTCATCCTCCTTCATTTTCTTTTCCTCTTCCTTCTTGGCTTGGGCTTCTGCTTCCCTTTGTTGATCCGAGGTGTCAGGCCCCGTACCGGTCTGTGTTCTCTTATCTTTGGAGGAAGAAGAGCCTCCAAGCTTATGGCTTCTATCTCCTAAATTCTGGTGATCCTCTTCTTCTCGGTTAGAGTCGATCCCTGGAGCTAGATGCCTGTCTGCGTTGTACCAGTTTCTTTTTTCGTCCTCTGCCGGGCGCTCGACATGATGATAACTCCATCTAAAATTGGCCCTTTTACAATGCTTAGGAACTATCCTGACTGGGTCATAAGTTCGGCAATCCAGATTTCTGAAGTGATAACTTTTTACCTCTTCCCCTTCACGCCCTACTTCTCTGAAGTCCTTGACTGTATAAGCACCAATGGTGAGAGGTAGAGCGGGCCAAGGTTTCTTCTTCCCTTTGGAAAGGACGTTAGAGAAGCCCGAGGTCATCTGGAAACATACCTCTTGCATGAGCACCTTATCGGTAATAAACTTAGGTAGAGCATGTGGTGCTTTAAATGAGCCAAATACTCGGATGATTGTGAATTCAGTGAATGGGAACCAGTGTGCCACCTGACCTAGTGTCTCCATTGCTCGCCAAGACATGCAGGGGGTGTCTTGACCAAATAGTTTCCCGTAAAGGGCGGGAATGAATATATGAGAGATTTGCTCGATGTCTGACTTGTACCTGGATTCCCAGAATACCTTGGTCTGCAAATGTATTTCCTGGGTCTGTTTGGAGTCCCAGTTATGTGGCCATCCCTCAACATGCAGCTGGGCACAGACAGCATCTAATAGATACGAAGCCATATAGAATTCTGATGGCGCTCCCTCATCTGGGGCTAAAGCTGAAGCCAAATTTGTGTGCATGGAGCCCATTAATATACCGGCCCAATTGAACCGAGTGCCGTGTACTGTTACGTGTTCCATAATGGTTGCCCATGTTCCGTTGAAAGTGGTGGCGTCCGAACGTCCGTACACTCTGCACAGCATGGCGGCCACTAACTTATACACCTTCCTCAGACTGGCCACCGGGTACTCCTGGTCTTTCTTGATTTTAAATTTATCTGGTTCCGCCCACCATTTTCTGATTGTATCAACCATCGGTAGTTCATTTGCGGAAAACCATCTCGGGGTAAAATTTACCTCTGGATGGGGTAGCGAGTAGTAGACCTGTGCCTTTGAGCTTTCCAACGTTGCGAAAGTTTTACCTCTACTATCTCGAATGACGAAATTCTTAGGATCCGTCTTCTGTATGATCCAGTCTAACATTTCTGGGCATGGAAAGATGGCGGGATGTGACCCTGCTAGGTGCAATTTGGATTTCTTGACCTTCAGGTATACTTCCCGGTTCGGGAGATCTTCTGGAAACTCATCTTCTGGTATGGCGAACTCGCGGTATACTTCATACCACCTAAGGCTGTCCTCCTTTGCGAAGGTGCAAAGGGTGTCTCTGTATATTGGTGGAGGAGATGTTTGTATGTCTGTGTCTGAATCTTCCTCCACCACCTGCTTAATTCTCCTTCGGGATACCCGGGGTGCCATATCGCTAGAGTCGGAGGGGACCGGTACCGTGTCTGCTCTAACTTCACCTGTTGCATTCAAGAAAGAATCCCAGGATGAGAAAGACATGATGATAACGGCTAAATAAAGTCTACACATGCAAAGTTTAATTGACTATTCTCTGGGGGTCGCGGGGTCCCTGATCTACAAAAGGACTCACATGTGACCTCGCGACCTTGCGACAAGGTCGCAGGGTCGTAGAGTCGCTAACAGGAAGTTTTGCGACCTTGCGACCTTGCGACCGGGTCGCTAGGTTGCAGGTCGCACTTGAGCCTGCCGGGGGGTTTAGAGCGCGCGCGGTTTTTTGGATAAACTCTCCTTAACGGGAAAAATACGTGGTTGGAAAGGGTCTAAACTAGAAATAAAGCACAACCATGAGGAATTTGGCAAGACACAGGTGACCCTGGGGTTTGTGGGAACCAAACAAAAATAAAATTCAACTGGAAACCCTATCTGCTCACCAGCAAGTAATTAATACCATGGGGTGGTTAGATTTTAGAAAGAAATGCTGGGAAAGGAAACATAGGGAGGAAATGGCAACTTACCCGGAAGAAAACGTGCCAGCCGACCTGTCAGAGCAATTCCACGATTTTCGCCGCGAGTCACAAATGCGACCTAGCGACCTGCCCTTATAAAAAGGAGTCGCACGTGCGGGCAATAAATGAGGTCGCAAGTTGTCAGTTTGCGACCTTGCGACCTCGCGACCTTAAGGTCGCTGGGTTGCAAAGGTCGCTGAGTCGCTAATTCCTCTAATACTTCATTTTGCGACTTTGCGACCTTGCGACCTTAAGGTCGCTGGGTCGCAAGGTCGCAAATTGCTTGACTTCTGACTCTTGCGACCTGGCGACCTCTGCGACCTTAGGGTCACAGAGTCGCATAGGTCGCATGGGTCGCAAATCATGGATCCGCGACTTAGCGACTTGCTCTTAAAAACTTTACTTGGCTTTTTCCTTCTTTAGTTATGATTTTATGTATTTTTGGAGGGTGTTGTAGGAGCTACAACATAGCCCTAACAACAAAAGTGGCTGCCAATATCTTCAGATCTGCGGTTAGTTGAACAAGAAAAGAGCTGCAAAAAACCAGATCTATACATGGAAAGACATTAAGCAGTAAAAACAAGGGTTTGCTCCATATACCAATAGACAAGACAAGAACAATTTTTGAAATAATTTTTGTATTAATCGAGCACCTAGGAGGAAAACAAGAAGGTATATCCAATTCTCCTCGGTGGGATGGGTTCTTGGAAGTCCTCAGCACTTCAGATCTAAAATCTCTCTCTCTTGTTGGTGTAGAAAACCCACACAAAGAATGGAACTCAAAGGGAGCTCACACAGCAAATGGTAGAAAAATGTGACCAAGTGTATAGATCCAGAGTGATCTAATAGGCAACAAAATGTGAAGAATGGTAGGAAAAACCCTCCTATTTATAACAAAATATTGGGTCATTCTAGATCTTGGTGCATGATTAAAATAATGTTAACCAAATCTAGATCCACCTTTTATGGAATATTTTATTATATTTGTTGGAGGGAAAAAGTATTTGACTTGGGTCAAATCCCTTTATTTGTCAAAAATAAATAAATAAATGATTTATTTATCTTTTTAAGGAAATAGTTGAAAGATAATCAAATAAATAATGATTTATTTAATTATTTAAGGAAGTGGTTGAAAGATAATTAAATAAATAATGATTTATTTAATTATTTGTGGGTGATTTGGTCATATTTGACAAGGAATATTATCTAAATAAGGTTTAAATAATTATTCCTAGAAAATAATAAGATAAATAAAGGTTTATCTAATTAATTTCTTTGATTTTGGGTTAAACATGATTGGGAATAATAATTAAATTATGGTTTAATTAATTATTCCATGAGGAAAATCAAACAAATATAGGTTTGTTTAATATTTCCTTTTGGGGTTTCCTGTTTAGACCATAAATAACCTAATAAATGTGGTTTATTAAGTTATTTAACATACTGAAGGAAATTTTACTTAGGATAAAATTGGTCTTACATGGTGTACTTGGGTCCATCTAATGATAATAGGTTAGATGACCAAAAAATGGTGTAACAGATTGCCCCCCAGCGTGCGAGTGTCAGGAGCAAATCGTATGACCGAAGTACGTTGTAAGAACTCAATCACTAGACAACAAAAGGGAAGTCGGAGAGAGAAATGCAAGGTAGATAGTGTGCTGAAGAACTAGACCCTGAGGAGACGAGACTCGTAGGTGCAACAAGTCTCTTTTTATGAGAGGGTACCTGTGCTGAAGGCGGCGGGGGAGGCATACCTATGCCCGCCGAGACAAAGTACAAAAGAATAGTGTGTCCAGTAAACAAGGGACCGAACCATAAAATACAGCTGGCATAATCATGAGCGAGATAAAAATACAATGAGGAATCCCACATACATGTTGTGCCTGGGATAACAGCTAGGACTTATACAATAATATCTGAGTACATGAGATATAAATACAACCCAGATGCCCCTGTAAACAGGAAAGGGCTCTGAAAATCTGACTAATACATGCAATCAAAAAGGTGCTACAAGCGGCTGAGGCTGACATCATCAAATCTATGGAGTTGCATCAAATTTTTAAATGAAGAGGTCATCCGAGCATGTGGGGGGCTACTTGTATGGCCACCCCCTAATGAGGGCTGAATCATCTCACACACACCCGGGAATCACATCAGAGCTTTCTTTGCTATATCAACGATCCATCAAGTATATGGATCTCGGGCATCTCAGAAAGGAGAGATGGAGTGGAGAAACAATCAAGTCAAAGGGAAATGAGAGATCCCTTTGCACGATCTGAACACTTAGGAACAAGAGTGGAAGAGGTTTGGAACGCAGGTATACGCCCTCTAGACTTAAGCACGCAATGAATGAGCTGATGTCGACAGAAGTAGGTCCGCCATGGGTGAGGCAATAAGGAAACCCCAACTAAGGCACGAGGGAAAATAGTAGAGCGACAAACAAGTAGACACTGATGATGATGATGGAATGAGAGAAACATAGGAGCGATTGGACGACTTCCCTTGTTAGAGCATAAGGGGCATGAATGACATGGCAGCGACTGACACAATATCATAAGGGATAGGGGACAGTGGGACTGAAGGTCATAAAGTGCGACACAAGAGAGAGACAAAGAAATGAAGGATGGAGGGCTATAGCGGGGTACAAAGGGACTCAGGATAGACTCCATGAATGCGATGATGACTCAACTTGGATGCTCTAAACAAGGGCGACTTGATGGTGCTGCCACACAGTAAAGGCCTAATGGGGGACCATGAAAACATGAGGACAAGAGGGTAACTCATGACGAAAATCGACATGAACAAAGACAAGTAAGGAGGAAAAATGGTGCCCCAAGTACAAGTGTCGAAAGTGAGGAAATTTGATTTTAAGGAGAGATGAAGTGACCCTTCTTGGAAAAAATGTGTCCTGGTAAAGTATCAAATCACAAAAAACTAACAGATACCCATTTGAGGGCTCAGTGAGAGCTTTCCAACGGTGCAGACGGTTTGTCAAACGGGGCTATGGTATGGTCGCAGCGGTCAAAAGAAGAAACATAGGTTCTCTTTTAATAAGGCATTTTTCCCTCCACATTCACTCATTTACTATTGTGGCTGTGGTGAATGTAGAGAGGAGAGAAGGCCCTAAATCTTGCGGCGAGCATAGCGGACAAACCGACCGTTGGAATCGAGATCCGTCAGTTGCAGGTAAGAGGCCTAACCTTACTCTTTCATTTTGATGGATTGAAAGTTCAGTTTAGGGCCCAAAATCTCAGAAACAGACCCTCCTTCATCTCTATGGCCGGGTCGCACTTTTTGGCCCAAAAAGTGCGACCTGGGAAGCAGGTTTCAGGGCAAAAACTGTGACCTGTCCCAGAATTGGGCAGAAAACTGCGACCTGGAAGATGAGGGGGTTTTGGTGCTGTTGTATGGATGAGAGTTGGGTTTTTGTGTTTGGTTATGGTATTCCCGATCTGTATGCTTACAAAGATGATGTTTTTGTGCAGGTATGGTAGATTTATGGGTTAACTGGAGACAGAGAGACCTGGGTACATTATGGGCAGAGAGCTAGGCAGATCAGGGTGTCTGTCGTGTGTTGGCCAGGTTTGGGGTTTTAAAGTTTTTAGAGAACCATTTGATGAGAGCAGGAGAGCCTTTTTTGGCCTGGATTATCAGTCACTGGGATCCAGAGCATGAGGTCTTTGTAGTGCAGGGGCACAGGATCGAACTGACAGTCCAGGATGTGTATTTCCTGATGGGTCTCCCGCCACTGGGGATGGTGGGAAACACGCAGCCAGTATTACCGCGGGGGCGTCATATCATGGAGTTTGTGGAGCGACATTGTCGACTGGGTCTCCAAGTCAAGGGGACTCGGATACCGATCGAGGATCTAGAGAGACTAGAAACCCGTGCAGTGGCCGTACCTATGCTGCGTATCCTGGGCAACCAGGCGCTCCATCACATCACTGGGGGGCAGATGATGATTGTGGAGAGTGTGTTAAGTGGGACCTACTATGGGTGGGCCCAAATGATGCTGTTGTCGCTAAAACGACAGTTTTCGCTCTGCAAGCGGCAAGTGAACCACGATTGCTCGTATGGGACTTTATTGTGCGCCTTCTTCTTTGAGAAGATCTTGACCTTGCAGCCTCGTATACAGCTTCCAGATGGGGGCCTGAGAGAGACCAAGATGCACCGGTGGGGGTGGCTACTATGCAGAGGAGGAGGAGGGGCGGTCGGGCGAGTGTTTCGACCTGAGTTTTTTGCCCATTGGGATCAGATGCCGTTATACATAGACGACTATCCCTACAGTGGGATGAGTTATTGTGGAGATCCGGACCTGCCACTTCCACCTGGTCAAGTATGGGGGCCCGATGGTAAGTGACAGATTGCTATTCTTAAATGGGCATGTTAAAGTTTTTGAATAGTACCTAGGGTACTAATTCATGTACTTTTCGTATGCAAATATAGCGCTGGTAAAACTGGCCGGATACATGGGATGACCGGCAACATATGGAGCTACAGGTCCGAGTGGGTCAAGAGCAGCGCATAATGAGGATGTGGCCGCCCTTTTGGAGGACATCCGCCGTAGATGTTAAAGGTTGCTTACCGGAGTATCAGAGTGTGGGTGGCAGGACTTAGACGACCAGTACATAGAGCCATGTATTGGTCTACCCTCGGAATGACGAGGTGTCATGCGGCGCATGGCGATGGCCGGTTAGGGGATGTGTGATTTAAAGGCTGCAGGGGCAGAGCCATTGGCTCGGGATCTGCCAGATAGTGATTAGGTGTGGGGCATGTGGTGCCCCCTAGTGTGTATGTAGGGGCAGTTGGTGCCCCCAGTTTTGAGTTTTTTGTAACATGCTATGGGCAGGTCATATGTATCAGAGTAGATGGACTCTAAACACATGTTTTGTGACACATATTATGGATATGCATCATTTGTTAATGATTATAAATGTTATTGTCTTGTATGAAATGCGTGTGATAAATGCCAATCTAGAACATGGTTTGCAATACTATCTACATAGTGATTTTGTTCTCGAGGTACATGGTTGAAAGTTATGGTTTCAAATGCACGTATCAAGAGTTTCACTCATAAATAGCATCTAAACAGCACAGGGTTATGCACACGATAAACACCATTTAGTTGCATGACAAGAAGTAGGGAATCCAAACGAACGTGCAGATGGAGGATGCGATGGAAGAGGGCATCGGCTAAGAGACCACGCACTGCATCATATTCGGCCTAATTTTTGGTGGCAGAACCAATGCAGACTCTGTTGGAGAGAATGAAGGCATGCAAGGGGGTGAATATGGCCCAACCTGCTGAGGCTAGATTCCGGGAGTAACGACTTGCACCATCGGCGTAACTGATAAAGGGTGTGGACGGGGGGTCCTGCGGAATGGTGTTACAAGACAACAAATGAGGGGAGGAGAGAAAATGACGGTAGCGTGAGTGTACAGAAGACATCGAGTGGAAACTACGGGAGGGAGTGCAAGGAGCAGGATGAATATGACTCATATACGAACTAGAGGGTGGTATATGAGGGTTATCAGAAATATGGCGAGGACTCGGGCTGCGGAGGTCAACAGAGATACAGGTGGAGTGATCTCGTGTATGGGTATAAAAGAGGGGGTCAGGCGAAACAACAGGGGAGGATGTAGGGGGACTGGGCTCCAAGTGTCTCGCAGAGGAGGATAGGTAAAGAATGGTCGTAGTAGACTCCGCCATCTGAACATCAGGGGGGGAATGTCGATGGGAGCGGGGGGATCCTCAGGTTGGCCTGAAGCATACTATGTGAGTATGGGAGAGGCGAATTGATTTTGTTCAACCTCATACTCTCGGACTACCTCTAAAGAGGCGTAGTAATGCGTCAGGTGAGGACAATGGTGGGAGTAATGGCCATGAACACCGCACAAAGCACAGGGTTTGTTGGTGCGGAGAGTCTTGGGGTTCTTGGTTACAGACGAAGAAGGAATGGAGGCTTTAGGGACCGTAGATTCGAGGAATGCGACTTTAACCATGGGTTGAATACGGGGCAACTCGGGACAAGCATGGGTGGCATGACCAGCGACATCACACAAGGCACAAGGCTTTGCGGGCGGAGGAGGGGCCGGGTCAGTCGTGGTGGTCTTGTCTTTGGGTGCCCTCTTGCGAGCTTTTCCTTTCTTCCCGGGAGCCGTCACAACAGGAGAAGGGTCCCGTGGAGGTGCTGGAGGCACAATGGCAACAAAGGAAGCGAGGGAGACCGGTTGAACCTGTGTCAAAGCCATGTAGGGTTTGGGGTGACCAAGAGGGGTAGCCACTGGAGGATCAAGGTACCAGACCGGTATGCCCAAGGTCAGGTTAGGGAGAGAGAGGGTGGCCATGACGGGGACAGAATATACTCCGGGAGGGGGAGCCAAGAAAGGTATCTGCCCAGCAGGTTAATGACCAGGAGGGATGTCTCCGAGATGGTTAAGTCCTGGGGGAACTGATCCAGGAGGATAAAGGGATTCAGGGATACCATCTGTGGGGGGAGGGCCAGAAGGGGGAGGTCCGGATGGCTGAGATTAATGGCTAGGAGCGGGTTGCGGAGGGCGAGGGGGAGGTTGCTGACTAGCCGAAGCAGGCTGCTTAAGGGCAGCCTGAGACGATTGCATCATGCAAAAATTCGATAAGCTGGGGTCAGAGATAGGAGGAGGAAGACCAGGGAAGGTTCCGAGAAAAGAGGAATCTTTGTAGATGCCAGGGGAGACACTGGTCAAGGAGTCGACGGTTTGCTTGTTGGCTATAGAAGAGATGGTCGTCTCAGGTGAGGTCTGAGATTTTGGCTCATGATATGTCAACTGGTCAATGGTGACTATCTTTCCATTATGGGGGAAGGACATCTTGCAGAAAACCGCGGATGGGACAGCAGACATATCATAGGTGTAGCTTCGCCCCAATAGAATGTTGTAGTCTAGCGGGGCATCTATGACTTCGACGTCAACGCAAATAGTCTTACCGGCGAGGGTGATAGGACAATTACGAAATAGGCCAATGGGCTGGGAGGCATGGCCGTCCCACGCTCGAAGGGTGATCATGGAAGGGGCCAACTCAGGGGATCCGAGTTGCTTCCAAACCGAAGCAGACATCACACAGGTGGATGCCCCCTCATCAATTATACACCAGGAAACGTTGGCGTTCCGGATTTTGACTGGGATTTGGAAGGTGACGGAAGGAGGGAGAGGAGGATGGTCCGATTGAGTGGCATCGAAAACAATCATTTGGTCATCAGCAGGATCTAAAACGCCTACGGCAGATAGTAGAGCCTTCTTTTGGGAAGGGCATGACTGGAGGAGTTCCAGTGTGGGAATGGCATCAGGAGATTGCGCCAAATCATCTACTATGCTATACGAATGAGCAGCTCGACTGGAAGCAGCATTTCGACGTAAGGGTCCTTTAGGAATCTTGGTATGAACCTCAACTTTGGGTTGAGGGATATGTAAGGGGCCACTGGATGTTGAAAGAGGCTTTGTAGAACCTGAAGAAGGAGGCTCGGGGGCAGACTGAGCAGGAGGCTTGGGGTACTGGCGAGACCGAGTTTGAAGGTGAAGGTGGACAGTTGGGGATGGATCAGAGGTCATCATGAGGATCTGGTAATTGGAGGAACCAGAAATGGAGGGTGGAGTGGAGACCCGCCCGTCAGGTGGTTGGGTAGCCACGAATCCTTGCTGAGGGAAAGGATCAGTAAACACAGATGGTTGAGTAGTGGCCACATTAGGGGGAGCATGAGGGGAGGCATGTTGTCCGCGCAATGTGGCTTGAGACTCCCACATCTGCCGCATTTGTGGTAAAAGGGGACAATCGTGGGTGTAATGACCATAAACACTGCAACACGAACAAGGCTTGTTGGTACGAAGAGGCCTGTCCGGCTTGGGATGAGTGCCCTGTTGCTGGTTAGCAGTGTTAGGGTCAAAACCTTGAGGATTGGGTCCACGAGTACTAGGGGTAGATTGATTTGGATTGCCTCTCCGCCTTCTTTGAGAAGAAGGGGGATTAGTCGCACCTTGCTGTGCAAATACTTGCCCTGAAGGGGGCTGTAGGTGCTGTTGCTGGGGTTGAGGAGGCAAGGGAGGTGGAAGCGCATATGCTGGAGGAGTTGGCACACCAGGCTGCAGATAAGGGTAATGGTTAGGTTGGGCAACATTGAGGTAAGCAAGAGGTTGGGAAAAAGGATGAGGCATGCCGTATCTTGGGTACATGCTACCGGGAGGGGGAAGAGTGCTAGAGGTGCTGGCCCCTCCGTGAGGGAGACCGTAGCCCATAGGAGGTTGATCATATGGATGGGAAAGGGCTCCAACAATACCATCGGCGGAATGAGATGCCCCCCGGGCATTAGCGTCATCGGGCCTGGGGAGGTCAGGAAGGATGGTATAAACATAACCAGACTGAGCATAGATCAGGTCATATTTCAAGGCTATTTGGAGGGCGGATTCTTCGGTTTGAGGGAAATGGGAGGCGACATCTTTGCCAATGGGAGCTAAGAGAGAGCGAAGGAACCATTCCATATAGATCCGATCTTCGAAGGGGGGAGCACGACATAAGCTTCGTCTTCTTCGCCATTCCTGAACATGGGTAGAAAGGCGGGTCGAAGATGTTTGCTTGAAGGAAGTCAAGAGCTCCGTACCAGTATCGTATCGGAGAGGGAGCTGGAAGTAAGATAAAAAGTCTTGAGCAATGGTCACAAAGTTGGTATGGGAAGAGGTGGCTTGGTCGACATACCATTTAGAAGCTTCGCCGGTAAGTGTGCGTTGGAACAATCGAAGACGGATGGAATCATCGGTGATGGAATTGGAGGAACACCACATGTGGAAAGATCGGACATGATTGGTTGGATCTTCTCCAGCAAGGCTTTCGAACTTAGGGATGTTGGAGGGGAGCTTGGTTGGCATAGCAGGCCAACCAACATCGTGGCGGATAGGGTCATTGATAAACTGATTGAAATCGGGGAGGCTGAGGCATGCGATGTACGGAAGCAAGGGTATGGCTGAGGTAGTTCCTGTGGCGCTTCCGCTAGTAGTGGTTCTGGCATTAGGGCCTAGAGCACTGCTAACGTTAGGCCCTGGACCGGACATAGTGAAGGTGACAGGGGGAGAACCAGGAGGAGAAGGAGAACCCAATGAATCAGAAGAGGAGTCGGAGTGCAGATTCGGAGGAGGACTGGCTCGACGACGGCGGGATGGAGCAGGTCGATCGACCGGAAACTGAGGGTGAAGGCCAAGAAGTCTCTGGGAAAGGCTCCTTGGGGGCGCAATGATGAGGGGAAGAAGGAAACCGACAAGGGAAAAAAGGGACAGAATCAAGTGAGGTCAAGGGCAGAAAATGTGCAGTGACAATTGATTTTAGAGTCTTTTCCAGACGGTTTTAACCAGGCACTTCTTCACTTAGGGTCAGTGTGTGGTGTGCGTTAATTTTAATTTTTAAAACCCTTTTCGTTTTGAGAGCAAGAAAAAAGTGTGCTACATAACTGAAAATAAATCTGCAGAGAACAATATATAATGCTGAAATAACAGAAAATTAACAGCTACTATTGCATCTATCTAACCCAAGAAGGAGGGTCCCTCAAAACTAGTCTAAAAAAGGGGAAAAAATCTAGTCAAAAAACACTGAAAAGAGGCCAATAGATCTAAGGTCGGGAGGGACAGGGATCTAAAGGATAAAGCTACTGAAAAGAGGTGCAGATCACAGCCAAGAGACAGAGGCAAGGTGGCTGGAAAAAAGGGAGGAAATCAGCAAAAAGCGGAAAGAACAGGGAGGAGGTCCTAAAGAGAGGTTCAAACAAAATGACAAGAGGTGATTTGAAAGGAAGAAAGGCTGATTTAAAGGGATCTGAGGAGGAGGTTTCAGATCTGAAAAAGGGAAGGCTGAAACTCTGAAAAACAGATGGCTGAAACAACTAAAACTCTTCCACAAAAGTGGAGGGTACTGAAGCCCTAGGGGGCTAGTTTCCCACTTAGATGAGTAAAAACAGATCAGAACTAGGTCAAAGCGAGCTGAGACAGAGGCTGGAAAACCCTGACAGAAGCTTCAGCAAAACCTAGAAAAATTGCAGAAAAACCATTGAAAAATTGGCAGGTCGTAGGTTCTGACCTGTTTTTAGTGCAGGTCGCAGAAAAGAGGTTGAAAAGTGCGACCTAGAGGTCTAGGTCGCAGTTTTTGGGCTGAAAAGTGCGACCTCCCATTCCGGTTGTCTCGGCGGTAGATTTTTGGAAAATTTGTCGTCTTAGTTGCGGCTGATGTCGCTTACCTGCGCAATAGGGCCAGAAACACGCGGAAGTTAAAAATTTTAATGTTTTAGGGTTTTATGTGAGAAAAACAACATAAAAATAGGAAAAATAAACAGCTGAAAAGAAACCCTAGGGTCTGAAGTAGCTGGATATGCAGGAATATGAAAAACGACAGCGGTCGTAATTTAAAACCCGTGTGGAGTCGCCATTTGTTAGTATGAATCCTTTGTTGAAGTGTACGAAAAAGGACCACTTTAGCTACGCATAACTAATAGCCCTAACAACAAAAGTGGCTACCAATATCTTCAGATCTGTGGTTAGTTGAACAAGAAAAGAGCTGCAAAAAACCAGATCTATGCATGGAAATACATTAAGCAGTAAAAACAAGGGTTTGCTCCATATACCAATAGACAAGACAAGAACAATTTTTGAAAGAATTTTTGTATTAATTGGGCACCTAGGAGGAAAAAAAGAAGGCGTATCCAATTCTCCTCAGTGGGATGGGTTCTTGGAAGTCCTCAGCACTTCAGATCTAAGATTTCTCTCTCTTGTTGGTGTAGAAAACCCAATGCAAAGAATAGAGCTCAAAGGGAGCTCACACAACAAATAATGGAAAAATGTGACCAAGTGTATAGATCCAAAGTGATCTAATAGGCAACAAAAGGTGAAGAATGGTAGGAAAAACCCTCCTATTTATAACAAAATATTGGGTCATTCTAGATCTTGGTGCATGATTAAAATAATGTTAACCAAATCTAGATCCAATTTTTATGGAATATTTTATTATATTTGTTGGAGGGAAAAAGTATTTGACTTGGGTCAAATCCCTTTATTTGTCAAAAATAAATAAATAAATGATTTATTTATCTTTTTAAGGAAATGGTTGAAAGATAATCAAATAAATAATGATTTATTTAACTATTTAAGGAAGTGGTTGAAAGATAATTAAATAAATAATGATTTATTTAATTATTTGTGGGTGATTTGGTCATATTTAACAAGGAATATTATCTAAATAATATTTAAATAATTATTCCTAGAAAATAATAAGATAAATAAAGGTTTATCTAATTAATTTCTTTGTTTTTTGGGTTAAACATACTGGGAATAATAATTAAATTATGGTTTAATTAATTATTCCATGAGGAAAATCAAACAAATATAGGTTTGTTTAATATTTCCTTTCGGGGTTTCCTGTTTAGACCATAAATAACCTAATAAATGTGGTTTATTAAGTTATTTAACATAGTGAAGGCAATTTTACTTAGGGTAAAATTGGTCTTACATGGTGTACTTGGGTCCATCTAATGATAATAGGTTAGATGACCAAAAAATGGTGTAACAAAAATGGAGTAGGCAATCAATACAAACAAGTAGAGTAGGAAGTAAGAAGATATAAAGTTTGAAACATGGAAGATTGGTAGCTACCATTTGTAAATCCAAGTAGCAAGATGATGCATAGCTACTTCAAATTGGAATTGTTTATCCTTTGTGAGTAGCAAAATAATTCACCACAACCAAAGATTTAGATATTAAATATCCACTACCAAGAAAATAATTTTAATAGATATGCTATACATGCATGCATGAACTACGTAAAAATAGGATTCTATTGTATAAAAATAATAGTGTTTGTTTTTTTGAATTATGATGATATGGAGGAAAACTGTTAATATTTCTTTTTAATTATCATGATATATTAAAAAATTATTAATAAAGAAAAAAAACTATAAAAATAATGATAATTAGACATATTATAAAAATTTTCATTACGCTTTAATTGAAAAAATATATATATATATATATTCATTTAAAATTTGTAAAGAATTTTTTTTTAATCTTCATTTGCATCAACAATAATTTTATGCCCTTCTATAAGAGGCTAAAGAACTCTTGAAGGGAAATGATAACTTCAATTTTGAATGTTTTGATCCACTTATACTAAAAAAATTGTGCAAACCATCACATCATCATAAATATTCCTCCTCCTAAGAAAGTATTCCAAAAAAAAAAAATTTCTAAATATGTAGGTGTGGTCCACATGAGAAATAAGTAGTATCAATATCAATTGCATAGTTTTTTCTTATTTTAATGCTTGGTTATACAAGGAAGTTTATATTGTTTTACATATGGTTGTTTCTATGACATATATGGTTTGAAGAGGTTAATTATTTTTAACACATCCTTGGTTTAAAAAAATATGATTATCTCTTGTGACTATGTTGTATTTTCAAGTTTGTATAATACAAGTCTATTATCAACATGAAACAAACATGTACCTTCTCTCATGGAATGTGTAACATACTCGAGCTAAAAGTTCATATAATAAAAGTTAATAAAGGCAAAAATAATACCATAGTTAAGGGACACTTATTCCAAGATGAATGTTGGGAAAAATTTCCTAGTGGGCACCACTTGATGTTTTTATGGCTAAGGGGAAATTGGAAAAGGAAATGGCTAAGGATTTTAAAATGAAAAAAGTATTTTTGACACATTTATTTATGAAAATTAAGGAAATTAGGAGAAAAGTAAGGTGAAAGGTCACAGGTTGCATATGAGGAGGAAAATGAAGGAAAATAATGGAAAGAATGAAGAAAATAGAGGCCTCCCTAATAAAAAGGCCTTAGAGCATCAATTTGTAGCTTTCTGTGGGTTCATTTTTAGAATTACTCTCAGAGAGGAGAAGAGCACCAAGAGGAGAAAGAGATCAAGAAAGTAAAGGAAGGATAAGGAAAGGAAAGGAAATCAAAGATCAAGCAAGGAAAGGTTGGAAAAATCAGGCTTCCGCAAGAATACTTGCAGGGAACAAATTTCATGCATGATTTCCTAGCTAGTTTTGATATGCTTGGTATGTGTATGCTGGTATTTGGTTCTTTTCCTGTCGGTGGCATGGTTTTGTCGAGTTTTTTCAATGGTTTTCAGCCTTGCCTTTCCATTTCCAGATAGCCATGGTGTGATGGTATTGTTCTCAATTTTGAGCTTTGGAATTGATAGAAGGTTTTCGAAATCTAGGGCAAAGGTGGTCTCAAGAACATTCCCAAAGGCCTAGGAATACCTTGAACGGTAATGGCGGGATATACAGTAATGGTGGGATATACGGTAAAGCCCGAGGGTGGAGTCTTGGCTAGGGCTTAGTGATCCGGTATGGATTACGGTAAAGCCTAGAGACTTGGAGATGGAAAATTCCTCAAGGATGGTGAAGGAATCCAAAGGCCTTCCAAGCTCGGTTTAGTTTTGTAATATCAGAGCCCATTTAGGTGAGATCACTGTATGGTGAGGGTGGATGTGGTTTATCTTCTAGATTTCCTTGGTTGTTTTGGATTGGTTTATCCCATGAGATCCCACATTCATGCTTGGAATATGACATGGGGGTGACTGCCTAAAAGAAGTATTTGTTTGAGCCATGTTTATGGATGGGTGCTACGTGGAAGTCCCAAACCTAGTTGGCTCTTGCCTATGTTTAATGAAAGCTAAGTTATTTTGATTTTGATTGGTAAATTTAAGTTTTATTATGTGGCTTTAATGGTTGTTATCTTATGCTAATTTATGTGTTTATATGCTAGTTATAAGCATGGATATATGACTAGTTTTAGTAATGGTTATTGATGGAATGCCAGTCTCGGTTGGGGATGGTCAGGGCTTGTGTTGGTTTGAGTTTTTGGTTTATAATCATTATATTCAAGTATTTTATGAGTTTTGAAAGTTATATGGATTTCTGGGCAGAGGCTCAGCCCCAACCATGAAAATGTGGCTTAAATTACATAATCACTCGTACAACACAAGGTAGAAATGGCCACAATCACACTGATGCAGTTATATTGGAGCGAATGGGACTCAAGCTCAAGGAAAAGTAAGTTTTCTTAGGGGATGTGCACTTGGAGGGGTTGGGTAACTCTTGGAGGGTCTTGAGGCACCTTAGGGAAGTCAATAAGGTTTGTATGTCGACTCCATTTCGTTAAGGTCACCTAGGAGGTTGGGTCTTGTCATAATTTCCCCTCATTTAATGTTTACCCTGGGTAAGCCTATGAAAGTGGGTATATGTGAGGGGAGAGGTATGTTACAAAATTATCATCACTCTTGATGATGTGAATACCTTAAAATTTCAACTAAAATTATAAAAAAACCATTATTACATTAGGTTTCTAAGAGTTAATATATGTAGGGATTCAAAATCACATTCACTATGCCATAAGGAATATAAAAACAAGGATAATAAGGTAAAGCCTTGAACCCCTTTCAACTCCAAAAATATGCATGTAAGAAAACAAAATTTGGTAAAGGTTTTAATCATATATATGTGAATCACAAAATCAATGCAAAAAATACAATTTTTATACTAATGTATGTTGATACATGTGGCATTTGTTCCTTGCATGTGAAGGACAAGTTGTAAATCTCAATTTTTAAAACCACTGCCAATTCCATGACCTTGAAGCTCAATACCAATAATATCTCTCATCTATGATCCATGTAAATTCCCACTAGTCTACATGTATTTTGTGTGTGGAATAGAAACATGACCAAATTTGACATACGTGGCACTACCTCTTTTCATCTTGGATGATGAACATTGTGCTAGTACATCTATACCATGATCTAGTTTGTTATGGCCTCAATTAACTATAACCACGCCTCTATATCGTAGGGAAGGAAATTCACCATTAATTTCTCAGGGTGATGAGACTTAACTCCTCGAGAAATGACCAAGCATGATAGATGGTTGGGAAAGCATGATTGTTAACCCTTTCCTCATGTCAGTGTTCCAAAAAAACCAAGTTGACAATTAAGAGGCACGTCTCTTGTTGCAAAAACTAGGGAAATAGTCTGCAATTGATATAACAGATACAAGAGTAGTTGAAATTCACAACTACATGTATGAAATGCAATGGTTTATAGTCTTTGGTTTATAGTTTTAAATAATTTTTTTACGAGATTCATTTGTTTGTTTATTGTGGTTTGATTGGTTAATCCCTCACATCATTTTACTTCCCATACTCTCTTCACTGGTTTAATTGCTAGCATGCATGCAACTTGTTTTTTGTCCTCCTCTTTTCTATAAGAACATCTGCCATCCTTTCTCACATAGGAAATATGTTTACTCCTCTTGTCCCTTGAGCTATCCCTCCCCCCCAAGACCTGTCATGCACATCATCTTCAAAAAATATAGGTTTGTATCCTAAGTCTCACACTAAATAACTAGGTAATCAACAAATATCTCATTATTTGAGCAACAACTAGTCCAAAATGAGAGTTCATGGTTCCCTCAAGGAAGTACGTGACCACATGCATATCAACTCAATATAATTTTGGTTGGGTTGACAACCAAGGTATTAGATTCTTGTTTTTTTCTACATGAGGCCATAAAAAAGTTCCTAGTGAGACTCTGACCATCACATGAAAACCTTAGTTCATGTCATGGGAAAATAAATTTCTCCTAACATATTTTATCTCATAATCTGTGTGCAAATATAACTCCTGAATTACAACTATGTTACATTATGAATACTACTTAGGTTGTCCCACCTAGTGGGAGTTAAGCCATGGTCCCTATCACATTTGACTTGCATCTTCCTCCAAATACCTTCATTGTCCTTCAACTTTGTCACACCTCCAAGTTACGTCGTGTCATGACCATGTTAAGACCCTATAAACTCTATGGATCACATACTGTTCAAGAAGCATCCAAATTGATCAAAACCCAAAGCTTCATCTTGGGGAATTCTCATACATGTTGTGGTCAATATCATTAGTATACCTTCCCGAAATCCTCGGTGTACAAGGACATATCGGTCGATAGTCAAGGTTTTGATGAGTTGTTTTCTTTTTGAATTATGTAATACCATAAAATCTCAAAATCAAATAAAAATCACATTCAGATAAATGGGGTATAGGTCTAGTTGTTATATGGAAACCTTGACCTTGTTGTGGCAAATCATAATCCATATACATGACTTAAATTGATCATTGATGAAGCCACACAATAATTATTAAATTATGGTCTTAGGCACGCTCAACCTATTTCACCCTTCACAAGTCTTGCTTTAATACCTTTTCAACCAGTCACGATTTCAGGATTCAACCATCATAGCCCAAGCCATGTTCACAATTTTCTTTTACTTTTTTTGTCCTCTTAGGATACATCTATTCATCACATTTCATTCTTCATGCATGCTCTGCCAAAAACTCAATATAATATAAAATATTTGTTTTTCCCTCACAACTCGAGGGCTTGATATTGTTAAGTATTGTGCATATATACTATTAGTATCTTCTTCATATACATATATAGCCCAATAAGAACCATATATACAGGTAGATCCATCCATTCTATAATCATACATAACATTTATCATTTCCTATGGTGCAATGGTGTCCCCTACCCAAACCATTCTTATTATAATTTGAAAAAGATAAAAGGGGCACATAGATTGTAATAATCACTTACATATCTCTTTATTATTTATGATCCATCTCACATATATATCCTCCTTATATTTTTATGGGCATCATGGAAGAATAAGAATAATGTCATATCTAGCTGTTAATATTTTATACATGATAAGTCACATATTCTCACTATAATTCTATTCAATGAATGGTTCTCTTATTATTTATTGCTTACATATTCATTCACACACAGTCTCAGTAAGAAATTCCTACAGGCATCACCATATTTATTTTCTCCTATACCCACACAATTATTCTCACTGCAAGAAAAAATGACATTGGTGAGGGTCATGCTTGTGATGGACCTTTAAGGTCCGTCACCAATGTCACATATGGTGACGATCCTTAAAAAATCGAAGCTGTAAGTGTATATAGTGATGGTCCTTTAAATTTCATCACCAAAGCCATTTTCAATGACTCTTTTGGTGAGGGTCATTAAAGGCCCATCACTAATTCTCTCTTTGGTGACACTTCTAGTGATGAAATTTTAATGACCCTCACCAATGCTCTTTTTGTTACTTTTGGTGACAATCAAAAAATTTTCATCATCATTTCTCATTCCAATGAGTTTTTGATGACGCTATGTGCCTGATAATATATTTTTTTGTCAAAAGATAACGATTTAAGACCATTATTGTGGAGTTTTTTTTATAATATGTCCAACACCATAATGGTTAGAGTCAGTCAATTTGTTAAAAAGTAATTAGCGTGTATTGTTTCCCTCAATTAATGACTAGTCGAGTAGAATTTTGCTATGAGTCAACACATGATTCATATCTATTAATTTTATTATCTAGAAAATTCCCTTTAGATAAAGTTCCACTAGTCTGTGTAGGAAATATATTATTTAATACTTAATAAAACTCTGACAATTCTATTAATGAGAAATACCTAACACTCCTCAACAATATGGGCACACCTTAGATTAATACTTTGGCACACACTAACATTTCTTAACACCTCACATGTCTTGGAACATCTTTCTACCTAGACCATCTTGTCATCACACTGATACCAAGAAAATGGTGGCATGTGCTAGCACAACATAGAACTCTCCTAGAATGTGTTGGCATGCATGTAGTCCCTAGCATTCCATGGAACACCTTGGTTTCATGCATTGACATACATTAGCACTTGGCACAGAATGCCACATGGAATGTATTGGGACCTATTATTACTGTGCCTAGCATGCCCCTTTTGAAAAATATAAAGTACCATCTTATTAACCCTCTTATGTGTTAATTTCCTTGCATTTTAGCTTGGTTATTCCATTTGTTGCCTAGACACTTCTTGACACATATTGACATACCCTGGCACCCTACACATCCTTAACACCTGGCATGTGTTTGCATATAATGGCACTATTTGGAACATATAATTAGAACACCCTGGAACTCCCTAACACACTTTGGCACTTCTTGACATGCCTTGATATTCCTAGCATGCCTTACCAATTCTTAGCATACCTTGTGACTCCCTCCTTGGCATGATAACTAGCACTCATTAACACTAGTCCCTGGCACATGTTCCTCATATTCATTAACTTCCATGAATTTTGACCTAGTGCTCCCTTAATTTTTTGTCCTATTAATCCTTAACACTCCTTAACATGCATTAGGACTCTCTAGCACACCTAAGAACTCTTCAAAATGCCCTTACACTTCATGGCATGCATAACACTCCCTAACACATATTGGCGTTTGGAAAGTGTTGGCTCTTGGCACGTGTTGGCGCTTCGAAAGTCTTATCATGTATGGAATACATTGAGATTCCTTGGTATTATTTTGCATGGTTTAATATTAAATTTATTTGAGATCAATTCCTGGAAAGTAGATGAGAATCAATAAAGGAAGAATTGGCACTTAGAATTCACTAACACTTTTCACTTGGCACCTATTAGCGCCTAGTGTACTTGGTGTGCCTAACATGCCCCTCTTGGGAAAGGTAAATTGATGAATTATTAACCCTCTTATATGTTAATTTCCTTGTAGTTTAAATTTTTTCTCCCTTTTTTTTTCCTTGATAGTCCCTGGCACACATTGGCACACCCTTGCACATCTTGGCATGCCTTAGCACTTTGCACATATTACCATGTTTGACATGCCTTCGCACTATCTGGCACATCTTAGCATTCCATAGCACGCCTTGGAACTCATGTCCTCACAGTGAGCCTTTACATTTTTTCATGACTTGGGAATCCAATCAAGTCCTTGGCTATTGCAGTTCATGTGACAATATTGGCCTTCTTCAACCACAAGAACTTGGAAAATTTCACCTTACAAGTAGAGTGTGCCTTTCTCACCTAAGGATTGCCTATAACTCATCTTATGCCACTCATGTCCAAGCTCAACTTGTCCCACTTAACTAGTTACCAATACAAGGATCACATGATCTATCCATGGCCATAAAACAACTAAGCAACATAGCTTACATAGGCAATATTTCACATGTGTGTTTAGTTCATATAAACAATAGAACATTAAATGAGAGTTTGCAAGAACCACACGATGCACAAGGCACACAATATATAAGCTGACACAAGTCGAGTGCCCCAAAAATGATACACAATAATGTATAATATGAAAATATCTAGAATAGTTTAAAACATGAGCATGTAGCCAAAGTGTGCCACATCTCATTTAAAAAAAATAGCTAAAGGCAAAACAATGTTGTGCCTAGCACAAAGTGATTTCCCTTTGTCTAAAACTTCTATGTTGAGCCTCGTATAACAACCATAGGCTTGGCTCATATAAATCCTATTATGAACTTCTCCTAACACACTTCGTCCTTAGCACACTTGAATTTGCTACTCCCTGGCACACACTTTTATTCATTCCTTTCCATAAATTTTGGCCTAGTTATCCCTTGATATGCCCCAACACTCCCTAACACTCTAGTTCAACATGCATTGACATTTTCTAACATGTGTTAGAATGCCTTTTCATTCCTTTTCATGCCCTAGCCCTCCCTAGCTATCATGCCCTCACAACTACCCTTACTTAATTTGCAACTTGGGAACCCAACCAAGCCATCATTTGACTACAAGAGCTTGACCAAGTTACGGTTACTACAAATAGACTATGTTGTTGAACTGTGTAGCTTGGGAGATAATCCACAAGCCTAGAGAGATGGGTTTGTGTGATTTTGGTCACAAAATTATTTGTGGGAATAGAAGAAAAGAAAATGGATTTTGGACCCAAGACAGGGTTTAAAATCTAAAAGAAAATAAAACGGAAAATTAATATTTCCTAAGGTCTAAGTGGATAAAGCCCGTAAGTTCTAGAGGGTTCCTAAGAGGTCTAGGAAAAACTATTTAAGGGGTCCTTAGGATGAAGGAAATAACATCAAGTGAGAAGGAGCTCATTTGATCAAGGGGGTGAAGAGACATGTAGTTATAAAGAGGCCATGATCATTATCATGTATAGAATTCATTAAGATGCCTCAGTATGCTTTAGCATGGTTTACTATTAAAATTATTTGAGATCGGTTATTGGAAAGTAGAAGATAAGTAACAGAGGATGATTTGGTACTTAGAATGCGCTAACACTTGGCACTTGACACTCATTTCCACCTAGTATTGGTGTGCATAGCATGCCCCTCTTGGAAAATGTAAATTGATGACTTATTAACCCTATGATGTGTTCATTTCCTTGTATTTTAACTTGTTTCTCCTTTTTGTTTCCTTGATAGTCCCTAGCATGTATTGTCACACCATTGTATATATTGGCATGCCTTAGCACTTGACACATCTTAGCATATTTTACATGCCTTTGAACTATCTGGCACATGTTAGCATTCCCTAGCATGCCTTGGCACTCATGCCCTCACAAATATCCTTACATTTTTTCATGACATGGGAACCCAATCAAGTCCTTAGCTATTCCAGTTTATGTGACATTGGTTTGATTCAGCCATAACAACTTGATCAATTGCACCTACAACAAGTATATTGTGCCTTGTTCACCTAAGAACTTCCTATACCTCATCTTAGTCCATTCATGTCCAAGCTAGACTTTTCCCACCGTTGAGCTAATTTATGTACCTAAACTAACACAATTATTTATTATCAATCCGGGTTGTTTATGCTTTGAGGCAAATTCACTATATGTGAAAGACCAAATGGCACCAACACCCACTTCAGAAATTACCAAGACAAGGATCACATCTAGCCATGGCCATAAAAAAACCAAGAAACATAGCTTACATAGGCAATATTTCACATTTATGTCTAGTTCATATAAATAGTATAAATTAACTGAGATTTTGCAAGAACCAAAAGATACACAAGACACACAAGATATAAGTCAGCACAAGTAGAGTGCCCTAAAACATATACACAACAATGTACAATATGCAATTGTCTAAAATATTTTAAAACATGAACATTCGGTCAAAGTGTGCCACATGTCATATAAAAATAATAGATAAAGGAAAAAGAGTATTGTGCCCAACATAAATATCCCCTTGTCTAAAAATGCTTTGTTGAGCCCCTTATCGCAATCGTAGGCTTGCCTCTTGAAAATCCTATTATGAAATTCTTCTAGCACATTTCATCCTTGGGAGACTTGAATTCACTGACACTCCCTTGCACACACTCTTAATTGTTCATTTCCATGCATTTTGACCTAGTTCTCCCTTGTGATGCCTTGAAACTCCTTAAAATTCCTCAATATGCATTGACATTTTCCAACATGTGTTAGCACACCTTTTCATTCCTTGGCTTGCCCTAACCCTCCCTAGTTATCATGCCCTCACAATTACCCTTACTTAATTTTGAACTTGGGAACCCAACCAAGTCCTCGCTTGACCAAGTTACGATTACTACAACTAGACTATGTTGTTGAATTGTATAGCTTGGGAGGTACTCCACAAGCCTAGTGATATGGATTTTTGTGAGTTTGGCCACATAAATATTTGTGGGAAAATAACCCAAGTGAAGGGGATTTGGACTTGAGATGGGGTTTAAAATCTAAAATAAAATTAAAAAGAAAAAATAATATTTCCTAAGGTCTAAGTGGATAAGGTTCGTAAGTTCTAGAGCTTTCTTAAGAGGCCTAGATAGGAAAATATATTTGAGGAGGCCTTAGTATGAAGGAAATAACATCAAGTGAGAAGGAGCTCATTTGATCAAGTAGGCCAAGAGAGATGTAGTCCTGGAGTAGGTCGAGTCATAAGGCTGAGTAAGCATTGCTAAAGGGAGGCCATGATCATCTACCGAGAGTAAGATCATCATGTGAGGGTTCACAATAATGTCACATTCCTTAATGGGTTCGAGATAGGAAGTAGGATGGAATATTGTTGGTTCTCTTATGGAAGATCAAGATCAAGAGAGGAAACTCATGAGAATTTGGGCATGTGATTTTAGTGGTGTTTTTGTGTGAAGGCCAAAAAAAATTTGAAATAGTAGAGAGGGTTGAGACCCTACCTTGTGGTGGTTAGTAGGTTGCAGGGTCCATGATAATGACCAACTAAAACTGATCGAAAATCTAAGTGTTGGATACCTTAAAGGAAAAATGAGGTAGATAGAGGGAAATTTTGTTTGAGCCGAGTTCAGTAACATAAAGGAGTTGAGTTCATTGATAGAGGTTGATTGAGGAGTTGCATAATGCGAGGAAAGAGGACCTGCCAGATGTGTTCAAGACATGTGGATTGAAAGGGCTATGTGTGGATACCATCAAAAAGTGGGTCAAGTGTTGTCTTGTTAAAGGTAGATTGGTTGTTAAAGGAATAAAACCAAACCCTAGTTGTATTCCTTGTATCAGTGTGATTGTAAAGGGCCATGATCCCTTGTATGATAGCTCTATCCTATTCAATTGTAGTTTTTAATTTAATGAAGAATAGTTTGAAAATTTTAAAAATTTTCATTTACACTAATTGATTCCCTGATGTGTGTAGATTTCATTGTGCAAAGTAGATGTGTTGTGGCACTTGAGTGTGTTTGCATCAAATATTCTAAGACCAAACCCATATTCTCATGTGTCGTGGAAATTCAGCATACACCTTGTTCACTTAAGAACTACATTTAACTCATATTACACTACTCATGTCCAATCCCAACTCATCCCACTTAACAAGTTACCAAGACAAGGCTCATCACATCCAATTGTGGTCGTAAAACAAGTAAGAAAAACATTTTACATCTTGACATTCCATAACACCTAACATGTCTTAAATGCCTTAGCATTATGTGGCATGTGTTAGCATCCCCTAAATTTCTTGAAATTCTTTTACACTCCCTAACATAACCTAGCACTTCCTGACACGCCTTGGTAGTTTAGCATACGTTGGAATTGCCTAACATATAACCTTGTCACTCCCTCCTTAACACACCTAGAAATCAATGAGAATCCCTATCACACACTCTTATTTGTTCATTTCCTTGCATTTTGATCTAGTGCTTGCTTGTGTTTACCAGATACTCCCTAAGACTCCCTAGCACACATTGATACAGCCTAACACCTATCACATCTTGGCATGTTGCCCTAGCACTTTAGCATTCCTTGGCACTACCTATCATACCTTATTAGTCTCTCCTTGGCACACCTAGAGCTCATTGAAAATACTAGTCACAAACTCTTATTCATTCATTTCCATGCATTTTTTCCTAGTGCTCCCTTGTCTTTCCATAGCATTCCTTAACACTCCTTGACATGTGTTGGTACACCTTGCCACCTAGGACATATTGGCATGTCGCTATGGCCTCTAGCATGCCTTAACACTGCTTAGCATACCTTGTCACTCCCTCCTTAGCACACCCGTAACTCACTACCACTTCCAATCACAAACTCTTATTTGTTCATTTCCATGCTTTTTTACATAGTGATCCATTGCATTTCCTTGGCATTCCTAGTTAACACTTCCTTGCTCGTGTTGGCACATCTTGTCCGCATGCCGCCCTAGCACTCTAGCATTCCTTAGAACTACCAAGCATGCCTTGTCACTCCTCCTTAGCACACTTAGAAACCATTGAAACTTCTTGTCACACACTCTTATTCATTCATTTCCATGCATTATTATATAGTGTTCCCTTCTCTTTCTCTAGCACTCCCTAACTATCCTTGGCACACATTGGCACACCCTGGAATTTGGTACATGTTGGCATGCTTTACTAGCATTCTATCATGCCTTGGAATTGCCTATAATACCTTGTCACTCCCTCCTTAGCACACTTAGAACTTTCTAACACTCCCTATCTCACACTCCTATTCATTCATTTCCATGCAATTGAAACTAGTACTCCATTATGTTTCCCTGGCACTCCCTGACATGTGTTGGCGCCAAAAACTATCACCTAGCACATATTGGAATGCCTTACATGCCTTGGAAATTTATATCATGAGTTAGCACTTCCTGGGATTCCCTGCACACCTTGACACTCCCTAGTTGTCATGCCCTCATAGATAACCTTACTTTTTTTGCGACTTGGGAACCCAACCAAGTCATTGAAAAAATAGGGTCGTGTCTAGCACAAAGTCTCCCTTTGTCTTAAACTAATTTGTCCATCCCCTTATCACAATCATAGGATTTCCTCTTGCAATTCCTATTATGAAATTCTCCTAACACACTTAATCCATGACACACCTGGAATTCACTGACACTCCCTAACAAACACTCTTATTCATTCGTTTCCATGCACTTTGAAATAGTTCTCCCTTATGATGCCCTAACAATACTAAACACTCCTTGCCATGCATTAACACTAACTGGAATGTGTTAGCACACCTTTTAATTCATTGGGATGCCTTGGCACTCCTTAAATATCATTTGCTCATAACTACCCTTAATTGTTTTTAGAATTAGGAACCCAACCATGTCCTGCCTCGACTACAACAACTTGACCAAGTTTCATTTACTACAACTAAACTATGCCTTTTTCACCTAAGAATGGATTATAGTTAATCTTAGGCTAATCATGGTCAATATTAAATCATCCCACTTAAAAAGTTACCCAGTCAAGGCTCACATCTGATCGTGGCCATAAAACAACTAAACAACATATCTTACATCTTGACATGCCCTGGAACTATAGCTTGCCTTGGCATTGCCTAGCATATAACCTTGTAATTCCCTCCTTTAGCACAGTTGGAACTCACTGACACTACATATCACACACTCTATATTCGTTCATTTCCATGCATTTTGAACTAGTTCTCCCTTATGTTTTTGTGGCACTCCCTAACACTCCCTGACAAACATTGCACACCCTGACACTTAGCACATCTTGGCATGTCTCCATGGCACACCAGCATTCCTTGGCACTGCCTAACATAAATTGTCATTCCCGCCTTAGCACACCTAGGATTTGCTAACAATCCATGTCACACACTCTTATTCATTCATTTCCATGTATTTTAAACTATTGCTCCCTTGTTTTTACCCGACACCCCATAACACTACCTGTCATGCATTGGCACACCCTAGAACATGGCACATCTTGGCATGTTTGCCTAACCTCTAGCATACCTTGTCACTCCCTCCTTAGCACACCTGTAACTCACTGACACTTCCTATCGCAATCTCTTATTTGTTCATTTGCATGCATTATTTTCACCTAGTGCTCCCTTGTGTGTCCCTAGGAATCCCTAACACTTCCTATCATGTGTTGGCACACCCTGACACCTGGCACATATTGGTCACATGCCACTTTGGCACACTAGCATGAATTATCAGTGCCTATCATACCATGTCACTCCTTCCTTAGCACACATGGACTTGCTGACACTCCCTGTCACACACTCTTATTCATTCATTTCCATGAATTTTTACATAGTGCTCCCTTGTGTTTCCCTGGAACTCACAAATACTCGACACAGATTGGCGTTTGGAACAACTTGGTATGCTTCCCTAGCACTCTAGCATGCCTTGGAAATATCTAGCATATATTTTCACTCCCTCCTTAGCAAATCTGGAACTCCATAGCATGCCCTATAACTCCCTGGAACATATTGGCCCTTGGCACTTAATGGCACTTGAAAATTCTTGGCATGTGTTTGGATGCCCTGGAATTCCTTTGCATGGTTTAAGATCAAATTTATTTGAGATAAATTATTCACAATTAAGAGATAAGTAATAGAGGATGATTTGGCATTTAAGAGACGCTAAAACTTGGGCCTTGGCATGTATTGGCACTAGTGTTGGTATGCCTAGCATGCCCCTCTTGAAAAGGTAATGTCCTGAATTATTAACCCTCATATATGTTCATTTATGTTAGCCCCCTAATTTTCTCTTTTTTTACCATTTTCCCCTTCCTAAATCTTAACCATTTACCTTTGTTTTACCTCCTTTATGCACCCTCATCTTGCACCAGTCCAAGCACGGTGACATATTTTGTATAAACCTTTATTTTTCATGTCTTAATTCAATTTAGCATTAATTAAATATTTATTACATTATTTCTTACTTTTAAATAACTTTTTTAACTTATCAATATCTCCAAGGTTATTTGATGGTTAGAGTTCTTACCGTGACCACTGATCTTAGTGCAGGACCGGATCTTGCACCACTGCCAGCACAACAGATCTTCGCAGCAGATTTGACCTCCTCGATCATCGCTTCGTCTTGAGCCACTTCATCCACTATAGTGAATGATTCAAAGGCAACCGAGAATAATCCGTGAAGGGCGAAAGCTGGTTAGCTACGGCCAGTTTTGCAAAACCATCCTATCTTGAAGGCCGAAACTAAATTCTGCATTTTGTTATGAATTATTTGAACGATTTGTTTTGGCCTTCGGCCAACAGATATATATAATTTAAAGTGTAAATAGGACTAGGGAGAGAATTTTGGAGCATATTTTTTGGAGCGAAGTTGATAGGCAGTAACCGGTTGATTTGTTACCACCCGAATCTGGGCTAGACATTATATTAAACGCATGTATTTGCCTCAATGAATCAATAAAAATTGTTTTCCACCTCATGTTTCAAAAATTGTGTTTCTGTTTTTAAGCTGATGAATTGACTAGTTTACTGAGCAGCGTTTTAACTTAAAAGAGAAACGCGTTGGCTGGCTAGGGCCCAGCCAACCCAGCACGTTTACCCCAATTTCTGTTTCTTGTAATTTGTGTTCATATTATTAAAGTGTGATTTAAATTTCAGCACATGTATTCCCGTCTGCGTGAAAACAGATCTGTCATGTGAAGTAGTTACATTTTCTTTCCTTGCAATTTACTTTCCTGCACTTGATTTTAGATTGGCTTTCATCCTCCTGGTACGAGCAAGAGAAACAAATCTGCACCAGTGCACGTTGGTGTGATATTTCCTTTTCCTGCAGTTTTTTTTAATTAGTTTTCCACCTGGTCCAAGTAGGAGAAATGAACCTGCACCAGTGCATGTTGGTGTGATGTAGCAAGTTTTCTTAATCTAATTTCCGCAACCTTTCTTTCTTTCTTTCTTTAAAATTTTATGACATGATAAATGATTTTTTCTTTATTTCCACATTTTTTTAAGATCAGAAACATTCACTTTTATATGTGCAATTTGATTCAATAGAAAACTAGCACTTGCAATAATTGAACACTTGTTTTAAGGATTAAAAGCTAAGTGCAGGAAGCTCTGATCCGGTGCAGGAACCAGTTTCTTTCCACAAGGTCTGAGTGCTCTAAACCTTGAAAAGTTCGAGCCCTTGCATGAAGTAAAAAAAATCCTTCAGTAAAGACACTATTTATGCGTTCTACATAAATCTCTGATCCTGCACTAGTGCAGGACATATTAGTGCAAGAAGGAAATCTCTAAGGAAGCAGGTTTAAGGGCCCATCTAACGAGACTGCTAAAGTGTCTCTGCTAAAGGAAAACACACACTCAGTAGATTAAACAACCATTAGTGAGAGTGATTGCCTTTTATCTTTAATTCTCTCTTTCAAATGCATATTTCCTAGTTCCAGTCTTAGATTATTTTTGATGGTTCAAGTTGCCTTCTTCTCTTTCGATTTGATTCTGCAATATTTCCTTTAAATAAGGTAGGGATTTACATTAGGAAGATTCATAAATTCTCTGGCATTGCCTATGCTTCGTCTCTAAGTTTATGAATCCCCCGGGTTGACAAATTAAGTGTTGAGGAGTTTACTTAAGTTTAATTCCTGTACCCAACATTTTGGCGTCGTTTCCAGGGAGGCGATTTGATTTGGTAAGAATTTTCTGATTATACAATAGAGGTAATTTTTCTTTATTTTCATAGTGTTGTTTTTTTGAAGTAATTTTACTAGTGTTAATTTATTTCTGACAGCATTTTTTAGAATTTGTTTGTTAATTTTCTTTTTTTCTCTCCTTTTGAAATGAATGCCCAGGAAAGTTAAGGGTTCGAAGCCCATTAAGGGCCAAACTAATTCAGAAAAAAAATTTCATATTGGGTCTCCTTCTGTCAGCAGTAAGCCCAATCCAATTCAAACCCATCACGCAGGAAAAATCCACTTGGATCCTGGTGATAATAGCTCAGGTGTGGATCAGCCTGTGGAGAGAGGTACAAGTAAAAGGGGAACAATGGTGGACTGAGAAGATCATTTGGAAGGGACTGTTGACAACCAGGTAAGTGAAGAAAAATCCACTTTTTTGTTTCCAATTGTGGATCCTGATACTATGTCACAGATGAAGAATATACCACCATTAGCTCTCCCTCATTTCCATGGTAAAGCTCATGAAGATCATGACTCTTTTCTATTTGAGTTTGATATTCTGTGTAGAAGTTATGATTATGCAACTGAGGCTCAGAAGTTAAGATTATTTCCTGTTACCCTCAAGAACCCAACTCTCTGCTGGTTTATGGGGTTAGGAGGAAACACCATAACCTCTTGGGATCAGATGAAGAGAGTGTTTTTGTATAAATATCAAGAATATTTCAAAACTCGGGACATGTAGGATGAAATTTTTACAATCATACGAGATGATGATGAAATGCTTGAAGATTATTTGGAAATATTTCTGTATATTTTACAAAGGTCAAAACTTAAGATTGATCCCAACACTATTAGAACCTTTTTCTTATGAGGACTTACTAATAATGCTAGAAATAATTGGAACCTGTTAGGACAAGGTGATATTTCTCAGCAAAATTTTGATCAAATTTATGAATTATGCAAGAAATTTTCAAGAAACTAGTATAGATCCGGTAGAGGAAATCGAAATAGAAGTAGAAAAACTGAATCTACTAATGCTATGGGTATTGGACTAGAAAATAAAATGGAAAAAATGAAAATCGATATAATGAACATTGTTACCAAACAATTAGACTCCTTAAAATTTCAGCAGAAACTAATGAAGGAACAAGTGTCATCATGTATTTTCTGTACTAAATGGAGAGACAAGCATCCTCCTAAATTGTGTCCTCTTAATTTGAAAGAAACTAATAAGTGTGCTATTTGTGCAGAAGACCATATCAAAGAAAAATGTCCCTCTATACCGGGACTTAATGCTATATTTACAAGGGGACAACCTGAAGCTGAATGCTTGAATGCTATGGGAGAAAGAAGGAATTGGCCTCAGGTAGGTACAGGTATGGATTTTTAATTTTCTCCACACTATTTTGGTTATAATTCACATGCATATTCTTATCTTAAATCTTGTTAGCATTGGCAGTATGGGAATCAATATTAGCATGGGAAACCTTCTCAACCATGGCAAAAAGGTTAGAGAGGGCCAACTCATTCTCCATATTCCTACCAGCCACCTATGCAGTCATATCCATCTACACATACACCTTATTCAATGCCTCAACTTCCGAGTCAGTCCAATCCACCATTGCCTTTACCTCCACCCTTTCGACCTCCTCAATTGCCTGCTCAACCTATGCCCAATCCTAATAATAATAAATCAGTGAAAATGATCTATGTAACAAACCCACCTTTATCATTCAAATACCAGTATATTCCAATTGGGGTTCATGATATTCAATTATGATCGGGAAGGACTATAACATCAGAAAATCATAAGCAACCTATGGTGATCGTTGAAGAGAAAGGAGAAGAGGAAACTCTTAACCATTCTATGAAAGTTGTCACTAAGAAGCCATTACCCTCTGAATCCTTGCCATATTCTTCCAACCAGCCTCCCTTCCCAGAGAGGCTAGTAATGGAAAGGAGTGAGCCTATTTCTGAGACTAGTTTGGCATCTGAGCTTCGGAATATTTTCATTAAGATACCCTTGCTTCAAGCCATCAAATATATCCCCATTTGTACCAAGATTATTAATGAACTCTGTCTCAAGAAACCTGGGAGGAAGATATTGGAACCCCAAACCATTCAATTTGTTGGTAGGGCAGCAGAGTTGATGATAGGATGTGTGTCTGTGGAAAAATATACTGATCCCGGAAACCCTGATGTCTCAGTTCAGATTGGTAATGTCCTCGTCTCTAATGTTCTTATAGACCTAGGGGGCAACCATTAATGTCATGAATAAGAAAACCATGGATCAAATTCGGTTATCTCATCTTCGCCCTACTCCCACTGTGCTTGAATTAGCAGATAGATATAAAATTAAGCCAGAAGGAGTATTGGACGATGTGATCATCTCATTAGATTCTTGGGAATATCCTACTAATTTCATTGTGCTTCAACCAAGGAACCCGATAGGAGGACATCCCTTGATCTTGGGTCGACCATGGCTTGCTATGGCCGATGCATATATTGGATGTCGTTTCGGTGATATGTATATTTCACATGGAGATTCTAGGAAGAAAGTTACCTTATACCCCCCTGCCAGATCCATTCAAGACCTTTGAGATAATTTATGGTTGGATCAAAGCAGTGATGAGGAGATTCAATCTATTTCCCTTATCCATCATTATACTGGGTCTTCACAAGAAGATGAGATTCAATATTTTCTGAATAATCTAGACACTATGCCTAATTATGCGCCTTTGAGCCAAATTTTTAGCCTAGATTTTCAAGAAAATCATGATTCTCATTCTTCTGTACCACTACATTTGACCACTCCCTTGAGTACTCCTGAGCCTGATACCACTCTTGCTGAGATTATCCCTAGTAAATCTTTGCATATTTGTTTAGATTTGGACTCATCTCAGCAGGAGCAACTTGTGAATTTGTTGAAAAACCATCTTAGTTCCTTTGCTTGGGGCTATGAAGATATGAAGGGTATCCCTCTTGAAAATTGTACACATCATATATATATATATTCAGGAAGGAACCTGACCTGTTTGAAAACCCCAAATGTGAATTAATCCATCTCTAAGAGATATTGTGAAGGAATAAGTACAGAAACTCTTAGATGCCGGTTTTATCTATCCTATTTCCGACAGTCAATGGGTCTCTCCATTAGTACTGGTACCTAAGAAAGATGGAAGATGGTGTATTTGTATTGATTATAGAGAATTGAATAAAGCCACTCTTAAAGATTACTTCCCTCTCCCTTTCATTGATCAGGTGCTTGATACCCTTGCAGGAAAGAAATATTTCTCCTTTTTGGATGGCTTCAGTGGTTATAACTAGATATAGATTGCACCCGAAGATTAGGATAAAACTAATTTTAAATTTCCATGGGGGACATTTGCTTATTAAGTGCTTCCCTTTGGATTATGTAATGCCCCAACTACCTTTCAAAGGGCAGTCCTAGCCATTTTTACTGATATGGAATTTGTAGAAATTTATATGGATGACTTTTCTGTGTTTGGTGATTCTTTTCAGGAAGCTCTCAAAATTCTGGAGAAAGTCCTTCTTCATTGTCAGGAAGCCCATCTCGCTTTGAGTGACAAGAAATGTAGATTAATGTGCAAAGCAAGAGTGGTACTTGGCCATTTGATTTCTGACAAAGGTATCCAGGTTGATCTGGAAAAGATTGAAATCATTCTGCATCTTCCTGCACCCAAAACTCAAAGGGAAGTAAGAGGTTTTTTAGGACATGCTGGTTACTATCGAAGATTCATTGAAAATTTTTCGAAGATCGCTGCTCCTCTTTTCCGACTTCTAGCTAAGGATAATGAATTTTTTTGGTCCATAGCTTGCCAATAGTCTTTTGAAACATCGAAGGAAAAGTTGGTGTAGGCACCAATTTTGCGAGGTCCTAACAGGTCCCCGCTTCAGATTTGGCTATTGGTGCATCTCTAGGAAAAGAGGAAAATAAGTAATCCTATGCTATTTATTATATTAGTAAGAATTTGTCTTCTGCTGAATTTAATTATACAGTTACAGAGAAAGATTTTTTAGCTGTGATTTTTGCAATTAATAAGTTCAGGCACTATATTACATGATATGAAGTATTTGTACATATTGATCATTCCGCGATTAGATATTTGATGAATAAACCATTGACAAGCAGTAGAGTGACTAGGTGATTGCTATTGTTGCAAGAGTTTAATGTTACTATTGTTGATAGACCAGGGAAATATAATGTTGTAGTAGATTTTCTTTCTAGATTAGATAATCCTGGTGAAGTAACTCCTGTTAATGATGATTTTCTAGATGAAGATATTTTTTCTATGTCAATAGATTCTCCGTGGTTTTCTGACATTGCTAATTATTTGGTCACTAGAGAAACACCACCTTACCTGTCCGCTCGTGAAAAGCGAAATATTATTCTGAAAAGTGTTGCATATTCCTGGATTCAAGGAGATCTCTTTTACACTGCTCCAGATCTGATTATTCATAGATGTGTAAGAGAGGAGGAAGTGTTTGACATATTGAAATCTGCTCATGATGAACCTTGTGGAGGCCACTTTGCTAACAAGCAGACTACATATAAAGTATTACGTGCTGGTTACTTTTGGCCTTCCTTGTTTAAGGATGCCAAACAGTATGTCAGGCGATGTGATAGCTATCAACGAATGGGCCAACCTAATCAAACCAATGAAATGCCTTTATGCCCCCAAGTTATGATTGAACCATTTGAAAAATGGGCTATTGATTTTATGGGGCCAATAAATCCAACATTCTTAAGTAAAAAGCATATTTTGGTTTGTACATATTTCGTTACAAAATGGGTAAAAGCTAAAGCTGTTTCTTTTGCTACAGAAAAATTTGTTGTTGATTTTGTTTTTTTCTGAAATATCTACTAGATTTGGTGTGCCTAGAGAAATTGTTTCTGACAATGGTCTGTAGTTTATTTCTAATCTGGTACAGGGTGTGATGGAGCAATATAAGATCCGAAACAGGAAATCCATGTCGTATCACCTGCAAGCAAATGGCCAGGCGGAATCTACAAACAAGGTGCTCGAGTCGATTCTTACAAAGATGGTCAATATGCATCGGAAAGACTGGGCTGAAAAATTACCAGAATATTTGTGGTCATACAGAACCACCTGGAGAGATAGCACAAGACATAAAACATATGAGTTGGTATATGGAAAACAGGTTCTGTTACCAATTGAGTTCCAGATCAAAACTTTTAGAACTACAGTTCAGTTAGGACTAGATCTCTCTGAGGTACAACCACAACTTCTTCTCCAATTAAATGAGTTAGATGAATTTCATAGAGATTTTGTTCAGCAGAACATCCTAATTCAGCAGCAACGAAAAAGGTGGCATGACAAGTCTATTCAGAAAAAGCAGTTCCAACCAGGTGATTGGGTACTCCTTTATGACTCTAGATTTAAAACTTTTAAAGGGAATTTCCATAAACGTTGGACGAGACCTTATGAAGTGATCCGAGTATTCGAGAATGGAGTAGTAGAATTCAAAACTATTGATGGACAAAATTCGGTATTCTTGGTAAATGGACATAGATTAAAGAAGTATTTTCCGCCACTTGCCAAGAAATATTTTACACAACAAGTCCAACAACAATTTAGGACGGTAGAGGTAAATGGTAATACCAACCTTTTGAAGGCATGAATCCTTCTTTCTATTAAAAAAAAAGAAAAATTAAAGAAAAAATATTTTCCTGTAATTGTGAAAAATCAGTTCGCTGACATGATTGCAGAAGGGTCAACCTGAAAACCAGCATGCTGGCAGGAAGATAAAAAATTTCCAATAAAAAGAGATTGTTTCTTGATCTTTAGATATGCTAGCGACCACCGAGTAAAAGCAGGTTTAGCAGGACCAACCTTTATACATTGGGGTAATTAGCATGGATATTTTTATTCAAGTAACACTTAATTCTCGTTGCAGTTAATTTTTCTTGCACCAGTGTAGGCAGACCTTCCAGAAAATTTTCTGCCTTTCTTCATATCCCATTTTGTAATATTCCCTCAATTTTCTTCTTTAAATCCCAGAATGATTAACCTTTCCACATTCTTCTGATTTACCCTACCCGTTTCGTAAAAATCCCACTTTACTCTTGAAAATTTTCCCTATCCCACTTCTGTTTATCCCCTCTTGTGGTACTATTCCTGGAATCTCTGTAACAAAATTCCTTCCCATTCTTAAAATTTCCCCTTTCCCACTTCTTTGTTCCCTCATGAATTCATTGCAGGATCTCATACACAAAGAGCAAAAAGATGCTCTGAAGCATCAAGAAAGGGCGAAGAAAATTTCCAATATCAGTTGAGGAAGCTATGTTAGAAGTCCAGCCTATATTTTACTTAAATTATCTGTTCCTTTTTCAGACAATATTCTTGCACTAGTGCAAGCATATTGTCCTATATAATAATATAAGTAGAATGATACCAGCAGAATAGTATAGTAAGCGGTGTAAACAGATTCCTGCAAGCATTCACCTTGACAGAAGCAAAGTACAATTTGTTTTTTTCATGAGCATATGTCATAGGAAGTGATCATCATAAAAGTTTACAAGCAACCTTTTTCACTTATTTGATGAGTACTTATGCTATCATATTAACTAGGAGAAAATTATTTAAATTACAAAGTGTTTTTAGTTAAGAATCATGATCATTCTTTTAATAAATGCTAAAGTTTTTTTGAATCATGAAGGAGTGCGGAAATGTTTAACCGTTGCTTGGATATAATTACCCTTTCTGCCATGATTCTAAACGTCCTTCACTTATAATGATTACCTCACTTATTCGTTAAAAACACCACCGCAAGTACCAATCTCGCACGATTCTAAACATGCTGTGCATTTATGGCTATTTTGGTGGGATGGATCGGTGATAAGACAAAAGGGATGGTGGATGGTTGGATCCATATCTATAAAGAGCCAAATTTTCTGGTATTGCATGCAATTTTTTTACTGTTCTTAACTATTAAAGCAGACATTCCGCCTGTTAGATGTGAACCTTCATCCCTCAGTGAGGTAGATCAGACCGCTGAGTATTGCAATAGTCTTGCACTATTGTGAGACTGAGGCTTTCTTCTGTTTTGCCAGAAATTTGACAGGCACAACAGTGATGTGGCCCTACAGTTTGCAAAGAGTTTTAAAAACGGCCGTGTAAATATTGGGCCCCTGAAATTTAAAGTCACAGAAAAATTGATAGCAGCAACGACGGACTTGAAAAACACTGGTGTGCAGTACTTTAAAAATCAGAAGCTCGAGAGGAAGTGTGAGTAGCATTTCATTGTTGATAAGGACATGAAAGTAGACTGGAAGAAAGGAGTTCCGCATAGTGCCCTACTGGGACAGTGGCGGGACATCATTTTCTTTCTCTAGAAATTTGTGACTTGTGAGGGAAGGTACTCCCTCACCTTTGTGTATCATTTCAGGATGTTGCAACACTTCGAACCCAACTGACATGTCCAGTGGAGGATAGATTTCACTTATTTTTTTCTTAAGATTTTAGAAAATATGTCCAAGAGTGTGCAGGGCGCATGGGTGGACCAGGCCGATAAGAAATTATATCACCACGGCTTGATCAAAATCTTGGTCCAGAAACAATTGGAAATTAAGGGAATGACCTGGAAGGAGTTGTTGAAGTAGCTAGATAAAAATCCCTCTGCAAGAAAGAATACAGTTGTTGAAAATAAAACAGAGACCCCCGCCAGCACAAGCAAGGGTCCAAGTGTAAAGAGAAGTCCTTCTTACACCAGTGAAAAAAGGAAACGACCTGGGAAATTAGTAGAAGAAAAGGGCCCATCACCAAAGAAACAGAAGACAGTGGGTACACCTATTGAAGAAACTCCTCCGATGCCACCAGTGCATGAATAGACCCCCGAAGAAGACGATTTGCTGTCAGTCCTCGCAGACGCAGCAAAATCTGTGGAAATTGAAGATGAAGATCTGTTGGCCGATTTTATTAAGGCCTAGAAAAAGAATGAAGAACCTGGTACAGAACCACAGTCCCCACAGAACGTTGAATCTCCACCTGCACCAGTGCAGGAAGAACCAGTGAAAGAGGAAGAAGAACCAAAAGAGCAAGAAGAAGAAGAAGAACCAGAAGAAGTAGAAGAAGAAGAAGAAGAACTGGAAGAGGAAGAAGTATTTACTGAAACCCCAAGGGATACTGAGGTCCCTGAAGAAAACACAACCCCTATTGAGATAGAAAAAGAAGAAGAATCGGTAGCTCCTACTACTCGGATAGTCGAGCTAGAGCTTCAAGTGCAGAACTTAGAGCAACTTGTAGCTAAAGCGCAGGAGGAAAAAGAACATAATAAAGAAGAATTCACAGCGGAGATCCAGAAGAAGAAAGGAGAAGTCCGGGTATGGAAGTATCGCGCTTCGAAATGTTTCAGATGACTTAAAAAGGTGACGAAGAAATTGAAAAACAGCAAAAAGACGAAGTCTGAAACATTGTAGATTGATGATAGTATGCCGAAGCAGGAGTGAGTTGGAACACTCAAAGTTTTGAAGGTTTTTTGTAGAGGTAAAGAGTTGTGTGAGGACACACAACAAATTAGGGATGGGAGGATGTTAGCCCCCTAATTTTCTCTTTTTTTACCATTTTCTGCTTCCTAAATCTTAACCTTTTACCTTTGTTTTACCTCCTTTATGCACCCTCATCTTGCACCAGTCCAAGCATGGTGACATATTTCGTATAAACCTTTATTCTTCATGTTTTAATTCAATTTAGCATTAATTAAAAATTTATTACATGATTTCTTACTTTTTAATCACTTTTGTAACTTATCGATATCTCCAAGGTTATTTGATGGTTAGAGTGCTTATCGTGACCGCTGATCTTAGTGCAGGACCGGATCTTGCACCATTGCTAGCACAACAGATCTTCGTGGTAGATCCAACCTCCTTGATCATCGCCTCGTCTTGAGCCACTTCAGCCACAATAGTGAATGATTCAAAGGCAGCTGAGACTAATCTGTGAAGGGCGAAAGCTGGTTAGCTATGGCCAATTTTGCAAAACCATCTTATCTTGAAGGCTGAAACTAAATTCTGCTTTTTGTTATGAATTAGTTGAACGATCAGTTTTGGCCTTCGGCTAACAGATCTATATAATGTAAAGTGTAAATAGGACTAGGGAGATAATTTTGGAGCAGAGTTTTTAGAGCGAAGTTGATAGGCGGTAACCAGTTGATTTGTTATCAACCAAATCTGGGCTAGACATTGTATTAAACACATGTATTTGCCTCAATGAATCAATAAAAAGGTTTTTTTGCCTCATGTTTCAGAAATTGTGTTTCTGTTTTTAAGATGATGAATTTACTAGTTTACTGAGCAACGTTTTAACTTAAAAGGGAAACACGCTGGTTGGCTAGGGCCCAGCAAACCCAACACATTTACCCCAATTTATGTTTCTTGTAATTTGTGTTCATATTATTAAAGTGTGATTTAAATTTCAACACATGTATTTCTGTCTACGTGAAAACGGATCTGTCGTGTGAAGTAGTTACATTTTCTTTCCTTGCAACTTACTTTCCTGCACTTGATTTCAAATTAGCTTTCATCCACCTGGTACAAGTAGGAGAAACAAACCTGCACCAATGCACGTTGGTGTGATATTTCATTTTCTTTCAATTCTTTTTAATTATTTTTCTGCCTGGTCCAAGCAGGAGAAATGAACCTGCACCAGTGCATGTTGGTGTGATGCAACAAGTTTTCTTAATCTACTTTCTGCAACCTTTCTTTCTTTCTTTAAAATATTATGACAGGATAAATGATTATTTCTTTATTTCTACATTTTGTTAAGATCAGAAACATTCACTTTTATGTGTACAATTTGATTCGATAGAAAACTAGCACTTGCAATAATTGAACACTTGTTTTAAGGATTAAAAGCTAAGTGCAGGAAGCTCTGATCTGGTGCAGGAACCAGTTTCTTGCCACAAGATATGATTGCTATGAACCTTGAAAAGTTTTAGCCCTTGCATGAATTAGAAAAAGGCCTTTAATAAAGACATTATTTATAACTTCTACATAAATCTCTGATCCTGCACTAGTCCAGGACAGATTAATGCAAGAATGAAATCTCTAAGGAAGCAGGTTTAAGGGCCCATCTAACAAGAATGCTAAAGTGTCTCTGCTAAGGGAAAACACACACTCAGTAGATTAAACAACCATTAGTGGGAGTGATTTCCTTTTATCTTTAATTCTTTCTTGCAAATGCATATTTCCTCGTTCCAGTCTTATATTATTTTTGATGGTTCAATTTGCCTTCTTCTCTTTTGATTTGATTCTGTAATCTTTCCTTTAAAGAAGGTATGTATTTACATTAGGAAGATTCATACCATCTCTGACATTTCCTGTGCTTCGTCTCTAAGTTTACAAATCCCCCATGTTGACAAATTAAGTGTTGAGGAATTCACTTAAGTGTAATTCCTGCACCCAACAATTTATTTTCATTTTAAATTGGTGTTCCCTTTTGTCACCTGACAAGCCTTCCTTGACATGCGTTCACATAACCTAACGCCTAGCACATCTCGCCATGCCTTAACACATGGCATGTCTTGGCATGCCTGGCATGCATTTGCATGCCTTGGCACTATCTGGCACATGTTATAACACCTTGAAACTTCTTGAAATTCCATAGCATTCCCTAGCATGCGTTATCACTCCCCCCTTGGCACGTCTGACACTCACTGACACTCCCCAACACACCCTCATATTCATTCATTTCCATTCATTTTCACTCGATGATTTATATTTTATGGGGTGAATATCTAGAAAGCATTCGCTTAAGAGAATATAAAAATGATCACACCATTAATGACATAAGTAATTGCGAGATTATACTTGAATTACATTATGAAACTACACAAGGGATTTTAAGAATTCCATTTTTAGGGTTTTTTTAATGGTGTGGGGATGTTAATAAGTGAGTGATCAATATGGTGTGTGAATGCTTAGAATTATTTCTCACTCCCTCCTTGGCATGAAAACTAGCACTCATTGGCACTCCCTAACACATCCTCATATTCATTCACTTCCATTCATTTTGACGTAGTGCTCCCTTGTGTTGTCCTAGTACTCCCTAACACTCCTCAGCATGCACTTGCGCTCTCTACTTAGTACTTTTTGACATGCCCTACCACTTCGTAGCATGCATAACACTAACTAACACACATTGGCACTTGTCACATGTTAGCACTTGGAAAGTCTTAGCATGTTTGACATGCGTTAAGATTACTTGGTATGCTTTGGCATGGTTTAATATTAAATTTATTTGATATCAATTATTGGAAAGTAGATGAGAAGCAATAGAGGAATATTTGGCATGTAGAATACACCAACACTTGGCACTTGGCACTTATTCACACCTAGTGTTTGTGTGCTTAGCATTCCCCTCATGAAAAAAGGTAAATTGATGACTTATTAACCCTCTTATGTGTTCATATTGTTGTAGTTTAACTTGTTTCTCCATTTTGTTTCGTTAACCATCCATGACACGCATTGTCACAGCCTTGCACATCTTGGGAAGCCTTAACACTTGGAACTTCTTAGCATGTTTGGCATGCCTTTGCACTATATATCACATATTAGAATTCCCAAGCATGCCTTGGCACTCATGCCCTCACAGCTAGCCTTACTTGATAACCTTACATTCCCTGGAACACCTTGGCACTCCCTAGTTGTCATACCCTCATATATAGCCTTACTTTTTTACAACTTGGGAACCCAACCAAGTCATTAGGAAAACAATGTTGTGCCCAACCCAAAGTCTCCATTTCACTGAAATTACTTTGTCCGCACCTTATCACAACCATAGGCTTCCATTTTGCAAGTCTTATTATGAACTTCTCCTAAAACACTTCATCCCTGGGATGCCCGGAATTCACTGACACTCCTTGGAACACACTCTTATTCGTTCATTACCAATAATTTTGATATAATTCTCCATTGTGTTTCCCTGGAAATCCCTAACACTCCTAAACATGTATTTACATGGTCTACCATGTGTTAGAACACCTTTTAATTCCTTGATACTCCTTAGCTATCATGCCTTCACAACTACCCTTACATTTTTTTAGACTTGGGAACCCAACCAAGTCCTTCCTTAACTATAATAGCTTAACCAAGTTACAATTTCTACAACTATATTATGCCTTGTTCACCTAAGAACTTCCTATAACTCATCTTAAGTAGTCATTACCAAAATCTAGGATTCTAATAATCCAAATCTCCAAGCAACATGATTTTTTTTATGTGGATTAAATGCATGGATATGAGATGTAATACAATCACAATAATTAATAAATAATATGTTCTAACTCCAATGTCAAATAATATCAACATCTAAGTTGCATAAGCCATTATGCTTCAACCATAGCACAACACCAAGTCCAAAGAACATTGCATAACAAAGTTAGATATAATGTAGTGAGGTCAACACTTATAACATTACATATTCTATGTGTTTGACACTTCCAAAATACTCTTTGTTATATAAATAATTACAAATACAATTATTTGTATCTTGTGGGTGCCAGACAATCATTAACCAAAAAAATGAGATACATTTCCATAACATGTTACCTCAAAATGCCTAAGACCTTGCAACATCACACCAATGAATCAAACTAAGAAAGGATTGGAACATGTAGATGTAAAGCTCATTTATGTTCTCAAATATTGAGAAATGTGAGCTATAAAATATGTATTTCATGTAGAAACAAAAGAAAAAAAATTATTACTATTCTCTAGCATGTTCTTCATGCTTGGTTTAGTAAAAAGAAAATGTAAAAGGACATGTTCTTCGTGGCCCTTGTAAAAGAAGAAAATTTGATATTTTTTTCATTTGTGTCACCAATATGCCAAGTCGGCCCTCCTGCCCCTCAAATCAGTGCAACTACATGTGGGAATCATTATCTTGTGGAGAATAATATATATATATATATATATATATATATATATATATATATATATATATATATATATATATATATGTATGTATGTATGTATGTATGTATGTATGTATGTATGTATGTATGTATATAGTTCACTCACATCTCGATTGGAGCTTATGATAATCACACACATACGATCTGAAATAGAAGACAATGATACTCATCAAGAGAAGGTTACTCAATCTTGGATGTTGGAAATAAAAGACAAGGTTACTCGCCCTTGGATGATGGAAATATTAGACAAGGTTACTTGCTCTTGGAGGCTAGAAATAGAAGACAAGGATAATCACTAAATTAAATTTGGAGGGCTAAATAATATTAAAGATCTAAGAAATAAAGGTGAAAAGTCTGAAGAAAAGTACGAAGTCTGAAAATAGAGAAAGGCAATGAATTATGAAGAAATATATTTGTGAAATATATAAGGCATTAAATAGTTTAAGGCACATCGGTGAGGTCTGTAATAGTGCAAAGTATATTTCAGAGGCATGAAAAAATAGTGTGAAGTATTTCTAAAGCATAGAAACAATTCAAGACTTATCAGTGTGGATAATTTATGGCATCTTATCTTGGAGGGCTTGGAGGGTCAAATTGAAACTTGGAGAATGGCTATCAAGTGGTCAATTTTTTTATGAATTTTAGTTCTCTTGTTGATGAAGAATATATGAGGAAAGGATTGTTTGGTTTCCCTTCGTTGGTTTTTCCCTGGCCTCTAGCCTAACTTTTGGTGTCTCTTATCTTTTTGTGCATTGTATTTGTATAAATGCTTGAGGACCCAATGAATAAAGTAATGTATAAATGAGAAAGCATGTAAAACAATTACCATTTTAAGAAATTCTATTATGCATTTTTATTTCAACATGGTATTAGAGTTAGGAACAAGGTTCAAATTTATGTCTGAAATCTAGTCAAGATTATGAAGGACGTATTCACAAGAAGTTGAGTTTGTAAGAAGAACTTTCTATGGTTGGAAACATACTTCCTATTGAAAAAAAATACCTAAAGCAATTCTAAAATTATCCCTATTCTAATAGGGTTAGAATATATCTGTTATAAGAGAAGGACCAAGGGTCTTGGTTTATTATTATAAGCCTAGAACATGCCGAGATTAGGAAAATCTGAATTCTGAGCACAAATCTGAAATTAAGCCAATATGATCGAGGTTATTGTAAGTTGAGTTACGATACAATATAATAACAACCTAACTCTCCATCATGATGATCTAATTTATATTTGATATAAATTGAAGGAATAATCATAAATTTTAGAGTTTTTTTGTGTCTACTAAAGGAAGACTAACATAGAAGAAGGCTCATAAATCCAAAAAAAATATTACTTGATGAAGTTAACATAAGCACTAATATGAAATTTTCGAAAAGGTAACACATGAGACGTGATATGTGGGGTCACCACTTTAGTGGGAGACACTTTGAATAGGAAACCCCAAAAAAATATTACTTGATGAAGTTAACATAAACACTAATATGAAATTTTCGAAAAGGTAACACATGAGACGTGATATGTGGGGTCACCACTTTAGTGGGAGACACTTTGAATAGGAACCCCCTTTTGGGGGATTGTTGTGTCTCCCTCACAGGTGCTTCCTCTCTATGTAGTTTTGATGATTTTTCACCTGAGTTTCTTGCTAGTTCGGTTTTGTTAATTGGACATTAATTGGAATGTTGTGAAGAGTCACCAACACATTTTTTCAATGGTGATGGAAATTGTTTATGTGTGCAAAGAGTGTGACTCTATAATGAGCTAGAAGTTGGGTTCACCTCAAAATTGGTCATGGGTTAATTATAGGGTGTTCGATTGTCAATTTTCTTGGTTGTCACAACTGGTAACACATGAGTAGTATGTTGGATCAAGAACACCTTAGTGGGAGGAACTTTGAACGAAATTTTTTTTGGGGGATTGATGTGGCTCCCTCATAGGGGCTTTACCTTTGTATGGATTCAAGGGTGTTGGATCCATGGTGGATGGGTGGAATTTCCAGTTTGTGTGATGTGACATAAGATTTGTTTATCAGACCCATTTGAATATTGACTGAGGGCCATTTGTAAGGTGATCAACTCCCATTTTTTCTAGACTAGCACCAAGTCCCTTTCAAGGAGGCACTTGATAGGGTGACTGACCCATCAGGGCAAGACCATGCAACACTATCGACGAGTCAGATTGTTTGGGAATGCAACCCTAATTCGATGGTAAATTCTGTCCAAGGCTAAAAATGGACAAGATACTGATAACGAACAAGTATTGTGAGGAAAAAATGAAAAGGACTTTGAAAAGAGAGTTATAGTGCTTGATTGTTGGCATTGGTATTGTATGTAGAATTTCAGTGCCAATTCTCTAGAATAAAATTATCTATAATCAACATTTTCCTTGCTAAGATGGTTGTGAGGTAGATTGAAAACACAATACATAAAGGGCCACTATTTAAAGCCCAATTTGCACCCCATGTTTGTTGCATTGGTTTCCATGTATTGGGTTTTCCCTAAAGAGAAGTGAAACACGAACCTGTTATATAAACTTGTAATGCATGCATAATATAATTGAATTAATCAATGGATTCTATACAATGGGAAATTAATTAACATTGTAAAGCAGCCACCTAGTTTAAGTCGCCATCTCCATTTTCGTATTTAAGAAGGTGCCTGATCTAGTAAGAACTTGAGCCCACATTAATGTGGAAGGAAATATTCGCAAGGCACCCTTTATTATGAAAAATGGTCATATATAAAAAAAAGCATTACAAAATAAAAGAAAAGACTACATACCATTTTTGAAATTCGTCTATTTTTCTCATCTTCAACCCAGAGAAGATAAATTCCTTCGAAGCAATGTAGACATGACTTTAACATTGAGAATATCTATACATGTATGAGGATTAAATGCCATATCTTGGAAGGTAGTACCACTGAGAACAAAATATTCTTTCTTAGATGATTCGCCAATGAACACAATAGTGACTTAGCCCATAGTTAATTTCCTCATCCACTTACAAGTGGAAAGTGAAGGAAAGACAAATTTTCATCTCATTGTTCAAGAAACGTTGAATGTTGATAGGGCTTTAAAAATTCACCACAAAAAATATAAAATATACTCATGAAATGGTCTCTGCACTTGTCTACATATTAAAGTGCAACTATACATTGGCTTGACATCATTAAAACCTGGACTAAATTAAAATTATTGTGTTGGAAATGACCATTTTTTTATTTTGGAGGAAATGCATTTATTTTTTCTTAAGTTCATTCCTTTTTAACCTTTTTTTTGAAAGTAAAGTTCATTTTTAAATAACAAGTGGTAATTTCTTTCTTCTGTTTTCCAGGTTTGGGATGTAATAAGAATTGAACATTGAGGTCATAGTGGGTCCCTTATTGAAGAAGTTGTTCTAGCTACAACAAAAATTCTAATACATTTCTTTGAATCTTTCAATGGTTACACTGAGGACTTATGTATGAGGAAATTAATTGTTTTTGGTAATCATCTAAGAGGTAAAAACAATATTTTCTCTGCTTACAATAATGAAGGTCAAATGGTTATGGTTATTCTCTAGAAAAATATAGTTTATATAGAAATTTTTTCTAGATTGTTTCTGTTGAGATTGCAACAAGATGATGAGCTTAGTGAAAAGAGTCACCTTCACTAAGTGGGCCCGCAGGCTATTTTTGGTGCAAGTCTATTTTTAGACTATTTCTATTTTTAGACATGTCGATCATATTCTATGAGTTGCAGAATGTTATTTGTGGATGGTTGGTCAAGTTGGAAAAATAGATGAACTTCTATTTTTAGACATATTGGGCGGAATCTATTTTTAGATTGCCAGTCTAAAAATAGATATGTCGAATATTATTAGCTCTTAATAATATTTGGACTATAAACATTAACTTATTCTCTTGGAGCACTTTAGTTAAGTGCACAAATGTGGCATAGGAGTTGACAGAATGAATTACGCTATTCCCGAGGGTTAAGTGGAGCTATTGCATGGAGACTTCAGTTAGAACTCGTGTGACAAAGTTTGGTGGAGTTATTGAAGTAGTTGATGGAGTTGTGTTCAGTTTAACTCAGTTAGACACAGTTGAGCTAGTTGTATCTAGTCTAACTGATTAATACACTAGTGAGAGTCATGTGAATTAATTAATAATTAATTCACTAAATATTAACTCATTAATCAACTGAATAATACATCAGGAAACTACAGTGCATGGACAGTTTCAGTGGAGACCAGTGGAGAGGTAGGTGAAAGGGCAAGTAGACTATTAGTTGTGACTATAGTGTTGCATGATTTTGCACCACACATTGATGGAGATGCCAATGAGTATTGCGTTAGCAAGGCTGCACCAATTCAAGTTCATTTAGAGCCATTCTTTAGTAGGGATTGCGTAGTAGAGGCAGGCTAGCAAGTGGCAAAGATCGGTGCATGGATTTGCAAGATCTAGCCTGATTAGTGTGTAGCGATTGGATTGTACTGAAAGCTTGTGAGAAGCTTTGTATGAAAATTGTTACAATGATATCTATGACATATATTATATACATATAGTTGGAGTTTTTTAGCTTTAGGATTTCACGTTAAAACATTGTGTTAATGTGTGTGAATTTTTATGGTTTTAATGTGTGCATGCAATTGATTTAATTTCCGCATATGATGATCAATGGTGGAATAGATTTTGTATTGTGCATGAAGTCAAATAGTGTATGATCAGGAGAATATTAGACATATAACATATCAGCTATATAATTTCTACATGGTATCAAAGCTATATTGATCATTGGAGCAATTGAAAATCATTGAAGCAGTTGAGTTTTGTGCTGGTGGAATTCGAATTTGCAGCAGTGTTTTCTTGGTGTCGAAGTTGAGATTTCTTTCAACGGATTGCGATTGGAGTATGCCCTTGAGGGTAGCTCGAATTATATTACATGGAAGGACAGGATGGAGGCGGTGCTGGGGGATAATGGGTTGAAGGAGTTCATAGATGCAGAAATTCCAAAACCTGCTTCTAGCAATGCTATCGCACTTGACGCATGGCAAAAGAAGACAGAAAAATGTCGAAGGATTCTGTTGGAAGGTGTGAAGGATCACATAGTGTCCAGCCTTCATGGTAAATATTCTCCATTCTTGATGTGGAAAGCTTTGAAAAAATTGTTCCAAAGCAAGAGTGACCAGCGGAAGTTAGCGCTCAAGGATAAACTCAGGAAAATAAAAATGGAGAAGTGCGAAAGTATACCCAAGTACCTCACGAAGTTTGTCCAGTGCAGGGATGAGCTGGGAAGTGTGGGGGTTACTGTAGATGAATAGGACTTGGTGAGCTTGGCTCTTCTTGGGCTTTCGAAGAGTTGGCATTCCTATGACGACTCTGTCAATGGTCGGGAGAAACTGTAGGGATGGGAGTGACTTTGGTCGGATCTTGTGCAGGAGGAGATAAGGCGGAGTACTAGGGACAGATCTTCATCGAAGAATTAAGATGAAGAAAATTGCACTTTGGTTGCCAAAGCAAGGAAGGGGAAGGGCAAGAAAAATACTTCTCAATCCAGTGCGAAAGGCAAGAAGCAGGACATGTCCAAGGTGAAGTGCTTTCATTGTCACCAACACGGACATTATGCCACAAATTGTCCATAGAAGAAGAAAAATAATTAGGCTGCTGGATCTGCAGCTGGAGAGGCATTAGCCTCGTAGTTTGAGCTGGATTTTTCGCTGATCGCATGCTTGGTCTCAAGTGTGATGGGATCAGTGTGGTTTCTTGACAGTGGTGCGTATTTCCATATGACCAAAGACAAATATTTGTTTACTAATATGGATGAGAAGGATCTTGGAGTGCACATCGAGATGGGCGATGATGGTAGATACAGTGTGACTAGTATCGGGACCATTTCCTTTGAGAGAGAGTCTGGAAAACCTTTCATCTGTAGAAATTTGAATAATATATAACTTATTCACCAAGATTATCCTGATCACACACTATTTGAGCTTCATGCATGATACATAACCTCTTCTACTATTGATCATCAATTGCGGAAATATAAACAATTGCATGCACACATTAAAACCACATAATCAATCACACATATAAACACAGTATGTAATGGGAAAGCTTAAAGCTAAAAACCCCCAACTATCTGTATATTATAATGATAGATTTCATGTAACAATACATAGCACAAAGCCCCTCAGAAGCTCTCAGCACTATCTCACATGCTACACACTACACAAGCTCAGATCAAGCAAGTCACATGCTCCAATCTTGTCCACCTGTTAGCCTACCTCTATTTCGCAATCCAACCTAGATAATTGTGTGATCCAAGTTCGAATCCCACCAGTATTAATTGTGCAATTCTCATTGGCATCTCCATCAATCTAGGGTGCAAACTCATGCACCAGTATAGTCACAACTGATAGTCAACCTGCTCTTTCACCTACCTCCATCACTGATCTCCACTGAAACTGTCCATGCACTGAAATTAAATGATGTGTTCATTAGTTGATTTATGAGTTAATAATTAGTGAATTAATTAATAATTAATTCACACCACTTATCACTAGTGTATTAATCAGTTAGACTAAATACAACTAGTTCAACTATGTTTATATTAGTTAAACTGAACACAACTCCATTAACTCCTCAATCAACTCCACCAAACTCACTCACATGAGTTCTAACTGAAGTCATCATGCAATAGCTCCAATTAGACCCTAGGAATAGCGTGATTCCTTCTGTCAGCTGCATGTGCCACATCCAGGCATCAAATTGAAGTGCTCCAAGAGGATAAGATAATGTTTATAGTCCAAATATTATTAAGAGCTAATAATATTCGACATACCTATTTTTAGACTGGCAATCTAAAAATAGATTCCTCCCAGTATGTCTAAAAATAGAAGTCCATCTGTTTTTCCAACTTGACCATCCCTCCACAAATAGCATCCTGCAACTCATAGAATCATGATCGACATGTCTAAAAATAGACTTTGCGCCAAAAATACCCTGCGGGCCCACTTAGTGAAGGCGACTCATTTCCACTAAGCTCATCATCTTGTTGCAATCTCAACACTCCCTCTCAACAAGATATGGATTATATGAAACCCCTATCCTGCCCCTGTGGTATTCGAATTTTCTCCTGGTGAGCGCCTTCGCCAAGATATCAGCATCCTGATCCTCCGTAGGAATGTATGAAAGTAACATGATCCTCCGCTGCACACAATATCTGATATGATGATACCGATGCCTGAAGCACTACCGCCTCAACTCATCCTCCTATCTGTACCATGATCCATATCTCGATGTGCCTCTGATATAACACAATACATGCTTGGCCGCCTTCCAGAAGAGCTTGGTAGGCTTAACCATAGCTTGTGAAAGTTGGTTAATTGCATAGCATATATCGGGTCGTGTATTGAACAGATACATAAGCGACCCCACCAACTGTCGATAAACAGTGGCAACCACTACCTCCGCTGAAGTAGCATCCTCCTTCCTCCAACCTCCAGGAAGAGGAGTATCAACAGGCTTGCAGCCATGCATGTTGAACTTCTCTAGTATCTCCCGGGCATACTTACCCTGAGAAACAAACTGTCCATCACTGCGCTGCCAGATTTCCAATCCCAGGAAATAATGAAGGAGGCCCAAGTCCTTCATCTCAAACTCCTTTGCAAGATCCTCCTTGCATGAGAGTATCAACAGCTCATCACCTGTCAGAATCAAATCATCTACATAAAGTACAGTGATCAGCAACTTACCCTCCACCACAATCTAGTATAGGTTCGGATTTGCCTCACTCTTGGAGAATCCAAGTCCGGTGAAATAACTGTCTATCCATGTGTACCAAGCATGAGGTGCTTGTTTCAACCCGTACAATGCTCTCTTGAGCCTGCACACATGCGACTCGCTGCTGAAGATCTCGAAACCTTCGGGCTGCTCTATGTACACCTCCTCCTCAATGACTCCATTGAGGAACGCAGTCTTCACATCCATATGATGAATGTGCCACCCCATCTGCGCTGAGAGAGCTAGAATCGTCCGTATGTAAGAATACCTTGCGACAGGTGCAAAGGTCTCCTCATAATCAATCCCCTCAATCTGTGAAAAGCCTCGGGCAAAAAATATTTCCTTGTACTTCTCCACACTCCCGTCAGCTGCTTGCTTCACTTTGTAGATCCATCTCGAACCCACCACTGATTTCCATTCCGGCCTTGGGACAATCTCCCATGCACTGTTTTTGACAATCAAATCATACTCTTCCACCATGGAATCTACCCATGCGGGGTCCTCCACAGCTTCCTCGAAAGAGGATGGCTCTGTCATGATACACTTGCTCATAAGAGCCATGTATCCAGTATACCGGTCAGGTGACCGTCTCTGTCTGTGCTGTGATGTAGGTGCTCCTACAACCTTCTTTGCATCTTGAGCCAGTCGCTCAGCTTCTGTAGTGCGCTTCCGCCCTCTGATGGTTGGCACTGCATGAGTGGTTTCTTCCACTCCATGAACCTTATATTGTGGCTGATCCACATCTTGAGACTCATCCTTAGGAACTAATAGCTCCTCCTCTGCATGCAAGTGTGGCTCCCTCTCAAGCGAACACTTCATGGCTTTCTCCTCATGAAATTTGATATCCCGTTGCACAACAGTCTTGCGACTGTCTGCAAATACACACGATAGTTGTGGGGCATATTAGTGTACCCCAAAAATATCCCAACCTCCGTAGTCGGCTCCAACTTCTTCCTGGCATCCTTCGTCACATGAATGTAAACAGGTGAACCAAAAATCCTCAAATGGGAAATATCGGGCCTCTTACCAGAAAACGCCTCCTCGGGTGTACTCATGCCAAGTATCCTGTGAGGACAAAAGTTCTGCACATATACTTCAGTATTGCATGCCTCCGCCCACAAGTGAATGGGTAGGCCCTGATCATGCAACATCGCCCGTGCAACACCCAAGATCTTTCTGTTCTTCCGCTCAGCAACCCCGTTCTGCTGTGGGTTATGAGGTTCTATGAGCTCTCTTCGAATTCCTTCTGCACTGTAAAAGTCCTTGAATTTTCCAAATATGAATTCACCACCATTGTCGCTCCTAAGAGCCTTCACCTGCTTCCCCGATTATTTCTCAACTAGTGCCTTGAACTCACAGAACTTTGAGTATGTCTCGTTCTTCTTCTGCATGAAGAAGATCCAGCACTTACGAGAAAAATCATCAACAAATATCACATAGTACCTGTGCCTTGCTGTCGAAGCTACTGAGAAAGGTCCACACACGTCTGTGTGAATTTTATCAAGGATCGTCGTGGCGTGACTATCCTTCTCGTGAAAGGTGGATATCACAAATTTTCCCAAGGTACACCCCTTGCACTAATCTGACTGTGCAAGAGTGCCTTTAGGAAGCCCAGTAGAAATCTGCTGCAGTATCTTCAAAGCTCCATGGTGAAGGTGGCCCAATCTCCAGTGCCACAACTCGCCATCATCCCGACTCACCACTCCTTTTGCCTTGCATGCCATTGCTGCACAGCCATCTACCTGCAACTGATAAAGGTTCTTAACTCGAAATCCTATCCTCCGGGTCTCACCAGTTGCCTTACTACGCAGGAAAGCCTTTCCCTCGCTAAAGACAACATCATATCCCTTGTCTTCTAACATCGCCACAGAGATAAGATTCTTCTTCAATCCTGGAACATGCATCACTTCCTTCAATCTGAAGGGTTTACCAGACTCCCTCTCAAAGGAAATGGTATCGATACCGGTCGCACTATATCTACCATCATCGCCCATATCGATGTGCACTCCAATATCTTTCTCATCCAGATCAGTAAACAAATCTCAATCTCCTGTCATGTGAAAAGACGCACCACTGTCCAGAAACCACACTGATCCCGCCACACTTGAGACCAAGCATGTGATCAGTGAAAAATCTAGCTCAAACTGTGAGGCTAAGGCCTCTCCAGCTGCAGATTCAGCAGCCTGCTTACTTTTCTTCTTCTGCGGAAAATTTGTGGCATAATGTCTGTGTTGGTGACAGTGAAAGCTCTTCACCTTGGACATGTCCTGCTTCTTGCCTTTCGCACCGGAATGAGAAGCTTTCTTACTTTTCCCCTTCTTTGCTTTGGTAGCCAAAGCAAAATTCTCTTCATCAGATGCCTTTGATGAAGATCTGTCCCTGGTACTTCGCCTTATCTCCTCTTGCACAAGATCCGACCAAAGTTGCTCCCATCCTGGAAATTTCTCCCGACCATTGACAAAGTCCTGATAGGAATGCAAACTCTTCAGAAGCCCAAGGAGAGCCAAGCTCACCAAGTCCTCATCATCAAAAATCACCCCCACACTTCCCAGCTCATCCCTGCATTGGATGAACTTTGTGAGTTACTTGGGCATACTGTCACCTTTCTCCATCTTTATGTTCCTGAGTTTGTCCTTGAGCGTTAACTTCCTCTGGTCGCTCTTGCTTTGGAATAAAGCTGTCAAGGCTTTCCACATCAATAATGGAGAAGCCTTACCATGTAGGCTAGACACTATGTGATCCTTCACACCCTCCAACAGAATCCTTCGACACTTTGCTGTCTTCTTTTGCCAAGCCTCAATTACGACATCATCGCTAGAAGTAGGCTTTGGGACTTCAGCATCTATGAACTCCTTCAAACCATTGTCATCTAACACCGCCTCCATCCTATCCTTCCATGCAATATAATTCGAGCTGCCCTCAAGGGCATACTCCAATCACAATCCGTTGAAAGACATTTCAACTTCGACACCAAGAAAACACTACTGCAAATTCGAATTCCACCAGCACAAAACTCAATCGCTTCAATGTCTGCAATTGCTCCAATGATCAATACTGCTTCGATACCATGTAGAAATTTGAATAATAGATAACCTATTCACCGAGATTATCTTGATCACACACTATTTGAGCTTCATGCATAATACATAACCTATTCTACTATTGATCATCAATTGCAGAAATATAAACAATCGCATGCGCACATTAAAACCACATAATCAATCACACATATAAACACAGTATGTAATTGGAAAGATTAAAGCTGAAAACCCCCAACTATCTGTATATTATAATGATAGATTTCATGTAACAGTGCATAGCACAAAGCCCCTCACAAGCTCTCAGCACTATCTCACATGCTACACACTACACAAGCTCAGATCAAGCAAGTCACATGCTCCAATCCTGTCCACCTATTAGCCTACCTCTATTGCGAAATCCAACCTGGATAATTGTTTGATCCAAGTTCGAATCCCACTAGTATTAATTGTGCAATTCTCATTGGCATCTCCATCAATTTGGGGTGCAAACTCATGCACCAGTATAGTCACAACTGATAGTCAACCTGCTCTTTCACCTACCTCCATCACTGATCTCCACTGAAACTGTCCATGCACTGAAATTAACTGATGTGTTCATTAGTTGATTTATGAGTTAATAATTAGTGAATTAATTAATAATTAATTCACACCACTCATCACTAGTGTATTAATCAGTTAGACTAAATACAACTAGTTCAACTATGTTTAGATTAGTTAAACTGAACACAACTCCATTAAATCCTCAATCAACTCCACCAAACTCACTCACATGAGTTCTAACTGAAGTCATCATGCAATAGCTCCACTTAGACCCTAGGAATAGCGTAATTCCTTCTGTCAGCTACATGTGCCACATCTAGGCATCAAACTGAAGTGCTCCAAGAGGATAAGATAATGTTTATAGTCCAAATATTATTAAGAGCTAATAATATTCGAGATATCTATTTTTAGACTGGAAATCCAAAAATAGATTCCGCCCAGTATGTCTAAAAATAGAAGTCCATCTATTTTTCCAACTTGACCATCCCTCCACAAATAGCATCCTACAACTCATAGAATCATGATCGACATGTCTAAAAATAGACTTTGCGCCAAAAATACCCTGCGGTCCCACTTAGTGAAGGCGACTCCTTTCCACTAAGCTCATCATCTTGTTGCAATCTCAACATCATCTTGAAGCATGTCATGCATATTCCAGGATTGAAGAAGAATCTGATCTTTGTGGCGATGTTGGAAGACAAGGGATATGATGTTGTCTTTAGTGAGGGAAAGGCTTTCCTGTGCAGTAAGGCAACTGGTGAAACCCGGAGGATAGGGATTCAAGATAAGAACCTTTATCAATTGCAGGTAGATGGTTGCGCAACAATTGCAAGCAAAGCAGAAGGAGTGGTGAGCCGGGATGAGTGCGAACTTTGGCACAGGAGATTGGGCCATCTTCACCATGGTGCTTTGAAAATTTTGCAGTAGATTTATGCTGGGCTTCCCAAGGGTACACTTGCGCAGTCAGATCAGTGCAAGGGATGTACTTTGGGAAAATTTGTGAAAGCCACCTTTCATGAGAAGGATAGTCGTGCCACGACAATCCTTGAGAGAATTCACACAGATTTGTGTGGACCTTTCTCAGTAGCTTTGATAGCAAAGCACATGTATTATGTGATATTTTTTGATGACTTTTCTCATAAGTGTTGGATCTTCTTCATGCAGAAGAAGAGGAGAAATTATCAAAGTTCTGTGAGTTCAAGGCACTGGTGGAGAAAGAGTCGGGGAAGCAGGTGAAGGCTCTTAGGAGCGATAATGGTGGTGAATTCATCTATTGTGAATTCAAAGACTTTTTCAGTGCATAAGGAATTCGAAGAGAGCTCATAACGCCTCATAACCCACAGAAGAATGGGGTTGTGGAGCGAAAGAACAAAACAATCATGGGTGTTGCACGAGGAATGTTTCATGATCAGGTCCTTCCCATACACTTATGCGCCGAACCTTGTAACACTATGGTTTATGTGCAAAACCATTGTCATCATAGAGTACTTGGTATGAGTACACTCGAAGAGGCGTTTTCTGGTAAGAAGCCTGATATTTCTCATTTGAAGATTTTTGGCTCACCTGTTTACATTCATGTGAAGAAGGATGCTACGAAGAATCTGGATTTGACCACAGAGGTTGGGATATTTGTGGGGTACACAGAAACACCCCACAACTATCGTGTGTATTTTCCAGATAGTCAGAAAACTGTTGTGCGACGGGATATCAAATTTCATGAGGAGAAAGCCATGAAATGTTCGCTTGAGAGGGAGCCACACTTGCATGCAGATGAGGAGCTATTAGTTCCTAAGGATGAGCCTCAGGATGTGGATTAGCCACAAGAGAAGGTTCATGGATTGGAAGAAACCACTCATGCAGTGCCAACCATCAGAGGGCGGAAGCGCACTACAGAAGTTGAGCGACTGAATATTGATGCAGAGAAGATTGTAGGAGCACCTACATCACAGTGCAGACAGAGACAACCACCTGACTGATATAATGGATACATGGCTCTGATGAGCAAGTGTATCATGACAGAACCATCCTCTTTCGAGGAAGCTGTGGAGGACCCTGCATGGATAGATGCCATGGTGGAAGAGTATGATTCGCTTGTCAGAAACAGTGCATGGGAGATTGTCCCAAGGATGGAAGGGAAATCAGTGGTAGGTTTGAGATGGATATACAAAGTGAAGCAAGCTGCTGACGAGAGCATCGAGAAGTACAAGGAAAGATTTGTTGCCCGGGGATTCTCACAGATTGGGGGGATCGACTATGAAGAAAACTTTGCACCTGTCACAAGGTATTCTTACATACGAAGCATCCTAGCTCTCTCAGCGTAGATGGGATGGCACATTCATCAGATGGATTTGAAGACTGTGTTCCTCAACGGAGTCATTGAGGAGGAGGTGTACATAGAGCAGCCTGAAGGTTTCGAGATCTTCAGCAGTGAGTCGCATGTGTGCAGGCTCAAAAGAGTGTTGTATGGGTTGAAACAAGCACCTCGTGCTTGTTACACACAGATAGACAGTTATTTCACTAGTCTTGGATTCAACAAGAGTGAGGCGGATCCGAACCTATACCAGATTGTGGTGGAGGGTAAGTTGTTGATCATTGTACTTTATGTAGATGGTTTGATTCTGACGGGTGATGAATTGTTGATACTCTCATGCAAGGCTGATCTTGCAAAAGAGTTTGAGATGAAGGACTTGGGCCTCCTTCATTATTTCCTGGGATTGGAAATTTGGTAGCGCAATGATGGACTATTTGTGTCTCAATGCAAGTATGCCTGGGAGATACTAGAGAAGTTCAACATGCAAGGATGCAAGCCTATCGACACTCCTCTTCCTGGTGGTTGGAGGAAAGAGTATGCTACATCGGTAGAGGTAGTGGATGCCACTGTTTATTGATAATTGGTTGGTTCGCTCATGTATCTAGTCAATACACGACCAGACATACGCTATTCTGTTAACTAGCTTTCACAAGCTATGGTTAAGCCTACCAAGCTCTTTTGCAAGGCGGGGAAGCATGTATTGAGATATCTCAGAGGCACATTAGGATATGGATTGTGGTACAGACAGTCGGATGAGGTGAAGCTGCATGGCTTCACAGATGCAGATTGGACAGGGAGCCCAATGGACAGAAAGAACACATCTGGAGGGATTTTCAGTATCGAGTCGACAACATTTTCTTGGTACAGTAGGAAGCAAATATCTATGGCACTTAGTTCAGTGGAGGCTGAGTAAATGGCAGCAAGTTTGGTTGCATGCGAGGCTATATGAATGAGGAAGATCCTAGTCAGGTTGTTCGGTTCACACTTAGATCCTACTGTGATATATTGTGATAATCAGAGTTACATCAAACTCTCAGTTATTCCAGTATTTCATGATAGATCTAAACACATTGACATCTGGTATCATCATATCAAATATTGTGTGCAGCGGAAGATCATGTTACTTTCTTACATTCCTACGGAGGATCAGGATGTTGATATCTTGATGAAGGAGCTCACCAGGAGAAAATTTGAATACCACAGATGCAGGATCGAGGTGGTAGATAATAACTATCTTGTTGAGAGGGAGTTTTGAGATTGCAACAAGATGATGAGCTTAGTGAAAAGAGTCGTCTTCACTAAGTGGGCTTGCAGGCTATTTTTGGCGCAAGTCTATTTTTAGACATGTCGATCATATTCTATGAGTTTCAAGATGCTATTTGCGGATGGTTGGTCAAGTTGGAAAAATAGATGGACTTCTATTTTTAGACATATTGGGCAGAATCTATTTTTAGATTGTCAGTCTAAAAATAAATATGTTGAATATTATTAGCTCTTAATAATATTTGGACTATAAACATTAACTTATTCTCTTGGAGCACTTCAATTAAGTGCACAGATGTGGCACAGGAGCTGACATAAGGAATTACACTATTCCTGAGGGTTAAGTGAAGCTATTGCATGGATAATTCAGTTAGAACTCATGTGACAGAGTTTGGTGGATTTATTGAGGTAGTTGATGGAGTTGTGTTCAGTTTAACTCAGTTAGACACAGTTGAGCTAGTTGTATCTAGTCTAACTGATTGATACACTAGTGAGAGTGGTGTGAATTAATTGATAATTAATTCAATAAATATTAACTCATTAATCAACTGAATAATACATCATTTAAATACAGTGCATGGACAGTTTCAGTGGAGAGCAGTGGAGAGATAGGTGAAAGGGAAAGTAGACTATCAATTGTGACTATAGTGTTGCATGATTTTGCACCACACATTGATGGAGATGAAAATGAGGATTGTGTGAGCAAGGCTGGAACAATTCAAGTTAATTCAAAGCCATTATTCAGCAGGGATTGCGCAGTAGAGACAGGCTAGCAGGTGGCAATGATCGGTGCATGGATTTGCAAGATCTAGCTTGATTAGTGTGTAGCGATTGGATTCTACTGAGAGCTTGTGAGAAGATTTGTATGAGGATTGTTACATGATCTCTATGACATATATTATATACAGATATTTGGGGTTTTTTAGCTTCAGGCTTTCCCGTTAAAACACTGTGTTAATGTGTGTGAATTTTTATGGTTTTAATGTGTGCATGCAATTGATTTAATTTATGCATATGATGATCAATGGTGGAATAGATTTTGTATTGTGCATGAAGTCAAATAGTGTATGATCAGGAGAATATTAGAAATATAACATATCAGTTATATAATTTCTACAGTTTCTTGTCACACAATTTGTCTAATCAAATCCACACAAAATCCTAGAACATACATTTTAAAAACATCCCTTTGCTCCAACAAGGAAAAATGTTAGTGTATTCCTTTTCCGACCACTATTATGATGGATCTAGTTGCTACCTCCATATCCTAAAGAAATGAGCAATGTAAGACTAGGTCATATTCATATTTTTGTTGTATGAATGGTATATTGTGGTGGAAAATCACTTAAAAGGTTTGATTTTAATCCCTACTAGGTAAACCTTCAAATATGATTTCCCCTCCGAGAAAGGATTTATCTCAATTAGAACACATGATTTAAACTCATTGAAGATTCACTCAAGAACTATACTCTACCAAAATATTTCATCAATTGTTCTAATATCAAAATTAGTCTAGTATTTTTGTAATTGTAAGTTCTTTGGCTTACAACACCACCTTCATCCCAAATAAAACGTCAAGCTTAGTAATGGGAGCTTAATACCCCAATATGGCTAAGTATACCATATCCTTCTCTATCCACTTAGACAATACCTGAGTAGTATTTAACTACTCCAATTACCATAATTCTTAGTGAAAAATTTATCTCTCGTGAGGTAGACATTATACATTAACGTAGCCAAACAAAGTCCTAAAAGTAATATTTCTTTTCCATTTTTCCCAAGAGCCAATAAAATTAATTTTTCCTCAAGCACCTCTTCCTAATGTCACCTCCAACCTTCCCCAACTCATTTCCAAGAATAATTTGCATCCTAAATAAGCTTAGGGGAAATTTAGGGTCATGGTTAAAAACATTCAAGTCACTTGAAGACATTTTGTAGGTTAAAACCAACACCCTCGGTCATTAAACCCTAATTTAACTCATCTACCATATTTCAAATATTTTAAACAATTATTTCCCATTATTGGGTGTTGGCTTTATCATAGACTCAAGGTTAATGGAATGTTTCTAAATATGGCCTATTGTTGTGTAATGCATTCCATCTTATAGGGGCAAGAAGGTATCACTTGAGACACATATAATAATTCCCAATAAGTAAAGTGCAAAATGTTAAATATTTTAGTGGGGATCACATTCATTATGATATTATTAGCATCCATTTAAACCACTATAACTAACATCATTATGAATAAAAGCTAACATAGATCATCCAAATATAGTACAAATACAAACACATAGGTAGAATAGTAATACATTATCATTAATAACATGCATGGTATTACATAACTCTAATATAGAGTGAACACCAAAAACTAATAACAAATTCAATCCCCATTACAACTTCTCCCTAATATTGAATCTATTTAAGTACGCTATAGACCTTGCATATATAGGAAACTAGAGTGACCTAAAAAAACTTGAAATTATAATAAAGAATCTACCAACTATAAGCCACTGAACACACAAATACACTACAAAAAAAGTCTATTTCTTTAGAGGGATATACAAATTGTCTAGAAAACTAGGTGCAAAAAACATATAAAATGATTCTTTAACCTTATATACTCAACCTTATATGAATCAACATATTCAACCTTCTACATATTTACTTCTATAAATTCATATTTTTTCAAATTTTGTTGAACTTTTCTCCATGCTAAAACTTTGTAAAAAATAATCCTCGACCATGACTTCCCACTCACCCCTAAGTTGGATTCTATGTTTCATATATTTCTTCTTTGTGACAAAAAAACACATGCATTTCATACCAAAATATCAAAAAATTTCAAATATCTAATTTTTTTCATTTCCGTCCTATTGGAGGGTCAAAATATCAAAAAATTTCAAATATCAATTTTTTTCATTTCCCTTGTGTTGTAGGGCTTGTCCTAAGAAGGAGGAGAGGTGCCTCAATCATGGTGATTTGTATCCACAAAACGAATCTAAACAATATTCCCCACCCGCAGGGCGATGGCCCATCCCTAGAGCCTCCATCTCTCTTCACAACTTCATAATACTTCTAGACAAGTGCTCGAATTTCTGTAATCGAAGGTCATCCACTCGCTCACTAGAGGCCAAATGAATCATCAAGGGTATCCTAAGAAGTTCAAGGAGGGTGCCGGTAACGAAGAGGCCGAGGAGGTTAAGATACCATTGTGTAATTCTTTTCAAGGTTAAGTATTCTCATGCAAATTCCTTTTCACTCTTAAACCCTAGTTGTCTATTGAAAAAATGTAATACTTAGGTGAAAGGCCCATTAAGCTATTGTTCTTCATTTTTTTTCCAAAGAAATGTAAAAATCTCTTGTTTCCTTACATGTTATTAGAGTTTATTCGTGGGTTTAATATATGGGTTTTTTATTTTATGGATCGAGTTTTTCTTGTTTCAGTTTACTATGGATTCATTTTTTTTTATTTAATAGGAAGAGTCGAATGTATTGAATTAGAAGTCACACATCTTGTTTTTATGGTATTCAACCAGATCATGAAAGCTCCAATGTATGTTCCTTATTTTGATGCAGCTTGGTAGGCCTACCACGAATCAAACCTAACAATAAATCTATCTAGAATATGGGTGGGGATAAATAAGGCCTCCAATTCCAATTCACATGAGATCCAACCAATCAATAGGCTGGTGGTGGAATGAGATTCCCTAGTTATTTACCGGCGACACCTCTCTTATCCGTGGAAGATCCCTAGTAGGGAACAACTTAGCACTCGGTAAAGAACAAAGCACTTGCACCTTGCCTGGGGCTTCATCCTTATCTTGTAATGAGATTATATTGTAATGAAGAGAGATTGCTAAGCTAAGGTTTCACTACCATGAAATCGCTTAGACTATGTCTACAAGAATTAATTTGCTTGCAATGTTGAAGGAATGCTAGGACTGGTCTATACGAAATACGTTATGCATCTTGATCTTGAATAGACTTTGGCCTAAACCCAGAACTGGGACGAGAATGGACATCTATATTAGATAGGTAAGAAATGGTCGGGATTTGTCCCCTCCCTGTGGTGGATTCGTCACCTGCTATTGAATTGAAAATCAAATCGAACATCTACATCAAATATCCACCATTGAACCAATCTAACCATAGTCAGTAGGTCTGGTCTTAGGTCTGCTAGTCTCTCTGTCCTTCCACTTCGAAACTACCCCCTTTCTAAAAATGTTTTCGCCTTCCTACGAAAGATGTAGAGCCAGAGAGAAAACTGCCCGACCATATCTATGAGGAAATGAGATCTACCTTGCAGAACTAGGGAGGAATATCATGTGGGGTTCAAATTCCATTTGTTTTGCTTCAGCTTTGCAAGAGCATCCTCTCGCACTGTTTACATGATACATGAGAACAATATTCCCCTGTAGCATTCAATGCATGTGAACCCTGAAGGTTCTTATATAATTTATTGTGACTTTTTGCTTCCATATAATTAGTTGATAAGATCACCAAAAAGTACAAAAGAATTATCAAAGAAAGTACCGCTTGTGTCTTGTAGTTACCGAAATGTTTCGCCATTAGAGAAAATCCCAAATCAAGGCAGGATTCATGAATATATTATGGTGCTTTGGATGATAAGAATAGTAGAATACACTCAGAATCGATACCGATCACAGAGTCGATGCTTTCCTTTTATTCAACTGGTCTCCATTTTAGAAATGTGAATTACTAATTTCAAGTCCTATGTCATCACTTCCCATCTCATAATTACGTGGGGTTTCTCTCTCTACTATATATTGCTTCAGTTAGAGACCCCGTGGGTTCTATGGATTGAAAGAACGTGACAACCTCCATCAAATACAAAGAAGTACAAAATTGAAACACAACATGGTGAGTTATGTCATGATCATGAAGCTTCCGTAGTAAATTAAGTAATACAAAATGGCAACAGGCTTCCTCCTCACTACACTGTTAACATTGACCAATTCAGTACAGAACAAAAAATCTGACAAGATATACCTTCATACATTCCATCATCCAGCTCACACAATCGACAGAACAGTGCGAGAGGATGCTCCTGCAATACACACCATATCTAAAAAAACTTACCATGGTATTGTGCTGGCAGTTTATCTGGAAGATATCCAGCGGAAAATTTGAGTGACATCCCGAAGGTCTTGCAAAGAAATTGGGATTCTAGTTTCTTTGTAGCTGGAAGATTGAAAAAACGATGAGAGAATGCCCCAGATCAATGTATCTTATGAACTACTGGCACATATGCGTTCTACTAGAGCCAGACCCTCGTACAACATTCTACCAGGAGCTAGCACCTTATTCTGGATCCCTTGATTGTGTTATGAAAACCATCAAGGTGGAAGGTCCTATGGCTCCTTACAAGGGGTTTATTCCCATTGTGTGACAATATAAGGTCATTTTATTGTCATTCTTTTCGTTACTCTGGAGAAAGTTAGGAAGATTTTAAATAATTAGTTTTTTGATGATGTGACGCTGATCGGATTGCAATATAAAGTAGAAGTAGTTTTTCAATTTACCAATGTATTTCCTTATCCATATGACTAAGGTAGATAGAAACATCTTGATGTCTATCTATCAGGTAAGAAATTTATTTCCATGATGATATCTTTTATTCTATTGAACCTTCCTCATCCTCCTCACTTTCCCTCACCCTGATCAAACCAATCACCCAAATGTCGATGGTGTTATAGGATCTACTAGAAGTTGCGAACCAAGGAAGAAATGGTGGCATACCCATTTGGTTGAGTCAAATGAGGAATGAAATCACATAAATATGGTGGGAGGGCACCATATTCAAACAAAATATTATCCAAGAACATATATATTGGGAAAAAATCACTATGCAGTTAGGAAAATTTTCAATTACCTTAATTTTTAGATATTATTCTCAACAATTTTATTTGAGCAAGTTAGGAATATTTTCAAGGACCTTAATTTTTAGATCTTATTCTCAACCATTTTATTTAATTATACAACTCGATGCCTTCATTTCAACCATCTATATGTTTTTGTGTCTACTTAATTCGGAGAATGTCAAATTGAAGAACCATCTGCCTCGTTATCAATGGAAGCTGGACATAAGCATGTAAATTTGACATGAGAAATTCAAAACTTTAATCGAACTTACAAAAGAAACAAATTTATATCTACTTAACTTCGAACATTCTCTGATGTAAGCATCCCTGTCGGGATTTGAAAGTGGGAACCCATATGTCTGTTCAATTTCGTTCCTTTATCTATGAATAGTGTGCTTATATGTAAAATGAAAGGTTCTTGGTATCAATAAAAACACACACACTGGAAGCAATCTGAGCATAAGCTCAGTTTATTCTACCTAGGTTACAGGGCATAACTTCCACTGACTCGTCAAGCCATCCTTTTTTTCTGCTTTGTCCAAATATCTGCAAGGTAGAAAAAGGAAAATTAGATTAAATAATAGTGCAGTGAAGTTATGGAAAAAATAATTTGTATAAAAATGGATAGAAAATTAATTCATTTCTTTTGAATTAATAGGTAAATATAACTGCATTTCATCAGGATGACAACTAATTATGTTATAATAATAACTGAGCATGCTAATTATGTTATTTTATGATAAATATAATCAACCAGAAAAGAAAAAAACATATAAGAAATGAGACTAACACTAATAACATAAAAGATGGTAGTGACACTAATACTATTTACTCTCAAACAATCATGATGATTGATTTCAACAATTACAACCATGTTTGTCTACCATTAATCATAATTCACAAAATAGTCAACTAATAAATAAAATTACTCCTTTTTGAACTCAACTCAAAACTGGAGGATGAGAAATGGGGAATCTGCCAATAGTAACATACTCTTTGGGATCAACCTCATAAATTTTGGTGGGATCTGATGACACATTAAATTTCTATTTACGAATTGTTGCACCAATTACCCAAGCCATGCGATTGAATGGATTTACATTATGAACTTTATGTCTATAAAATGGAGTACCAATTAAGAATAGTATGAGGGATATAATCAATCCCACCATGGGAATCACATAACCTACAGTGAATCCCACAGGATCCTAGATGTATATTAGAAAACTAGCTGCAAACACCATTCCCAAAAACACACTAAATATCCACCAATTGAAGAAGGAGGATTTATGAACCTTGTCTTTGGGATAAAATTCATCGAACCGATTGGCACCAATGGTGGAGATGTTGGGCTTTGTACTGCTAGTGCCCATAGCAAGAACGTACAAAGAAAAGTAGAAAATCCCAACGTGAAACATGGAAGCTTTCTCACAAAATTTGGAGCCTTCGGAGAATGCTCCCAACCTCTCTACACAGACTTTGGAGAATGTCAAATTGAAGAACCATTTGACTTGTTCTCAATGGAAAATGACATAAGCATGTAAATTTGACATGATAAATTCAAAAATTTAATCTAACTTACAAAAGAAATGGATTAATAGGTCCCTGTCCAACAGTAAGGGAGTGTTTGAAGAATGTGAAATCCAAACACAACACACACCTCCATCTGAACATGCTTGTGAGCCTTCTTTAATGACGAATCTCAATTCAATTCACAGCTCCATGTGAAATTGTTTTTGAGCTTTCTAATTGATGGTGAAAAAATCATCTTGGATAGCATTCTACGAGAAGCTAGACCTCTGTATAGGGTCTAGAAGGAATATCAATGTGATAGAAGTGGTGTGGCGTCCCAACTATATGGCCACGACAAAGAGATTTGGGAAAGAATATCGACTCATGGTGAACGTGAAAGGGCAAAGAGGAAGGAGAGTATGATGTGGTTGTTGGCCACATTGATCAAGCCATAAAAAACACAACCCATATTCATACTTACTGCAAAGAGGGAGGAGAGTATGATGTTGATGCTACAACTAACGAAGCCATCGAAAACCAAAGCCATCATAAAAATTGTTGCACCTAACAATCAATCGTTTTTGCCAGAGGGTGTCATCGAAGCGTTAAAACAAAGGCAGGTGTCCCAGGACTATTCTGATGATTTTGTGAGAGAGGATAAATAGTGGATGTATTAGGATGTGAGTTACAATTTTTCTTCTATACTTTGCCAAAGTTTGTGTGTTTTCCTTTCAAATGAAGTAGAAATATCTCTTTTGTTTTTATAACAGAAAATTTAACCTAAACTTCAAGTGATGTGGTATGTTGGCCCTATTTTGTTTAATATGTGCACCAGAAAATGGGAACTAAAATTTAATATCTCAATGGAATCTTTTGCTTCCTATAAACATAAAAATACTGCCCAGCCTTCTCTATTGCGTATTAGATGTTAAACACAATTCTGAGCTCATTGTATAAATTTCTCCTGAAACTGGATGTGGTCATTTACGTATGAAATTGCTTAGGGGCTTGATCTTAAGAACAATTCCTTCCCCTTCGGCTCAAGGTATGAGTGGTAGCCATTCTATGAAACTCACTTGGTATTTTCACCCTAACTTATGTTTTTGTTACCCATGCAACATGGGTGAGGCATACCACAGAGAGAACAAAACACCTAGTTACATTCTAACATCACTTTCCTAATATTACCTATGAACAAATACCCATCAAAATTATATTAATTTTATGAATTTTTACTTAGATAAATGTGCCCCGTGGGACTGGTATTGTAGCCTAATATTGAAGTGAGGTCCTATATTTCAATCTCTGATATAGAAATGTATGGTTCGTTAGTGGTTGCTGAAGAGAGTAGGCGTTTTTTTTCTTATATGTGGGTTATATGTTGCTCTAGGTCAAGTCACCGGGTTGATATTCGAACTTGGGAACAATGGAATTTGAAAATATGTGCCAGTGCAAAAGTATATGATACAATTCACCATTACATTGGACAAAAGAATTAATCCATCTTTTAGTTTCATTATAACTTCATATCTATATCTTTAATTATCTACCTTTTTTCCTCTAAGAAAAACGTGGCAGATTTTCCCCGAAGTATCTGGATGGAGGTTGCTTTAACTGCCATTGATAACATGAGCTGGTAACCTAGAATTTTCATTAGGACTCAAACCTTGGCTAGATGAGAATTGGAGACCCCATGAAAAACTCTACCTTGAAACAACCCTTTCAAATTTATCGATCCAATTCATTGGGCTTATCTATCTATCTACCCATCTACATGGATTTTTTTTTCATATTTTTATAAGTTCTACAAAAAGTGGAGGCTCAAGATTTTACAAATATTATTGCAAAACCCTTAATGGATGATTTTTTTTTTCTTTTAATATTTCAAGTAACAAAAAAAATGAATATTAAAATGAAATTACCCTCAAAAGAAACAATCATGCGTTGAGTATCCCTTACATACATCAAATTGATATTTGACATCTAAGATTTTGTTATTTGAGACTTGGGGCTCAAATGCATCCCACATGCCTTCTAAATAACTTCCTTCTAGCATGGTTCCCACGGGGTTCATTGGGGTTCATCAAGGTTCCAATGATTTAGGGAATTCTTAACATTGCCTCCAAACATTCCAATGGCGATATCTTGTCAAAGGATTTTTTGGGACAATGTGTGCTTATAGGGAAAAAATGCCATTGGTTGTGAGAAAGTGGTGAGTGAATGCTTAAAAATCATATGTTATCTGATATTCTTTGGATGTTATTACATGTCTGTGTCTAGAATTTTTGAATCTTTTCAGGATTTGTTTAAAACTAAGGATCCATTTCATTCTCCACAGTATCTATATCATGGCCTCTAATCTATTTCCATATGCATGGGTACACTTTCATGAGAGATCCTGGGAAAAATCCAACATATCTAGATCTAGATTGAATTTGTGGAACTTAAAACAAAGGTGGCATATCCTGTAACAAATCTACTAATTAATTGGTCAATGCACTTCAAAAATGTTGAACGCTATAAAATAAATAAGAGACATAGTTGATATAAATTGAACATAAAGTACCCTCAAAAGAAACAATATTGCATTGAGTATCCCTTACATACATCGAATTGATATTTGACACCTAAGCTTTTGTTATTTGAGACTTGTGGCCCAGATGCATGCCACATGCCTTCTAAATAACCATCCTCTAGCATGGTCCCAAGGGGGTTCATTGGGGTTCATAAAGGGTCCAATGATTCATGGAATTCTTAACATTGCCTCCAAATATTCCAATGGTGATATCTTGTGAAAGGATTTGTTGGGTTAGTGGGCGCTTATAGGGAACAAATTCCATTGGTGGTCAGAGAGTGATGAGTGGATGCCTAAAAATAATATCTTATGTGATGTTCATTGGATATCATTACATTTTTGTGTCTCTTTCTATATTTAACCCTAAAAATATATGCATGTACTTGTGGCATGTGAGGCAATAGCAATTTTTGTAAATTTTTTTATTAAAGTTTGGTCTTATCTTATTTGTTCTACATTAAAAACATATATAATATGCTATATTATCTGATCCTTTTAATTTCTTCAAAAAAATTATATTTGATATTATCAATTGCAAAATGCATGTATGCTATGTAATGTTCCGAAATGGAAATCAACAGCTTTTATACCACTGAAGAAATCCTTTTGTCGGAAATATGAACAAGGCTATGTCAGAGATGGAATGAGGGGGATTTTACCAGTTATGTCACCTCTAAAGAGAGGATGAGAACCGGAGGCTATCTGGCCCTTTCTCAGACTCTGCCTATAGGTATGCAAATATTTATTCCTTTAGGAAGATCTTGCTTAATGGATGAGCTACAAAAACATCTGAACACTAATCAGTAGCAGAAACAATGAAATATATTTACTCATAAAATTTGAGAAGAGTGAAAAACTAATATATAATCTGTAGCAGCAAATGATATAAAAATCCTTGAGGAAAAGACCTCTCAAGGTGGGCTCAAATCAGCCTCAAGGGAAAATGTACATAAAATGGAGAAACACATCTGCTACATAACCCAGCGACTTTATAACTGCGCAGTCTATAAGGGAAAATGACTACAGACTGAAATATACAAGATGATATGTCAATATGAGCTCAAATAAAGAAGGGGGAGCAAGATCTCAACCCCAAGAAACAATAACACAACAATCCTTCAAGGGATTGGCTAAAATACATGAAATAGAAAAATGCCAGAGTTGCAGTGTAGCTACTGCAACTCAAATACAATAAAACATAGGAGAAGGATGTGGATGCTGCAACAAATGTAAAAGCCTCCTCCAATGATCTTCTAAGTGAAAGGCATCCCCTTTCACTGAAGATTTCACTCTCTAGTGCACAATGTGAACCCCTTGCGCATGCCTCCTATGTAGATAACGCTGTAAGGGAAAGAGACTGCACTGGGAATGAGAAGAAACATATGGACCAATGCCAAAATCTACAATAGAGCTTCGAAAATCTCCTTTGCTGATCTCCTAGAGAAAGAGATGGCTCCTCCTTTACAAAACAAGCTCAGGAAATGAGTGATGATGGTCCCTCATTGCAACACCAGCAACTCCAGCGTTTCTGCCCAACAGAATAATGCAGTAGCTGAAGATGAATGCTTTGGCCTCAAGCCAAGATATGAGGAATATGAAGAACAACTCCTCCAAGGCCTCCCAAGGAAGAGAAGGAAACTCCTAAACAGGAATTCCCCTTGTGCTGAGCAGCACAAGCTATCTCAGTTGAACAATTGAAGAGAGCTGCAATTCGAAATTCTCAAAGCATAATGAAAAATGGCTCTACTTCACCTTTTTATGCAAGGAATGCTTCCTTGCCATGGACCCCACTCACATTAGGGTTTCTCTCATTTCAAATTTCCCTCCATCCAACTACGCAATCTTCTTGTGCAAGTTTTCCCTCTTGGGTACATTGTTGACTTGGGTCAACCATGGTCTATCTCACTTGCTTTTGGCCCTTTTCACACTTGGGGATGCTAACTTAAGCCACTTAAGTGACTTTTTTCACCTTAGGAGTGTTTATTATGTTTCTACATGGGCTCCCTCACCCATTTTATTCACTTTATTAAAAATAAAACAAATCTGATGTTCCAATTACCTTAGTGAAAATTTTGGAACATTACAGTCCTTCCCTCCCAAAACTTGCTTGTCCTCAAGCAAGAGCAAGGATGAACTAAAAAAAAATCCTCCACTCAAGGCATGGAGTCTGAAATATCCTCATGTAGATCCTCCATCCCCCAAGCAATCAACCAAGCAAAATGAGTCACCCTCCAAGTAGGCAACTCCTGAAAGTACTCCTCTACCTTGTGCTCATGAGAAATAGGTGGGATGAATTTCTGAACTTGGTAAGCTTCATAGCCTACCCCACGATGTCCTCTTCTCCACTTATGATAAATGTGGAGTGAAAGCTGAACTTGTGCTGCAATGGTGTTGCCTTTAAGAGGCAAGATGAAGTCTAGATCCTCAAGGATCTCTCCTCCAATGCTGTAAATTAAGCTAGCTCAAATATTCTCATATGTGATGAGTTAGAATCCATCATCATATGGCATCCAAACCATCATATGGTTCACCTCATGGAAAAAAAAATGGCTGAACATGGTGACCATATCATCTCCCATACTCCCCTTGGAGCATGAGCTGCAAAAACAATGGAGGTCCCTCCTCCCAAAGGGCACATCCACCCAATGAGTTCCTCCCTCTTCATGATGCATATGGGGTTGCTGCTACTATATGGCTGAAATGAAATGGTCTTCAAAAGAGACCCAAGCCACCCCATCAAACATGTAAACCATGAAATCCCTCCTCCAAAGATTCAGACTCTCTAGATAGCTCTTCCCACATGAAGGAAAGAGGTGAAGCTTGGAAATCATGGGCTGCCCATTGTTTCCCCTAGAAAATACAACATGTAAAATAGGGAGAATCATACTCTCAATGGGAATCTTCAACTCATGTCCCACTTTCCAAACAGCTCCTCCCATGTACCAAGAAAAATCTGCAATGCATGGAAGCAAGAACCAATAGAAACAAGTTGTCACATGACAACCGGAAAAAGGATCATTGTTCCACCAATGGAACCTGCGCAGTGCACTCCTTTCCTACATCAAAATAGAAAGTAACAAGCACTTTCCCAGCCACTTTTTTTCTACCACAATCATCTCAAAATATGTATACATGAAAGTACAAAATGGTGTAATTGGTGTACACCGAAAATCATGTGGCTTTCCCCCACAATCCACTGCTAAAATAGCCATCATACTTTCTGAAATAGACCATGAGCACCAAAAAACACAGTGTGAAAGAAGGAAATATCCCTCTTGATATGATATGCTTCTCATAAAGATAAGAGAGTCCCAATCATGAAACAAATAGTTACCTCCCTCATCATGTACTTTGGTCTTTGAGTTGAAATGGCTCAAGTGAAAACTCTCCCTCACTGCAACAGAGTAGGGAAGTGGTTGTGCCAACCATATCATCGTCTCTTGGGCTATGAATCTAGCCATATCTGATATAAAATCATTAGGATTCCCTCCCAAGTGGACTCCTCCATCAGTAGATAGTGTGCATGAGAATGCATGGAATAATAATCCAAAGTTGTTGCTTGTAGGTGTCTCCTCTTGTGCTTATGAGCCCAAGACAAGAAGATCAAAACATAGCAAGGGTTGTTGCCATCCATTAATTCCTTATCCTCATCTACTACATGCCTCCAAGATACATCACTTGTGAAGTGGTTTGAAGGACACTCCAGTAAGTAATCCAAGATCTCAAGTGACAGCGCTACTGGCCTTTGGAGTAGGGCCATTGTCATCTCAAAGCTCCCCTCTTCTACATGAATCTTGCCAAAGACCCCTCCCATTAGGTTACTGAAAATGTAGAGCCCCTCCCATGAAGAAGGTGTTGCTTGGGCATCCAATACCAAAGAGAAATCCCCTTGCACTATGCTAGTGCCTCCTCTTGCTTCCGCAACATTCAAACAAAATATGAGCAACAAGAATGTTTGCTGCTCTTCCATACTCCCACCACTCCAAATATGAAATGGGAACACGATGAATGGTAAAAAGAATGCCATCCCATCATAATGCACCCATGCTCCTTTCTGATCCATGGTGTAAGTATCATGCCACCTCCTCTTCCCTCTCAAACCCCATGAAAAGGAATAGGTCACATGTTGGCCAAACTCCCTCAAGAGCAACCAACACAACATTGCTTCTTGCTGCCCTGTATCATGGATTTGCAAGAGGCTCACCATCATCTTGCCTCCCATCCACATCCACTCAGCTCCTAGTGGATGCTTCTCATGATTCTGCATCTTGGCATCCCTCCAATGAGGTCTACCATCATCCCAAAATAGAGTTTTTCCTTTGCATTTCATGGGACATTGAAATGCAATCTCCTCCATGGTCCATGTCTCAAACCCCATTCTCATGTGTGGTGCATGAATCATTGATGGAGTATGAGAATGATGGCACAACGCAGTGACAGTATTCTGCTCAAGACAGTCAACTTGCAATGGTATGCAACTCCTCATAGAAGGTATTGAATCAATAGAAAATGTAAACTTGTGCATAACTCTATGAAGTTTTGGGGAGTATAATGTGGCTACAAGTGTCTCTAACCCAAATTTGTTGGCTACCCCAACTGCTGAAGATGGAGGCTGCTTCTCCATGACGATGACAGCGTTGGTATGTGCCTCTTCAGCTGGTGGTGAGGGCTCCTCCCTCCTTTCACCAAATCTATTGATCAATGTCTGAGAAAAATCAGCAAGAGTAGAAACCCTTTCATGTCTCTCATGGCTGGATCACCAAGCCTTTGCTTCTCCCTCAAGATGCAACACTGCAATTGCTACAGTCTCTCTCTCTACTATAGGATGTAGTAGGAAGAAAGCCTCTATATTTTTCACCCAAGCCTCTGCTGCACATGTGGGTGACCCATCAAATGTAGACAATAGAAATCTATTGCCTTTCATCCTCCCATGACTGTGGGGTCTTCTTTCCTCTTTTTGCTAAAAAAAGTGTGAAAAAGATAGAGTCTCTTGGAAGAATCTAGGGTTTTCTCTATATTCAGCAAGATATTCACTTAGAATTTCGAATTCCAAGTGCTCTTCATGCGTCTGCTTGGTTTTTTTGTGAGAATAGGGAGTGCATGGTCCTCCATCTTCTCCTTTCTCTGTCTCCTCAACCTCCTTGGAGAGGTTGTTGTTGGATCTGAAAATTGATGAGATTATCTCATCCTTTGCATCATTCTAGCATCTTCTTCTCTAAAATTCGAACTTCACAGGCTGAGCCAAGTTCGAAGCTCTGATACCACTGTAATGTTCCGAAATGGAAATCAGCAGCTTTTACACCACTGAAGAAATCCTTTTGTCGAAAATATGAACAAGGCTATGTAAAAGATGGACTGAGGGGGCTTTTACCAGTTATGTCACCTCTAAATAGAGGATGAGAACCGGAGGCTATCTAGCCCTTTCTCAGACTCTGCCTATAGCTATGCAAATATTTCTTCCTTCAGGAAGATCTTGCTCAATGGATGAGCTTCAGCAACATCTGAACTCTAATCAGCAGCAGCAAAAATGAAATATATTTACTCATAAAATGTGAGAAGAGTGCAAAACTAATATATAATCTGTAGCAAAAAATGATATAAAAATCCTTGAGGAAAAGACCTCTCAGGGTGGGCTCAAATCAGCCTCAAGGAAAAATGTACATAAAATGGAGAAACACATCTGCTACATAACCCAACAACTCTATAACTGCGCAGTCTATAAGGGAAAATGACTGCAGACTGAAATATACAAGATGATATGTCAATATGAGCTCAAATAAAGAAGGGGGAGCAATATCTCAACCCCAAGAAATAATAACACAACAATCCTTCAAGGGATTGGCTAAAATACATGAAATAGAAAAATGGTAGAGTTTTAGTGTAGTTGCTGCAACTCAAATACAATACAACATAGGAGAAGGATGTGGATGCTGCAACAAATGTAAAAACCTCCTCCAATGATCTTCTAAGTGAAAGGCTGCCCCTTTCACTGAATATTTCACTCTCTAGTGCACAATGTGAACCCCTTGTGCATGCCTCCTCTGTAGATAACATTGTAAGGGAAAGAGACTGCGCTGGGCATGAGAAGAAACATATGGCCCAATGCCAAAATCTACAATAGAGCTCCGAAAATCTCCTTTTCTTATCTCCTAGAGAAAGATATGGCTCCTCCTCTACAAAACAAGCTCTGGAAATGAGTGATGATGGTCCCTCATTGCAACACCAGAAACTCTAGCATTTTTTCCCAACAGAATAATGCAGTAGCTGAAGATGAATGCTTTGGCCTCAAGCCAAGATATGAGGAAGATGAAGAACAGCTCCTCCAAGGCCTCCCAAGGAAGAGAAGCAAACTCCTAAACAAGAATTCCCCTTGTGCTGAGCAGCACAAGCTATCTTAGTTGAACAACTGAAGAGAGTTGCAATTCAAAATTCTCAAAGCATAATGAACAATGGCTCTCCTTCACCTTTTTATGCAAGGAATGCTTTCTTGCCATGGACCCCACTCACATTAGAGTTTCTCTCATTTCAAATTTCCCTCCATCCAACTACACAATCTTCTTGTGAAAGTTTTCCCTCTTGGGTACGTTGTTGACTTGGGTCAACCATGGTCTAGCTCACTTTATTTTGGCCCTTTTCACACTTGGGGATGCTAATTTAAGCCACTTAAGTGACTTTTTTCACCTTAGGAGTGTTTATTAGGTTGCTACATGGGCTCCCTCGCCCATTTTATTCACTTTATTAAAAATAAAACAAATATTATGTTCCAATTACCTTATTGAAAAATTTGGAACATTACATACTATGTGACTGGATCCTTACAAATGTTATCATAACTAGATTGGTCACTCAACTGGTGGACCTTAAAACTAGAAACTAGTTGAAACTCGACAAGATCTAGAAAAAAATTGGGAAAAAACTTGGATGGCCAAAAAAGACATTAATGTTCAAATTTTGATTAAAAATAATATATTCAATGATATCCTTATGAATTCAAACCATTATAAACATATGAAAAGTTTTATCACGTATATGGCAATTAGGGGTGCATATAAGTAAACTAGTAGCATCGAGTGTAATCATAACTATGATAGGTTTCAATTTTTTTATTTTTTGGTTGTTGTCATGTGTTGAGTGCAGACTTGTAAAATTCCAAATTTCATGTCGCTTTATGTGAAGGGATATATATATATATATATATATATATATATATATATATATATATATATATTCCCTATGGTTCCCTGGAGATCCATGTTACATTTTCACAAAAGTTTAGATATCATTCAGATATCTAAAATTTCTAATTTCTAATTTGAATATTTACGTGACAAAGGAAAGACAAAGGTCCCAATTATAAAAGGTCACCCAACCAAAACATTGATATTTTTATTTCATTCAACCTGTAACATATTGCATCTATCTTCATTAATTCTCTTCTTCCATATGCTATCCACTTATGACATTTCCTTTGCAATATTTGGTGCATTTGTGAGTTATAGTTCATTTGTAGGCTATAAATGTCTTCAGAGTTTCAATTCTAATTGAGTATTCAACTGAACATATTGAGTCTCTTATATGTAAATATTTTTCACTCCACCCACCTTTCAAAACTTCCATAACCATTAGGTAGGAACATGAAACTTCGGCGATGTTTTTCTTTTTTAGGAAAATATTGCCGAGACTTTAATTTATTCAAAGTTGTATAATTTAAAATCTATAAAGTTTAAAATTATCATTTTAAAAATTCTAATTCTTTAAAGGGTACCAGCTCAATTGAAGAGCACCTGCTTTACAAGCAGGAGGTAGGTGGTTTGATTCCATCATGCCTTGATATTCATATGGAATGGCGGCGATCAGTTTTTGGTGATAGAGGCTCTTTTGATCATCACCAATGAGCTTATGGTGACATTTTTCGAACCTCACCAAAACATGAAATGGTGACGGTCAACGAATGCCACCATATATACGCATCAATAGTGACGACCATGAAAGGTCCGTCACCATCAATCATTGTTCTTGATATGAAATGGTGAGGGTCACTGTTTGTCATTATAGTCATTATTTGTGACGGATCTTGAAGTCATCAATGAGTTTATCATGACATTTTTTTACCCTCACCAAATATGAAATGGTGACGGGCAATAAATATTGCCATATATATGCACCAATAGTGATGGCCATAAAAGGTCCATCACAATAAATTGTTGTTGTTCATATGAAATGGTGACGATCACTATCCATCATGATAATCAATATTTGTGATGGACCTTGCATGTCACTACAACACATACTTTTGGTGACACCACCTTTGGTGACGTTCAAGTTTTTGGTGACCAAGGCTAATCTTTGTCACCATTACTCATATGAAATGGTGACAGTCACTATATGTCATTATGAATCATTATTGGTGACAAACCTTGAATGTCACCACAACACCTATACTTTCGGTGATGCCACCTTTGGTGAATTTCATTTTTTGGTGATGAAGGCTCTTTTGACCATCACCAATGAGCTTATGGTGACATTTTTCGCCTCTCACCAATGTTATTTTTTCTTGTAGTGTCTGATCATACTTGTTTCATGTGCATTCATGCAATTCCCTTCCATGTTGTTATATGTTTCCTTTATGTGTGTATACAAGGACTCTAGCATCATGGAAAACATGACTCGAGACAATATTTATTTTTCTTTTTATAATAAGAAATATGATGGATTCATAACAAATTATTTTGATTACAGTCAATATGAGATTTTTAAGAAAAGGCTCAAGGGGAAATAGAAGGGGGGAGAATAAAATAACTAATGTGACATGGAGAGATATTAGGAATAAGATGATGTAATTTTCCATTCATTTAGATGTATATTTATAATTTAACCAGTTAAATCGGACTTTTAATTTATAAATTGGAGCTTTCCCCCCTCCTACACCACATGCATCTCAAAACATGCCATTTCATCACCCAAGCATAGTATAATTTCATGAACCTAAAGATCCTCAACAACAACCAGTTCCAGAAAAATGGAGGGTGTTAGCACTGGAATCAACACTTGGATTGTGACAAGCGCTTGACCAGACACATCTTAAGCTCAATGGTTTTTCTTGTAATTTGATTAAGTTTTTTGGAAAGTGGTTGAAACTCACACACACTGAAAGGGGTTTTGAGAAGATAAGAATCTCTCACACATATGAGGGCACTGGTGCATGATGTAGCATGAAGGTTGAGTTTGTAGCTTGTTGGTTAGAAGAATGGAAGATAAACAATGGACATGTAAAACAGAAGCCCATTGCTAAGAGGAAAGGGTGACACAAATTCCAAATCTGAAATGTATAGTGAAAGAATTATTTTAAAAGACTTATAAGAATCTCACTCTGCATTTAAGAATCCCATTATAGGAAATGATTCTGACTAACATGAACTCATGAATAAGGAATTATTTATGAACCAAGACTAACAAAAACAAATTACATGCATGCTAAATCAAAAGAATTAAAAAAAGATGAAACATAATTCAATTCTACCTCAAGGAATGTTTATGAAAAATCTTCAATTCATACTGAATCAGGAAAGATTGGAACAAGGCTTACAAAAATAGATCCATATGTCTCAGAGGTTCAAAAGACTGATAAAATCATGAGATATAACTTTCACATTAAATCTGGAAAGATAGATAAAGTATGTAAAAACAGAAGGGAAAACAATACACACACCACACAGTTTGTGAGTCATCAATAGGCATATGGATATATTATATGCTCAAAAAATGTACAATATAATATACCATAAGATGAAAAACCAACCAACCTCTTTCCTCCTTGTCTTACATAGCATATATACAAGAATATGTTCTGTTGAAGCTTCCACAAAAAGTGCAAGTACGTTTTAAAGACTTAATTACAATCTTCCACATAGTAGAGGCTTATCTAAAACATAAAAGGTAAAATAAAATAAAAATAAAGACATAACATGACAGTATGGAGCTCGAGGTGGATGAATTGAGGTGGCTAAATGCTCCTCGTTTGCTAGAAAAACTGCCTCCACAAAAAGTGCAATTGTTGGCTGAAAATGGCACCTATACCTTATCTGCTAAAGTGTAGGAATAACCAATTGAAACTGACATATGGAAGACATCTTTATTGGATGAAACTTGGAAAAATACTATTATAATTGAGGATTCATTCACTCTATCACCACTTAGTGTCATTATCTTGAAATTAGAACCAAAAAACAACCTTTTCACCTTCTTATACAAATTTCAAAATAATAGCTACTTTCTGGGTTTGCTGATAAAACCAGATTTTCTGGAAAAAGGTAGCTATTACCTGAAAATTCTATAGATAAGACAAGATAATATGGTTCTTCAGATTTTCATGGTTCTATACATTCAATCATCAGAGATCTAGTATAGAAGAAAAAAATCCTAATAGTTTCTGCGTTAGTGACCCCCTTTAAACTCTGTTTTAGTAAGCTCAGTTTCTATGAAGCTTCTGTCTTGAATATTAAATTCTAGCTAAAAAAATCCCAATCTCATGAAATATGGTTTATGTTTTATTCTTGTCATCATATGTAATAACTAACACATGAATTCAAAATTCTCTTCAATCACTAATTTCTCTATGGACCTCTGCACGTAGAGGGTCCCTCATTCCTACAAAACCAACAACGATCAAATCTCTTTCAATTGATCAGTAATTATCAGGATCAACCAAAATTGTGTGGGCGGGATGTTCCTCTCCATCATATGTAAAGAATTAATTAATTTTATATTTATATGCAAAACCTAAACATCATAATGCTCCTAAAGTCATCCCTTTGAGTTTTTTGCAGTATGCACTATCGAAAGTCCACATCTAATTGAACAACTGTTTCATCTGACAGCTGAATCTTGGAGCTTTTCTTTGGCTGAAGAATTTATAGATGAATAAAGCTGGGATATAGTTGTTTCTTCTATTGCAGTGGTCTCTGAAAATTTTCTAAACAAGGAACAAAATCCCTCCACAAAACCCTAACTGCTGGCACAAGGTAACAAACTGTTTTGCTGGAAAAAAACGTTTTGTTGTAACTTTCACAAGGTTAAATAATTTGTTGTAGGTCTGCATGGCCTAAATCACGGTGATAGGGAATGAAACGAAACCAAAATTATTTGAATTCTGCTACCAACTCATTCCACTAAACCTTTCACTCCATCTCATTATTACTAATAGCTATTCGTACTTCAAATTTAATACATTTCACTTAAATGAGTAGCAATAGATTTGACTAGCTTTAGGAAATAAATAGCCAACCACATTTTTTAATGAATCCTCCAATGAGAAATAGCCACCTTTCAGATGAGTGAAATTTCTTGTTTTAGCAGACCTTCAATATTCAAAGAGCAGTGTCTTGTTACCTGATAATTCATCTTTTATCTCCTTGTACAAATTTTACAAGTAATAGCTACTTACTAGGTTTTCTTGTAAAACCAGATTTTTTGAAGAAAATAGTTGCCTTACTTGGGTTTCTAACTCCTTTTAATAAATACTCCAATTAGAAATAGCCACCTTTCATCAAGGTAATACCTCTTGTTTTAGCAGACCTTCAATATTCAAAGAGTAGAATCATTTCACCTAAGTATTGCCTCTTTTATCTCCTTGTACAAATTTTGTAGGAAATAGCTACTTACTGGGTTTGCTTGTAAAACTAGATTTTTTGAAGAAAATAGATGCCTTACTTTGGTTGCTAACTCCTTTTAATAAATCCCCGAATTATAAATAGCCAACTTTAATCAAGGTAATACCTCTTGTTTTAGCAGACCTTCAATATTCAAAGAGTAGAATCTTTTCACCCGAGTAATGCCTCTTTTATCTCCTTGTATGAATTTTGCAGGAAATAGCTACTTAGTGGGTTTTCTTGTAAAACCTAATTTTTACCTATTCCTGTGTTATTCCTAAATCAACTGATGACTCTGACATTTTTTTCTTTAATCTTGGACAGAAATATCATGGTGAATGAATAAGACTTCTCAAGTTAAACCCATGACCTTCACTACTCAAAGCAATTAAAAGACTTCTTAAAAGAGAATTTACCCTAATAACTCTATGAAAAAAACAAACTATTGGACTAAAAAATATTTTGGATTTTTGTTAAAAAAATGATAAAAACTAATACATTTTAACCCTCAAGGGCCTTCAAGCGCAGGTTAGGAGACAAGAGAGGATCACAAACGCAACTTACAATGATGACCAGACCTTGAATTTTCTTTTGAAAACTTGCTGTGCTAATAGTGGGTCCTATTGGGGATAAATTCCTCTCTTTGAGGCTTCAAGGACCATAGTTATAGTGCCTTATCCAACCCTTATTTCTCCAACCAAAAGTTCCGCTCATTAACTCAAAAATACCAGCATGCCTAGCCATTGGGTAATGGATTCATAAGCTATATTTCAATCTTATGCAACTTATTTCAACATGACTGAAATACAGAAATCAATCTCCAATCTAAAACTGAAAATAAATGTTTGAGTGGCGAGCTTATTCATACTCCTAATTTTAATTAGCTGAAATATTTCCTAATCAATTATAACTTGATTTCCAATGCAACCATAAAATAATTTGACCAGTAAAGAGTATCTCTTGCATGAAAATTCTTGAAAATACCCACAAGGGATATAATATATGCAGCAAGAAACAAAGTGGAAACCTGCACTTACTGATATAAACTGTGTGTCATTTCAGCTGCTGCTATATTGGAGACCCCTACTAAAAATGATTCCATCCAATCAGCAACCGGATCATGAAACATACGAGGAATGTCTAGATGATCTAAAATACCAGGCTTCTATTGTTTAAAATCTGTTATGTCAATAAAAATGGGTTTCTCTTGTCCTCCTTGCAACAACTCATTAACTGCACATGTTTCATTAAATTTAAGGGAAACAAAACCTTCTTTAAGCTGTTGATTACTTTCTTGGACAAAAAACTCGTTAAAGGCACTTAAAACAACAAAAAATAATGACACCAATATATCAGGTTCCAAAGGAAGAACATCATGCTCATCATATTCTTCATCGTGAGTACTAGGAAGAATTGGATATGTATAAATCTGATCTGGATCCATACCTTTTTCAAACTCTTTATAAATGTTTTCCATAACAATGATAGAAGAATATACTTTATCATTCTTAACATAACACTCAAATTCTTTGCAATAGTTACCAAGCAATAACTCAGATGAATATAGTCCTTTACAATAATGATGAAACATTTCATGAAATTCCTTTAAAGAAGAAATGGTACCAGCAGGTAAGGATCGAAACCATTTGCACGCATCTCCATCAAGGGAAAACACAAATATTTTCATGAAGACATCTTCATGAAACACATCCAGCAAGTGCATAAGCTCATGAAATGCAATTAGGTACTTAGCGAGATGGTCATCTTCATCTCCTCGAAATCTTAAAAGACAATGTTTCCATTCATTTGTAGAAGGCACCAGATTAGGAAAACCATGAATTGTCGAAAAATTTAAGTGAGAAACCTTTGAGTTAAGATGGAAACAAAGGATTTCGATATTCTGAAACTAATGAGCCACCACTTGATTCTTTTTCATGGAGTTTCCAGGTGAAATATCGCAATCTTCTTTAAGTTGCCAATTCTTGTTCACCATAAATAATTGGTCATTAGCAATAAAAAAAAAACTCAGGAGAATACTTCATTTCAAGGCCTTCATCTCCCGACAGGCACACCAAAATATGTTAGCACTAGAATCAACACTTGGATTGTGACAAGCGCCAGAATAGACACATCTTATGCTCAAGGTGTTTTCTTATAATTTGATTAAGTTTTTTGGAAAGTGGTTGAAACTCACACACACTGAAAGGGGTTTTGAGCAGATAAGAATCTCTCACGCATATGAGGGAACTGGTGCATGATGTGGTAGCAAGGTTGAGTTTGTAGCTTGATGGTTAGAAGAATGGAAGATAAACAATGGATATGTAAAATAGAAGCCCACTGCTAAGAGGAAAGGGTGACGCAAATTCCAGATCTGAAATGTATAGTGAAAGAATGTTTTTAAAAGACTTACAAGAATCTCACTCTGCATTTAAGAATCCCATTACAAGGAATGCTTCTCACTAATATGACCTCATGAATAAGGAATTCTTGATGAATCAAGACTGATAAAAATAGATTACATGCATGCTAAATCAAAAGACATAAAAAAAATAAACAAAATTTAATTCTACCTCAAGGAATTCTTATGAACAATCTTTAATTCATACTAAATCAGGAAAGCTTGGAACATGACTTATAAAAAAAGATCCATATGTCTTGGAGGTTCACAAGACTGATAAAATCACGAGATAGAACTTTCATATTAAATCTGGAAAGATAGATAAAGTATGTAAAAACAACAGGGAAAACAATACACACACTAAATAGTTTTTGAGTCCTCAAGAGTGCATTTGGATATATTATATGCTCAAAAAATTTACAACACAGTATACCATAAGATGAATAAAAACTAGCCTCTTTCCTCCTTGTCTTACATAGCATATATACAAGAAGATGTTCCGTTGAAGCTTCCACAAAAAGTGCAAGTCTTTTTTAAATACTTAATTACAATCTTCCACATAGTAGAGCTTATCCAAAACATAAAAGGTAAACTGAAATAAAAATGAAGACATAACATGGTAGCATGGAGCTTGAGGTGTCTAAATTGAGGTGGTTGAGTGCTCCATGTTTGCTAGAAAAACTACCTCCACAAAAAGTGCAATTTTCAGTTGAAAAGGGCACCTGGACCTTTATCTGCAAAAGTGTAGGAATAACCAACTGAAACTAACATCTGGAAGATAGATTGATTGGATGAAACTTGTAAAAAGAATATTATCATTGAGGCTGAATTCACTCTATCACCACTTAGTGTCATTCTCTTGAAACTAGAACCAAAAAATAACCTTTTCACATTCTTATACAAATTTCAAAATAATAGCTACTTTCTAGGTTTGCTGATAAAACCAAATTTTCTGAAAAATGTAGCTATTACCTGAAAATTATGTAGATATACCAAAATGATATGATTCTTTAGATTTTCATGGTTCTATACATTCGATCATTAGAGATCTAGTATAGAAGAAAAAAATCCTAATAGCTTCTACCTTAGTGACCCCCTTTAAACTTTGTTTTAGTAAACTTTGTTTCTATGAAGCTTCTGTCCTGAATATTAACTTCTGGCTCAAAAAATACCAATCTCATGACATATGGTTTCTGTTGTATTCTTGTCATCATCTATAATAACTAACACATGAATTACAACTTCTCTGCAATAACTAATTTCTCTACGGACCTCTGCACGTAGAGGGTTCCTTATTCCTACAAAACCAACAAAGATCAAATCTCTTTCAATTGATGAGTAATTATGAGGATCAAGAAAAATTTTGTGGGCAAGATGTTCCTCTCCGTCATTTGTAGAGGATTCATTAAGTTTTTCTTTATATGAAAAACTTAAACATTGTAATTCTCTTGAAGTCATCCCTTTGATTTTTTTGCAGTATGCACTGTATAAAGTACACATCTAATTGAACAATTGTTCCATCTGACAACTGAATCTTGGAGATTTTCTTTGGATGAAGAACTGATACATGAATAAATTTGGGCTATAGTTGTTTCTTCTACTGCAGTGGTCTCTGAAAATTTTCTAAGCAAGGAACAACAACGCTCAATAAAACCCTAACTGCTTGCACAAGGTAACAAATTGTTTTGCTCGAAAAAACGTTTTGTTGTAGGTCTACATGCCCTAAATCACAGTGAGAGGGAATGAAATGAAACCAAAATTATTTGAATTCTGCTTCCAACTCATTCCACCTAACCTTTCACTCCATCTCATTATTACTAATAACTATTCGTATTTCAACTTTAATACATTTCACTTAAATGAGTAGCAATATATTTGACTACCTTTAGCAAATAAATAGCCAACCTCATTTTTTAATGAATCCTCCAATGAGAAATAGCCACCTTTCAGATGAGTGACATTTCTTGTTTTAGCAAACCTTCAATATTCAAAGAGAAACTTATTTCCTGATAATGCCTCTTTTATCTCCTTGTACAAATTTTACAGGTAATAGCTACTTACTGCTCGTTTGCTTGTAAAACCAGATTTTTTGAAGAAAATATCTACCTTACCTGGGTTGCTAACTCCTTTTAATAAATCCTCCAATTAGAAATATCCACCTTTCATCAGTGTAATACCTATTTTTTTAGCAGACCTTCAATATTCAAAGAGAAGAATCATTTCACCTGAGTAATGCCTCTTTTATCTCCTTGTATGAATTTTGCAGGAAATAGCTACTTAATGGGTTTGCTTGTAAAACCAGTTTTTTACTTTTTCTTGTGTTATTCCTAAAAAAAATTCATGGCTCTGACATTTTGTTCTTTAATCTTGGATAGAAATATCATGGTGAATGAATAATACTTCTCAAGCTAAACCCATGACCTTAACTACTCAAAGCAGTTAAAAGACTTATTAAAAGAGAATTTACCCTAATAAATCTATGACACAAACAAACTCTTGGACTCAATTTTTTTTTTGATTTTAGTTTAAAAAATGATAAAAAATAATAAATTTTAACCCTCCAGGGCTTTCAACCATAGGTTAGGATACAGGAGAGGATCACATACACTACTTATAATGATGACTAGGCCTTGATTTTTTTTTTAAAAATTGTAGTGCTAATAGAGGGGAAGCTAACCCTGTTAGGCTTGCATCAAGATTTTCTCATTGGGCCACCTATTGTCATCACTTTGTGCATCCTATTATATTTCCTCCATATATATTCTCTTCTCTATCCCATGCTACATTATTTCATGCACACAAACCTCTTAATTCTCCTATAGAGTGGGTAGTAGGAAAATTGCATGCACCTGCTATACATGTACATTCTCTTTGCAAGGAAACCTCTTCTCATACTCATTTTTATATATTTACAATTGAAGGAGGAGGGAAGAGAGAAATTTCCTCTACAAATATGCATCTGGAGACATAAAGAGAGAGATAAAAAGGAAGAAAATAAACATTAATATTGGGTTAGTCCAAGTAGATATTTGGAGCTTACTTGGGTTTCTTTAGTATTATGGTTTTTAGTTTATTTTACTTGTAATATTTCATATTTTGATATTCATATACTTTGGGACAACACTTCGTCATGAAATTGATAGCTATGTGTTTTTGTATAATGATGTCATATGGGATGCATAATATGGTTTTATATGTTTGATTATTTATACATTTATGGTTGATGGCTCAATTTATGCACATCCCTAATGATGATTGTTGGGCCATAATTGTAATCTACGGATAAAAGACGCTTCCCTAGATAGGCGTTAGTATAGAAAAATAGGTGAAAGAGTATACTACCATTCCTCCTAACTCAGAATAGATACACAGAGAGGATTGGAGGCTTACTCGTTCAGTCGCTTCCAAATGTCTCCTTCTTTCGCTTCTGTTACAGCTTCAAATTCAAGCACTTTGTGAGCTGAATGATTCCTGCAAGAAAGAACACTGAAACAATAGAAGATGCAATAATATAGATATCTATTCAAGCTAGTTAACTAAATCATTAAATCATAAACTACATTCATCAACCAAGATCTTACAATATGGAAAATCAAAGTTAACATAGATGCATGTAGGGAAAAATAAGAAGTACTCTTTATTGATGATAGAAGGAGAGGTTACAACCTAATGACTGATTTGAAGTGACCTTCCAGTAAATTTCCTAAGTCTCATCATAGCATAAATCTCTCCACCAGCAGATCCACAAATCAAACTCTCAATTGAAAATTCTCCAACATTTCTCTACTCAAATTCTTCCTTCCCAAATAGTTAGATTTGTGTTCAATTTATAGATGAACTGTAAGTTGTTTTGCAATCAATAGCTTTCCAAAAATAGGCAAGAAATGTTTCCAATCATGTATATGTCAAATGGAATCTTGGATCCGAAGCTTGACACATGTGAACTCTTCTAGAAGGCACTGGCTAAGTGGAGATTCTGAAACAATGAGAATTTCGTTCCCAATGTGACCAACGCACTTGTGAATTTTGGGAAGTGCTTTGCAGAGCAGCCTTTCATGGGGCTACCTGCATATGAAACGCACTTAGGCCCCTTAGATCCTGCGTTGTTGAGCTCTCATATGTTATACAATAAGCTTCAAACCATGGAAACCTTTGCTTGATGAAAGTAATGTTTGATTTGCCTTGTTTTCTGTCTTAGAGCATATAGTAACTTAAATGATAGGGAAAAATAGACCCTTGATCATCGGTCCTGGAGATGATGCCAAATTAACCAGATCATAGGGAATGGTGCCCAGATTAATCTATAACAATTTTCTCCTAAAGCATGAGATCCAAATAATAAGAACATTTGATTGAGATGCTTTACACTGTGATGAGCCTGGAAACGAAGCGGAATGGTCACCTGCATCAATATTACAATACATTACATCATGATATATCCTCTATTGATCATAATTGCTGAGGGTAGGCATTCCCATAGTCAGCACATAAAACAATCTAATAACATGTACATAATTCAGAAAGTCATCTACATTGGAATGTTGCCTTGATGTAGACATGCCTACAGATATAGGCCCATGTTTGGATGAAAATATATATGTAAGGTCACTGTATAGATGATGTGTACAACAATCCTGAAATCACAGATCGAATGCCTGAAACTAGATCTGGGGTCTTCTTATCTCATTCACTCGATGATTCGGGTACAAGTCTAGCCATGCGAATATATGATTTGTAGTCGAACATGGAAAGACATCGTTTGATTACCAGCCAATAATGTGAGTTGTTAACAAGCGCGAGAGAACCACCATTGATGTTAATGGTCCTCAAGGTACTGTAGTACATTTCTTAAGGCGTGAATAGATGATTGATGTCGAACGCCAAACAAAATATTTCGGTTAAAAGTCTGGAAGAGAGGATCTTGTCGATGCTGTAACAAGCCTCATGGTACTGGAATCTGATATTTCTAAGTGAACCTCTTGGATATTGATTTGTTGTCAATAGGAAATCACCTTATTATAAAACAGGAGTTACTGATTTCGGAGACAAGGGTATGACTTGATATAGCAATTTTCAGGGATGACGGCCATGAAAATGAAGGTTTACGAGTATTGTAGAAGGATGAGTTTTTAATCACTGGATGACTTCTCTTGAACATATTGGCGACACTGTGATGAGTTGGCAGCTTTGACCCAAAACCGAAGTGAAGGTATGATGAACCATAGGTGTGAATGAACCATCAAGATGATTACCCAACCCAAACAGTCACGGACATGGAGTGAAAGAAGTGTCATGTTCAAGAGCAACTTGCTACCAAAAGGAAACTTTACTTACTTTTCCAAAATTTTCCCCGGTCATTTGTCGACCAGTACCTCTTAATTTTTTAACAAGCTTGAGGAGGATAACATTTGCTTGATCTATAATTCAACCCTTCAGGTGAATAAAGTATTGCTATTTAATAATTAACGAGTCTAGCGATGAATTAAACTCGATTCTTGCCATGATCGACAAACCCGTCGCTATTTTATGTTTTAACGAGATTAGCGACAGTGATAGCCCGGTCCTTTTTCATATTTAGAGAGTTTGAAAAAGAGGACGAAAGAGAACTCCAAAAGTAATTTTTCGAAAATTTTTCTCTCAGATCTGAAAAATTGTAAAATAATATCTAAAAGAACCTCTTTGGTCATGTTTAACCAAGGTATTCCTTTTTCGTAAATAATCCATCTCAGTTCGGAAAAGGGTTAAACTTATACTAAGTAGATATCAATTCATTTACTTTAATGAGCTCGAAATGACAAGTGATCTGCAATATTTTCACATTATCGGAGTCTGAAAAGAGCTGAAAGAAGACTCCAGGGGTTCCTTTTTCACTGTTATCGAAGCTTGAAAAAGAGATAAAAGTGTGCTTCAAATCCTTTTTCGTTTTTAACAAAGTTCAAAAAATAAGGAGAAAAAGTAAGCTTTGTGGTCAAGTCTTTCTTTGAAATAAATCTGCACGACTAATCTGTTCATCAATTGTATTTCCTGTGCAAAACAACATCAAATGGATTAAAAATACCTGTTTCATGATAAAAACATAATAAAACTATAGTCATAGCAATAAATTTAACTTGCAAGCAATTAAATTACTATATAAAGTAGTTTCACTATTCATTTTTACCATTCCATAGTTACCATTTGCATTTTGGAGCTTTGAACCTGATTTTTCCCCCGAACTTCAGTCGTTGATTGCGGTCATTTCTGTGGACGGATTTCATCGCCGTTTGATATAGGTTAGTAGCATGAACCTCCTCTTTCTTTCAGTATTTATTTCATTCCCATTCTTTGAAATTTTTTAGGTTTTTGACGCCCCTAGGGTAAATTCTGCCCAAAATGAGGGCAACACACCCTTGAACATCGAAACTTGCGTTGCATAGTAGGTATAGTGAAGGGTACCTGCATATGCAATGCACTGTCTCAACCCAGGGAGTGCGTTGGGCACAGTTCAAGTTTTTGATTTTCATGATGTGCTCAAAATTTGCCTATTTTTTGCAATGAATGGTATCTAATGGATATTATGGTTGATTTGCATGTTTCCATCGGATAATAATGATGATTACATGGAAATAAATAGAACATGAGGAACAAGATATGATTTCCTTGAATGATCCGAGTACTGTAAGAGCCTTAAGAGATTACAGGCTACTTAGGTACTTCAAATTATCAGGAATGAGGCAAAAAATAGAACTCTTGGAGTTTTTAGTTTTAGCATGGGATCCGACGATAGAGGAATTTCACATAAAAAATCAAATGTTGTCCATAACAGTTGAGGATGTGTATTTTCTCACAGGTTTGTTGAGGAGAGGTTTGCCCATTTCTCTCACAGGGTATACCGTTGGAGGAGAGACAGTGAGGGATTATGTTATGCAGTTTGCTATCTAGGGTCAGAACCTAGCAAAGATGGAAAAATAAAAATCCAGGATGTTAGGGATTTGCCTTTAAGAACCATCCTTTTCACGATCGCTAAACTTGTTGGCACCGTTACACTCCATGTAGCGAACATATCGTATATGCAGTATGCGCTAGAGTTCTTAGAGCCAACATCCTTCAACTGGTCTGAAGCTATTCTATCTCAGATAAAGGAGCAAATGAATAAAGAAAAGGGAATACAGAAGAAAAAATTCAGTTATGGTTCCATCCTTATCTCCTTCGCTTTGGAACGGATTCCACTTATGCAGCCACAACATGTAACATTGGATATATCTAGTCCTAGAGATCCTCGAATGCAGATATGGGTAGAACTCATGGGTTGGCATGCAGGCCAATTGACCTTTGTGTTCTCGACTGCATTCTTCGCCTAGTTTTGGTGACATATTGTCGCCATCGATGAGTACGCATATAGGCATCAGCTTCCGAGGAGATCCAGATCTAGTAATACTAAAAGGCGCTTAGTGGGGTGCAATAGGTAAGAATGATTTGAACATGTTTTTTGATTTTTCTAAGGTTTATACAATGTTTTTGTGTTTAGATTTCTTTCCAAGACTAAAATAAATGTTTGATGTAATGCAAATATTGGTCGCATTGAACCAGTAGAGGAACTAGAGCATGAAGCAGATGCACCAACAGAGAGGGTTGTCGGGAGAGCAGTCATTTAGGACCTTGATATGGTTGAGACTCTAGTTAAGCTCCAATAGCACATAGAGGGGTTGAACTTTGGGATTTTGGATTGTTGGATCGAAGAGCTTCCCATGCGACTGCAGCGACACACAATTGGGGTTCCTAACCATTGGATGTTGCTGCTTTGTAGGATTGTTAGATCTATATCATGTTAGCATGAGCACCACTAGTTTACTTGTGACTTTTTGCATACAGTTTGAGGTCAGATGACCAATGTGTCTTGATAATTTTTTTTGTAAAAACCTATAACTATATATATATATATATATATATATATATGTTTTTATATTTTTTCCTATGTTTAATGCTTAATCCTTTTCAATGTTGTGAATATTTTCTTTACCTATGTCGCAAATGTTTGTCTAAAACTTCATTAGCTAATGAATCAGATAAAGTGTTCAGAATTCTGGAAATGTGTTGATATTGAATGAAATCAAAATGTATCTCCAAAAGTTGAACTCTTAGGAACAATCTAAGAAGTGTTGGATTTCTAACAGTATAAATACTAGTAAGTTGTAGTACCACAAGTTGTGAGTCTAACCTTATGATTATGCTGTTAATACCAAATGAAATGGCATCATAGAGAAGTTTGATCAATGCGCTATACTCAGTGATATTATTCATCGATTCACCGATACAAATCCCTTGAAAACTCACTAACTCGCCATTCAGAGCGAAAATGGCCCACGCTGCAGAGAATATATTATGCGTACTACGACTAGCACCATCAACATATCCAACAAATGGTTCTGAATATTAAGTCATCTACAATGAAATGTAAAGTGGATTACTAATTTTAAGAAAACTCTAAAAAAAAAATTAAGATAGTGAATGCAAATCAACAACATATAAACAAATATAATACAAAAAATTACTATGCTCATGATTAAGCATAGTAATGTTTCAAATACAACCCATTTCTAGGTTGTGCCAATGGAATCCCATCATAATAAACTAACTCGTAGGCTCCCTTAGCAAGAAATATTTTGACAATATAGGGGCCATGCCACAATGGCTCGAATTTCCTTGTACCTATTACATCAGCTTCTTGGTCGTAAAGAAGGACCAATTCACCCTCTGAGAAGATGTGAGGCTAGAAATTTTTGTCGTATTATGCCTTTATATGTCTCTTATGTGCTTCGTTGTCCAATTTGGCTTTACAACGTGTTTCATCTAGATGGATGAGGTTAAGGAGACGCGCTTCTTCTTCTAAGGTGTCAGGTAACAAGTCTAGTGTGAGTTTTAATGATGATATTTCGAATTGGATTGGTAAGATAGCTTCCAGACCATACACCAATTGAAAAGGGGAAAATTTGGTTGCATTTCTCACTGAGGTTCGGTATACCCACAAGGTGGAGTATAGGATCAAGTGCCAGTTCCTTTTATGGACTCCTATCATTCGTTGAAGCATTCATTTAAGAATTTTGTTAATAGCCTCAACTTGTCCATTTGATTGTGGATAATAAGGAGTAGAATTATCATGTGACAATCCTAACTTGGCTATCAATTTAGACATCATATGGTTGCGAAAATGCTTCCCATGATTTGTAACTATAGCCTGTGGGACCCCAAACCGTGCAATAACATGGTTGAAGAAAAACAATGCAGCTGTTTTTCTTGTGTTATTAAATGTAGGCATCGCATCGACCCATTTGGTAAAATAGTCGATTGCGACAATAATATAACCATGCCCCTCGGACGAAGGAGGGTTACAGGTCATGAAATCAATACCCCTTTTCGTAAATGGTCCAGCAGAGACAATAGGATGTATTGACGCTGACGGTTTGTGATTTTACGATAAAAAATATGGCATGCATGAAAAATTCTGACTACGAGGATACAATCTCGAAGTAGGCCAAAATCAACTGGCACGGAGTATCTTTTGCACGGTAGCATATCCAGATAAATGTCCACCACAAGGCCCATCATGACAATCATTAACACTTTTTCAGCCTCCTCATGAGTGAGGCACCTCCTTAAAATGGTATCAACACCACCACGATAAAGTGTATCGCTGACGATCATATAATATTTGGCTTGGTGTCGAATACATCACTGGTCAGAGCGAGAGGTATTAAATCGAAAATTTTGGGTTTGGAGATAAATGATGAAATACCCATACCAAGGATCCGATGATCCAATCAGAAATAGAGACTCGTCAGGAATTGATGGTTCCGACGTAGTAGGATTACTATCAGAGGGAAGGTCACAGAGAAGCTTAGCCAAAACTAAAGACTTCTTTGACTTGGATTTTATGAATTTCTAATTTTTGCAAAATGACGATCCATTTTGAATACTTACCCCCCAGCAATTAACGTGATAAGATGTAATTCATGGGGTTGCAATCTGAAACTATTGTTGTTTTTCAGAGCAGGATATAATGGTGAAATATTTGGACAGCTTGAATATGAGTACTTAACTTCCATATTATTGAGATTACGACTCAAATAATAGATTGAATGTTTAATTCCATCTTCTACTTGGACCAAAGGCATAGCGATGGTCGTTTCAGCCACGACGATATATAGGAAATAATATTTTTGATAATTTGGAGGATACATTAATGATGCTCGGAAAATATGGTCCTTGACAGCATCAAAATAAGCTTGCGCAACTTGGTCCCAATGGAAGGGAACCCCCTTTTTCAATAATTGAGTAAATCCTTTAGCCATTTCAGCGTAGTTTGGAATGAACCTTCTCAAGACGTTAGCCTTTCCTTGAAGTTTCTGTATCTGAAGTAAGTTTGATGGTGCAGGCAAATCAAGAATGGCATGAACCTTCAGTGCGTCTATTGGAATTCCTTCTTTTGAAACTACAAATTCGAGCAATCGACTAGAACCAACAAAAAACACACATTTGTTTGGATTAAGGCGTATCTTGTAGTGTCGACAGCGTAAGAAAATGGATCTCAAATGAATCAGGTGATTAGTCTAATTTCATGAATGCGCTAGTAAATCATCTAGATATGGTTGAAAAATGTGCTTGATGTCATTGAAAGGATAATCCATTGCTCTCTGAAAAGTTTCCGCAGCGTTCTTTAAACCAAACAAAAGTTTCCTATATGCGAATGTGCCCTAGGGATAGATGAATGTTGTCTTATGTTGGTCATTTGGGCGGATATTGATTTGATTGTAGCCAAAAAATCCATCCATGAACGAAAAAATCTTGCATCCAACACAATCATCAATAATTTGGTCAATAAAGGGAGTAGGATAGTTGTCTTTTGGACAAGCATGATTGACATCCAGATAATTAACGCACACTCTAATGGTTCCTTATTTTTTCATAACAGGAATGATATCGGAAACCCACTCAGTTAGCGGAACAGGGTAAATAAAACCAGCACGCAAAAGTTTTTCAACTTCTGCTTTGATGGCAATGGACTTCTTCAGATGAACAGGATGAAGTTGTTGATGCACCGGTTTGACATTAGGATACATATTAATAGTGTGTTCAACTATACTAGTATCTATGCATGGCATTTCCTTGTAAGACCAAGTGAATATGTCACGAAATTCATGAAAAAGAGAGTGATATGAATCAAATTTTGATGGAGAACAAGATACACTAACATGAATATTTTCTACAACGCCAGGTTTGGTTGAAATATCAATAGAAATTGTTTTTTCAATATTTTATAAGTTTCGCTCAAAATCGATTGCATTAATTGGAAAAGAATTCAAAAAGGAAGTTTGAATGGATGGGTGATATAGTTCACTAAGATTATTTTCTTCATAATATGGAAGATGGGAACGATGATGATAATCTTCCCAAGGTTCTCCTTCTGTCATCATAGCTTCCAAAATATTTTCATCTTTCAAAATTTTTGAGGAAAATGGATCAGATGGAGTACCAAAATCTAATGAACGATCAACCCAAACACTCGGAGACGCTGATTTTATATTTTCTGCCCAAGCCAAATAGATTGATTGCTATTGTAGCTCAATAGGTCTGGGCGGTAAAACATCATCCAACGTAGAAATATCAGAATCACCCGTACTCTCCCTTAAGCTAGATAGAGTGGAAGAGATCATGTAGCAGGTCTCTATGCTTGCAATTTCTGCCGACGTCGTGGGCAGCGGTAATGCAAAGGTTCCCATAAGAGTGGAATCCTTTAAGAGTCCTACACCAATGTTCTGAATTTCTAGTTGGAGTAAGTGAAAAAATAGAACGCTTCCAGTTACTTGCAAAGCAGAGGAAAAAAAGGATAATTGATTAATGACTATAATTGTACCTTTATGTGGAAAGGAAATCATTCTAAAGTATGTAGAAACAATGGCAGTCATTGCATATACCTATGGTCTTCCAAGTAAAATATTATAGTCAAGGCGTCCGTCAACCACCTCAACATCAATATTTACTATTTTTCCCCCTAATTCAACTTGAAATTATTGATAATACCACAAGGTTTATATGTTCTTCCATCAAAAGCATTCAACTCTATTTATGATTGTGATAATTGCGGTGAGTCAAGTGACTTCCAACATTTTAGAGACATAATGCACGTAGATGCTCCCTCATCAATATTAGTGTGATGAACAAGGTGATCGAGAACATTTACTTGGATGGAGAATGCCAATTCTGCTGGTAGTTGCGGCACATAGCCCGTATGATTAAAGATGACAATATTAGAATTAGTTGGATCAATTCCACCAATGGCTGACAATAAATCCTGCTTCTAGGAGGGACAATTTTGTAATACCTCAAGAGTGGACATAGCTGAAGGGGATTGAGCCAAATCTTCAAATATATTATAATTTTGTACAGCTCTTGCTCGAGGATTATATGTTGATTTATGAATTACTCCCTTTGGTGGCTTAATCGTCAATTCAGGAATAACATGAGCTGGTATCGATTCATTAGATGGATTCATTGTTGAGGTAGTAGGTTGATCAGTGGTCGGAATACCATAGTCTTTATTTTGCGTCGACACCAAAATATCTTGTGAAGGTTTTGTAATGGATAACATTAACACTTGGGAACTAGGAGCTAGATCCGTAGCAACCAAATTTGTGTTTGGATTTGGAAATGGGTCTTTCAACACAATTGATGCATGAGAATTCTTGATGATTTTTGAGACTTTAGCACGGTGAGGAAAATCCCTAAAAAAGTTTTCCTCGTTACAGATTATGCATGGATAGCGAGGTTTTCGTGGTCAAGATGGTTGATCAGATGATCTTTCCTGCGGGTTAGAAGTTTGATTTTTCTTTGATTTCCCCTTTTTCTTACTTCCTGGTTGCTTGTCACTTTTGTATTTGTCAAATGACATGACATTAATTTCAGAAGTAGGAGCAGGATCAGATGCAGTAGCAAGTGTGTGTTTACAGTGCCTATCAAGCTGTCTCTAGCATGAGAGTCCTTTATTTGAGGAGGCACATTGAAATTATATCGCAATGCATTTGGAATTTTTCGTAGAGTGTGCTAGACTAAGTGTAAATCAAGTCTAAATACTAGGCACGAGCGATAACTTTCTCTTCCGTGACGATGCCACCTTTAGCCACATCCTCAATTATAGATGGTAACAGGGACTTAATGAACCATTCAACAAGGAGTTGATCGGGAACAAATGTCTTAACCATTCATCGACGATGACGCCACTCATGAATATGATCTGAAATGTGAGTAGCATTAGTCTGTTTGAAATTGGTCAAGAGTTCCATTCCAGTTTCGTATCTGATCAGTAACTGGAAATGGGTCAAAAATACAGTAGCTAAGGCAGTGAAATTGTCAAAAGAAGCTCTAGGTAATTCAATATACCATTTAGCAGCTGGACCTATAAGTATACACTGAGAAATACATAGTCGAATAGTATCATCATTCAAGGAATTTGATGAACACCATAAATTTTAAGTCATAACATGAGTCGAAGGATATTCTCCAAGGTTTCCATTGAATTTAGGAATTTCGAAGGGTAATTTATGAGGGATCACTGGCCACCAAGGAGCATAATTGATAGGATCAATGGTTAACCGGTTTAAATATGGTAATTCCAAGGTTGCAACAAAAGGAAACTGTCCATTAGGGTCAAGTTGAGCATAGCTAGGATAAGATGGAATTGATTGGGCAATAGGTCTTTGAGCACCAACATATGGAATCTGCTGCTGGCAACCCAGATAGGGGTTATTTTGCATAGTAAATGCTTGAGAGTTCTGTTGACCAAAACCTGGATATGATACTTGCTAAAATGAAGTTTGAGGAATTTGCGCCTGTGGCTGCCAAGGGATTTTTCCACCAATGTTATAACCCGAATTAGTATAAGTTGGATTCGGTTGATATGTATAACTAGATTGTGTTTGTGACACACTATAAAATGGTACACCAGCTTGTGAATAAATGATCCCTGATACAGGTTGTTGTAAATTAACCAAAGGATTTTGAGTCTGTGGACCCAACATTTGATGATATTGAGTTGAAGAGCTCGCCTGATAAGGTTGATGTATAATATTTTGATTCTGTAACAGGGGTATAGATGTATTAACAAGTGGTACTTAAGTGGGTGTAACAAGCTGAATTGGTTGATACGATTGTACAACCGTTTGTGGTTGGATAGGCAGAGTGGGCTGCCATTGACAAACATTCATGTCAACATTAGTTTGACCAAAAAGTGACTGAGTACTATCATATTGGGTGACCAAAGGTTGCCCCCCAGCATAAGGAGGATAATAAGACGGAAAATATTATTCCCCGAATGCTGGGAGTCTAGTTGATATGGTACTTAAAGGAATTGACCCACAAGGACTGACTTGATATTGCCTTGATGATGTATGTAATGATTCAAGTCGTTCATTAATAACTATAGGACTACTAGTTAAAACACCAGATGATGACATTGGCAAAGACCATGAACGTGAAGGTGCATCAGAGAAAGTGCCAGATAATGATTTGTAACCTGTTGGGATTGAAGGTCCATCGTGATAATATGACTCTGGTAAGGTTGTGAACATCAACGGAGTAGTGAGGGTAGGAGCTGACATATTTGGAACAACGGACCCAACCGAAGATGTTGGTTTAGACATGGTTGTTTGACCAAATGTATACCCTCGAAAATCGACGGAAGATTGAATGGAAATAGGATCAACAAAAGAAAATGTAAACTATTGAGGAAAAGACTAGTACAAGTGAAGGTCTCCCCCAAAATGCGTTTGACTTAAAGGTGTATCAGGTTGTGGGATTTCTTCAATCGCGATTAAACCAGGAGGAAGAAATTCACCGTCAGGCCCAAAATATATTGCAGACGGTTGATTGTGTGATATGGGAGTATCAATAGCTACAGAACTTTGTGGGATGACCAAGGTAGGAACAACTTCCAGTTGTTCGACTTTAGGATTCAGAAATGCTGGCAAAGAAGAGATAGGATCTGGATCAATTTGTGATTGAACAATGTCGGGTCCAGGAGGTATGGTCTCAGGGACTGAATGGATCGTGACCACTGGTAGCTTTGAAGACTCCATTTCAACAATAGTAAATGAACTGGGATGTGTGGAAACATTTTGAGCTAACTCTGGGTTAAAATATGATGTTTCTCCAGAGGTATGAATTGTACTTGATTCAGCATATCGTGATCGCCTTCGCCTACTAGAAGTAACTTCCAATGGTAGAGGTGGTTTTAAATCTAATCTACGCGAATGACAGGGGATATGATTGTGTTCTTCCCCGATTACTGATTTATTTTATCTAAAAACAAATAAACAAAAAGAGGGTAATGCTAGGAAAAAGGGTTTACCAAGAAATTGTGAACTGCAGAATACCTCCTGGTGAACCAAGAAGTACAGGCAGGTAATCTCCTCGAATGTTGTGTTCGGTGTATCAGAATTTCAGGGTGGCTAACTCGGTTCACTATGGATGGATAGCACCTAAAATTTATCCTCCCAAATATACCCAAAGGTACGTGGAGGCCCAAGTCCGTATTAGCACTGTCTGATACGAAACCGCATAGTGAGAGCACCCCTTTATACTTATCGTACTGTAGCACCGCCCGATATACCCGAAAGTATGTGGATGAGCTACGATATACTTACGTATGTGGAGTGAGGTATCACACTCGAAATGTATCGCAGACAAGTTAACGACAGCTGCTATGTTTTACGACGCCGAAACACGTCTCTAGCCTAGACCTTCTAAATGTTATCGTTAATGTTCCAAAGTGTTGTTAAGTAAATTGAGATTTATTTTATGTTGATCTTGCTTAACAATTTTCCTTTCAGGTTCACCACGATGATGTATATGAAATTCCTAAAATGCAGCTAAGAATGATAAACAAACTTTCACTTTCAGCTTTTTTAATGAAGAACCTAGCTAATAAGGTAAGAGAGAAAATAATTTGAGAGCAAACAGATCAATGAATCTCAAACTAAATGCAGATTTCCTAATGTTCCTTTTGCAAAAAACACACAATCCTACATGCAAATGAAATTTTTTCTTTTAAGTTTCCTTAATGTTATGAATGCAGAAAAGAAACTAGGTGCACTAGATCAATAATTCAAATGCTTTTTACTTTCGAGAAATGAAGAATACAAACAACAATTTCTCTTTTGAAGGAAAAACGAGGATTTCAACAACAATTTCTCCTATCAAGGAAATGAAGATTTTACGACAATTTCCTATTTTGAAAGCAAATTATTCTCAATGCGACCATAAAAAATACTTTGAAATCAACTTGTCAATGATAAAGAAAAATTTTTCTAAACAAACATTGAACAAATTTTCAGCCAAAGGAGGAAGAAGTATATAGATTCACTGGTCAATTGAGCATCAAAATTTTCAGAACACAGCAGCAAACAAAACTGAAGCAAGTTGAAAAGTAAAATTCAAGGGAATTTGGTCACTTTCAGGAGTCAACGCAGTCTCCAAGGGGAGATAGTGCTCTGCAATGCAAGCTTGGAAGGGAGACAGTGCTCTGCAAAGCACTGTGTCTAGTCTAAGGGTGCGTTGGGCGCAGTAGACAAGGAAAAAGCTACTGTTTAACTCACTGTATTTGCAAGTTAATCTCTGAAAAAGTCTAATATTTATGTGTAATAGCCACTGGGTGGATTTATAAAGAAAATAAGAGACTAAAACACCTATAACTAAGAGAAATTCTCCCCAGTATGGTCGCCCGTTTTTTGGGCCAGAATTGTAATCTAGGATAAACTACGCTTCTCTAGACAGGTGCTAGTCTAGAAAAACAGGTGAAAGAATATACTACCATTTCTCCTAACTCAGAATAGATACACAAAAAGGATTGGAGGCTTACTTGTTCAGTCGCTTCCAAATGGCTCCTTCTGTCGCTTCTGTTGTAGCTTCAAATTCAAGCGGTTTGTGAGCTGAATGCTTCCTGCAAGGAAGAACACTAAAACAAAAGAAGATGCAATAATATAGATATCTATTCAAGATAGTTAGCTAAATCAGTAAAACATAAACTACATTCATCAACCAAGATCTTAAAAAATGGAAAATCAAAGTTAACATAGATGCATGTAGGGAAAAATAAGAAGTACTCTTTATTGATGATAGAAGGAGAGGTTACAACCTAATGAATGATTTGAAGTGACCTTCCAGCAAAGTTCCCAAGTCTCATCATAGCATAAATCTCTCCAGCAGTAGCTCCAAAAATCAAACTCTCAATTGAAAATTCTCCATCATTTCTCTACTCAAATTCTTCCTTCCCAAACACTTAGATCTGTGTTCAATTTATAGATGAACTGTAAGTTGTTTTGCAATCAATAGCTTTCCAAAAATAGGCAATACATGTTTCCAGTCACGTAGATTTCAAATGGACACTTGGATCCGAAGCTTGACACATTTGAACTCTTCTAGAAGGCACTTTCCAAGTGGAGATTTCGAAAGAATGAGAATTTTGCTCCCAATGTGACCAACACACCTATGAATGCCGGGAAGTGCTTTGCAGAGCAGCCTTGCATGGGGCTACCTACATATGTAGCGCACTTATGCCCCTTAGAGCCTATGTTGGTGAGCTCTCATATGTTATACAATAAGCTTCAAACCATGGAAACCTTTTCTTGATGAAAGTATTGTTTGATTTGTCTTGTTTTTTGTCTTAGAGCATATAGCAACTGAAATGATAGGGAATGATAGACCCTTGATCATCGATCCTGGAGATGATGCCAAGTTAACCAGGTCATTGGGAATGGTGCCCAAATTGACCTATAACAATGATGGTGGTGTAAATGATAATTTCATATTTTATATGTTTATTATGGAGTTATAAGGTTAATGTGGATACTTCATGGATAGATTCGGGGACCCCACCCACTTTATAAAATTAAATTAATTTATAAAAAAATACCTCCTAAATTCCTTCTCTAGATAAAAAAATATATATATTTATCTTAACACCTAATTAGTTCAAAAAAATTTTTGTCCTCCAACTACCTAAGGGAGGTATAAAGCTAGATTGAAGACAAAAAAATAAGGATGAATTTTTTTTGTGAGGAGAGGTATGCATAAACACAACATTTTTCATTTTTCCTTTTATTTATTGTTAGGTCCCTATATTAATAGTGTAGTCCCTTACTATGTTAGTGTAGCCATCCTTACTGTTATTGTTGTACCCCTATAACCCCAATACTGTTATTATTGTGCCCTTAAATTATTATTGTTAGGTCGGATAGGATTACATTGTGGCCCCATGGGCTCCTATATATAGAAGGAGGTTTTGGTCATTTGTATCATCCAATAATTGTTCATTTATGTAATGCATTGGAGGTTTCCCCCTCGAAGTGGCTTATTTCTAAGGTGTTGATATCTCTTTTATTTTATTTTTGGTTCCGGTTTCACAACATTTGGTATCAGAGCTTTGGATTCTAGGGTTTCGCTACTCTAAACAGTTCATTGTGGCATTTTTACTATGAATTTTTTTTTCTGCGAAGGTTCAGAATATGAAATTTTTAGGGCGCAAAGCCGAAATCCTGAGGAAAATCGTCGCAAAATTTCAGAGCTTGGTTCGCAATATTTTTGGAGATATGATCTGTGGAAGGTAGTGCTTTTTCAGGCTCCCAAATTTCATCTCAAAGAGGTGATCATGGGAAAATATTCATAACTCTCTCTCTGAGCATCGGATTGGAGTGCCGTAAAAAATGGGTCACAAAGATGTTGGGTTATGACTTTGAAATTGTCTACAAAAAAGGGAAGCTAAATGTTGTTGCAAATGAACTCTCAAGAAAGGATGAAGAGGTGGAAGAATTGATTTGTGCCATTTCAATTATCCAACCAGATTGGATAACTGAAGCAAGGGATGAATGGAAGAACTTACCCACTGAAGATTCTACATGGGAGGATGAGAATTTTATACAAAAGCACCCGGAGCTACTGAAGCATTGAGGACAACACTTGTTTGAAGGAGAGGGGCATGTTAGGTCCCTATATTAATAGTGTAGTCCCTTATTATGTTAGTGTAGCCCTCCTTATTGTTATTTTTGTACCCCTGTAACCCCAATATATTTATTATTGTGCCCTTAAATTATTATTGTTAGGTCGGCTAGGATTACATTGTGGCCCCATGGACTCCTATATATAGAAGGAGGTTTTGGTCATTTGTATCATCCCAAAATTGTTCATTTATGTAATGTATTGAAGGTTTCCCCCTCGAAGTGGCTTATTTCTAAGGCATTGATATCTATTTTCTTCTATTTTTGGAGTTGGTTTCACAACATTTATTATTTCAAAAGTATCAGAGCTTACCTGTTTTGGTGAGAACAAAATTCTTTTGAGGAGTGATAAGGAGTAAAGTGAGATCATCTAACTTTTGGTCCTTTTTCTTGAGGTTTCTATCGTTTCTTGCATTGATTACTATTATTATAATGTCTAGTATTTATTTATATCAATGCTAATTAGAATGATTTTTGGCAAACATAAGGTTGTCTAGTCTAATAAAAAAATCCCATTCTACCCAACACTATATCTTGCTTTATTGTTTGACATTCTAGTGTCTGTTGTATGGATTATGTTACGTCATAGACCATTTAAGCGATTTCTAGTCTTGATTTCCACATAAGTAAGGTGAAACATAAAGTTGTACTCTTATTTTGTCAATGAAATCAATGTTATAGACAACTGTTTATTTTAGCATGCATTCTCCTGTACACTTACTATATATTTTCTAATTTTTTGAGTCATATTTATCTGATATTTATGGTAGAAAATTATTATTAAACTTTGTATCAAATTTAAAACACATATCTATACAATATTATGGCTAATAAGGTATGATTTCTAATAATTTTTCCTACAAAGTAACTTGTTTATTTGTTTTTTGTTTTTGCACAATAGTATATGTAAGTGTTTATCTTGCTTCTTTTTTGTTTATTATACCTTCGTAATTAATTTTCTCAAATTTTCCATAGATAAGTTTCTTTCTTTTATTTGTAAGAAGTTACTGCAAATAATTGGAGCATAATGTTTGGGCATTAAACCCTCGACCTAGTCCCATTATCTCACTAGACTAGTGATATTAGAGGGTGTTGGTAGTGAAGCAAAAAATATTTTCTCGTCAATAGAACCCTATAAGGCCTCCTGATTTGTAGGAAGAATGTTCATGTCTTAGTAGGATTCCACAGTCCATCATCATGGTAATGTTATTTTGATATTTTTACTTAAAGGATGGTATGAGGATTGTGTCCAATGTTTAAGATGGACACTCCACCCATCCTCAAGGAACAAGCAAAGTTGAATGATTAGAAAAATATTTCCAACTAAATTATATAGGTTCTAGGATGGAGGACTGCTAGATTTTTGAATTTTAGATTTCCATAGGTCAAATAAAATGTTAAAGAATGAAGGACACATGACAAACCATTCAAAGAAAATGATTATTTGGTTAATAAATTAAAATGCAATATAAATTTAAATATTAAATTAAAAAATGGGATTGATTAAATAATAAATAATATTAAGGATAATGATAAATAGTATAGAATTAATATTTAAAAAGGAAAGTGGGATAATGGGGTCATTCAAATAAGAATTTTAAGGGAAATAAGGGGAGAAGTAACAAAAGATTAAAATAAAAGGAGGGGTAATTAGCACATGATTAAACTAAAATGGAAATAAGGGGGTGAATAATAAAGGAAATAAATCAATATAGGATACAAATGTAATATAAGCTTAAATGGATTAATTGATGAAAGAAAAAGAACAAAAGTAGGAGGGGGAAGAGTCAAATATTTAGGTTTTGAATGAGAGGTTTCCATCAATGGCTTCAATTAAATCCATCTTTACAATTAAAATCGTTAGGAAGTTTTTCAATTTTAAGGGCATATCAGATGATCTGGATGGAATAGAAGGGAGCAGGGGCAAGAATTTTTGTTTGATAAAAAAATAGGATGCTTAGATTTATAGTAGTTCTCAACAAGAGTTGATTTAGTAAAACTATTATGATGAGTATAGGCTACGTGTTCTATTAGTTTGGCATTAACAGATCTACCAGTTTGGTCTATATAAAATTTCTACACACTACAAGGAAAAGATCTTATAGTGGAGGTTATCACAGAGGTTTTTAGCGTTATAATATTGGAAAAGAATGTCAAAAAAACACCTGCTAAGAAGATCTTATAATGAAACTTCACTACAACTGAAAAAATATGGGAGGTTAGAGGTTTTAGTGGATTTTGTTTTCTCGGTGCAGTTTATGGATTAAGTAGCATCAGTGAAATACTTATAGATGCGCACCAAGATTCATACAAAATTAAAATCACTGAATAATTTAGATGAAACAACACCGAAACCCAAAATGTATACCACCCCGGTTGTGTTTATAACAAAAAAAATCTAGCGTGTTCAATGTAAAGAGAACTAAACCTTAAAACATATATTGTGTTAGTGGTTATATAAAACCCCTGGTTGTTTTTTGATGAAGGAACGACTTCGGGGCATGAAAAAAAAAATATATAGTTATGGTGCTTTCGTTTAAAAAAGTAACACCATAACGTCTTGTTTACATAAATGCACCAGTGTATTTGTTATATAGAGGTTCCAGTGTTGTTAATTTTCATAGTGCACCAGGAAAGGAAATACTATTTTGTAGAGTTGGGGGGTGTCAATTCTATGAAAGCATTGGTGCATTAAGAGTTATAATACACCGGCGAATTAATTATAAATAAATATGATGCTTGTAGATATGAATTCCTTGGTGCTCGTGTTTTCCGAAAAAGGCACTGATTATGCTAAAAGATGATGTCACGATGATTTTATTTAATGTAAAGCATCAATGTGTTTTTATTTTATGGATGCACCAGTGTTTTTATATGATATTTTCTCTTTTCTGTAGACATCGACCTGTGATAGTGAAATTATTGTAATTTATTAAATTCGTTATTCATTGAGAAATCAAAATATATCCTATAACAATATTCATATAAATTAGTATTTGATTATTTCATTTTTATATGATGCTTGGATTAATTTATTATATTATCATATTTCACATCTCTTCATTATAATATTTAATCATCCATATATTTAATCAACGCTGTAATATTTCACAACGATATTTGATAACACATTAGAATAAATAAAAATGTATTTTATTTTATATCAATAGGAGGATCTTTGTCATACAAATGGGATTTTTATTGGTAACCTGTTTTCTTTCAATTGGGACACTATTTCCATGATAAAATTAAACAAAATGTTTGATTTTCATAGACAATTATTTTAAAAAATACAACAGGTCTCATTGATATCCAAATGTATCATCATTATTTGCTAGAACTGATGTTAATGCTCGAGCTACTTCCTTGACTTGGGTTATCTGGAGGAATGTTTTGTTGATTGCATTGATTAATTTCTTCTTCTTGATCTTGTTCCATCTGCAAACATAAAAATAAACAGTAATGTGTGTATCTACATTGGTGATAATAATGAAAATAGAAATAAATAATATACATCAATGTAAATAAAAAAAAACAATTTACCATAACAAGAAGTGACTCGTGAATTAAACACTTTTTTTCAAAACCAAATTTCATGCCTTATTTTAACAATTGTTTTGTTGGTGTAGTTACATAGTTTGATTCTTGCAAGTTTTATACCCCATAATAAATCATATATTTAATATAAAGGATTTTTTTGTTCTATTAATTAAAAACTCAGAGAATTAAAACAACATATATACTTACAAATTCCATAATTAATTTTTGATATACCAACATATACTCACAACCATTATTTAACCCAATGCCAATAAATTCTTCTAATGACTCTTCTTTGTATGTTAGCACCTATTTGAAGAAATTCAAGGGTGGTTGATGTAAAACAACTTAAAACATACAAAAATGAAACTTTGAGTTGCTATAAGGAAATATTAACATTTTCTCACAAACTTTGAAATCAACCCTTTTCTTCCTTGTCATCCTATTTTATGTGTTTGAATGAGTTCCATCTTGCCATTCTTTTCTGCAAGAAATACATGAAAATTAGTATTTAATGCTAAATAATTTTTTTAAATGTACAAATTCAATCATGATTACATACATTTGAAGCACATTGTTGTTGAGATGGCTCCTCTTATGATGTAATTATGTCCATTTATTTGACCATCTCCTTATACAATTTTTTGGACATTCCTACTCGGATGTTTCATATATTAGCACATTGATCATTTGGAATTTTCATAATATTCTTGAAAAAAAGTAGTAAACTATTTTTATAATGATATATGAAAAAAAAAAAAAAAAAATTGATATTAATAAATTAATGGTTTGTAGTAATATATACATTTAATTCTAGAAAATCATTTTATATAGTTAGGAATATTACCTTTTGAATAATTATTTTTTGTTGTTGTATGTTTTTACTTTTTCAAGTCTCACATGTCTCATTGACCATTGCTCTGGAAACACTTCCTATTGTTTAGATATAATTTTTTTCTTAGAATCATTGCATTGATTTTTGTATTGTAAGTGGAAAGTATGTCTATATGTTTGTTCCACTAGATCCCTCATAGTTATGTAAAAAAAAATATCCCCCCTTTCATTAACCTCCAACACTACTTGAGATGAGCTAAGGACCAATTCATGGTCATTTACATGTTCCATAATATTTTTTTTTTCTTAGAATGACTTTGATATTTTCCTTCATTGTTCCTCCCTGTAAAACATTAAACATGTATGAATTAATAGATTGTTTGAAACATGCTATCTAGTATTCTTAAGTATATTATTAATGGAAAAAAAAACTCATATTGGATAGTATTTTTCATTCACTTGATCCATCATTCTGCAATTTTTCTATCAGGATTTTATGCATTAATGCACTTAAATTAGAAATAATTGTCAGAAATATTGATGGGGGGGAGGGGGGGGGGTGTTGAATCATTATTCCTTTCAATTAGAGCATTAGTTAATCTTCAATTATTATCAATGTTTGTACAATGATAGAAGTAAACAAAAGGAACACAAATGCACATAGTTTTTAAGGTGGAAATCCTCTCCAGGACAAAAACTACCTGAATTCTTTTCTAATAATTCTTTAATATTCAACTCCAATTGAAAATAAAGCTCCAACTTCCTAGAATCTAGAAAATAATTCTTCTCCATCTCCCACTGTATGAATGCTCCAATGTCCGAAATTATTTAGTGGATCAACTTAACAGATGCCCCAACACCCAATGAGCTACAACTCACCCTAGTGCCACCCTACCACCCTATAAAAGAATAAAACAAGAATGGACTATCGTACCACAAAAAATGTTCCACTTTACAATGATATAGAATGATGTAGAAGAATAAGACACACTAGACCCTAACCCCAACTATGACACAACCACCTAATTATGATCCTAGACCTCCTGACACCTCCTCTTCAACTCTTGGCAGATAGACACTTGTACAATTTTTACAATGATGCATTTATAATGACATAGTACAATGATACCTTTACGATGACTGTATGCAGTGCTGCCCACTTGAAGACTTCATGTGCTGAACTTCTTGCTGTTGTTCTACACCTTGATTGCTGCTCTTGTCATGGTACCATCTGTTGTACCTTGCTTTGCTTTGCTGCCCTAGAAAGTCTGGTCCTTTGCAGCCCTTGACAACACATGATCAAGTTGTTTCTTGCCTTCTAGGATATCAATATTGAATATTGTATATCTCTGTTATTTCAGCTCCCCAATATGTGATTTTCAGTTTTTTAGTATTACTCTGAGTCTTCTTTCCAATGCCATAGGTCTGATCCAATTTGAATTCTTCAAGGGAGAGTTATGCCAATCTCTCACAATGACCTAATTATGGACTATTTCAGTAGAGCCAAATTGTACGACGTACCACGTATAATTGTTTCTTCCTTCATCTCTGAAATTGGTACAATGAAAACTAAAATCCGTGCACTATCTTCCACTTCTTATAAAATTCCAATCCGATACTCAGAGAGAGAGTTATGTCTATTTTCCCAAGGTCACTTCTTTGATATGAAGTTCAGGATCCTGCAAAAACACTGACTTCCACAGATCATATCTTCGAAAATATTGTGCACACTAATCTAAAATTTTTACAGGAGCTTCCTTAAGATTGTGGCTTCACCTCATAAAAATTTCAGCCTCTGAACCTTCGTATTAAAAAATTTAGAGTGAAAATTCCACGATGAACTGTTTTAGGCAGAAAAATCCTTACATAAGGAGGATATGAGGATCACAATTTATATAAATGATTAGGTTGAGAGGGGCTTCAACAAGTGAAAATGGGAGGGATTTTAGGAGCTTAAAAATTATCAATTATTGAATTCTCAATGACCCATTCCACAATCCCATGGGGTTTTAGCCCCCTAACTGGGGTTACAAACTTCAAACATGAATATCTCTCAAACCGTGAAGAATTACGCGGTGTGCCATATATCAATAGAAACATCTCGACAAGTAGAAACCATTAAAAGCATTCTTAACCCAGAATATAGTAATTGTTTAGGTAAAAATTCGCATGAAATATTGGGGTAGCCTCTGGTGCTGCTTGGGTTGACATCAATGACAACTGCTGATCAACAATCTCCCCCTTTGGAATTGATGGAAACAGAAGTACTCCCCTTGCGATCATGACACCTCTTCTTATAAAATTCTCTCCCCCTTTGACATAAATGGAAAAGGGTAAACCCCCCTGACACACAACCATCCTGCGGACCTGTACACACTTCCACTCTCCCTGACATACAACCATCTCGCGGACCTGTACACACTTCCACTCCCCCTGTATATTATGAATAAGGAAAATCTAATGAGAACTTAGGAGAATCCCAAGCTTCTGGCGAAGTTATTCAAATGCTTCACGAGGTAAAGGTTTAGTGAAGATATCAATGATTTGTTCTTTTGTACCAACATACTCAAGTTTGATATTATTTTCAGCGACTTGTTCTATAACAAAATGATATTTGATTGGAATGTGTTTTGTTTTTGAATGCATGTCAGGATTCTTGGAGATGTTGATGGCACTGGTGTTGTCACAGAATATGGGAATAGGCTCACTGAATTATACTTGAAGATATTTCATAGTTTTTTTATCCAAAGGACTTGAGTACAACATGATGCCACTGCAATGTATTATGCTTCTGCTGTAGATAACGAGATTGAGGTTTGCTTTTTTCTCAACCATGATATGAGACAACCACCTAGATAGAATGTTGCTCCACTACTACTCTTATGATCATCAACTCTTCTTGCACAATCTGCATCTATAAAGGCTTGAATAATGAGATTGTTACCCTTGGGATACCACAAGCCATATTCTTCTATGCCCTTTAGATATTGAAGAATTATTTTGAAAACAATAATATGTGATTCTTTTGGTGCTGCTTGGAATCTTACTACTTGTCCAACTGCTTGCATAACATCTGGCTGGGAGGCTGTTACATATAGAAGACTACCAATCATAGATCTGTAAAACCTCTGATCCACGTCCTTAGATGAGTCATCTATGCTCAATTTGCAACCTGTTACGATTGGAGTAAGGACGGGTTTGCAATCTTCCATTTTGAATTTCTTAAGAATTTCCTTGATGTACTTGGCTTGAAATATAAATATTCCTTTCTCTTGCTGAGATATTTGAAGCCCTAAGAAGTATGTCAACTCACCAAGTAAAGACATATCGAACTCACTTTGCATATTTGTAGAAAATTTCTTACTTAGTTGATCATTATTGCTACCAAATATTATATCATCCACATATACCTCAAATATTGTTAAATTATCATAATCTATCTGTAAATAAATATTTCTATATAAAATACCTTTCTTGAACCCTTGTTGACATAGATATCCATCAAGACAAACATACCATGCTCTGGGAGCCTGCTTGAAACCATATAGAGCCTTATTTAACCTGCAAACATAGTATTCTTTTTTTGATAGTAGAAAACCTTCATGTTGTTTGATGTAAACTTCTTCTTCTAATTCACCATTCAGAAATGCTGACTTAACATCCATTTGGTAGACTTTGATTTTTATTGAACATGCATAGGTGATAAACATTTGGATGGCTTCCATTCTGGAAAATGGTGCAAATTTTTCCTCGAAATCAATTCTTTCCACTTGTGCACAGCCTTTGCAAACCAATCTTGCTTTATTTCTGGTAACATGCCCATCTTCATTCAATTTGTTCCTGAACACCCATTTAGTCCCAATGACATTTTTATCTTTTGGTCGTGGAACTAATTCCCAAGTGTTATTCTTCTCGATTTGATCCAATTCTTCATTCATAGTTGCTACCCAATGTTCATTCTGGTTGGCTTCCTCAAAACTATTAGGCTCAAAGGTTGCTAGAAAAGCAATGTGATCTTGTTGTGTTGAACGAAGTTGTCGACCTTCATTTATGTCACCAATGATTTGATTTGATGGATGGTTATTTTGAATCCATTATTTTGTTCTCTTTGGAGGAACTTCTTGTTGTTGTTCTAGTATATCTTGATGATCATTATTTACTTCTTCCTGGTTGATAGTTGCTTCTTGTTCTAGAATTTTCTCTGTGTATTTTTCAGCCTCTGTCTCAAGTTTCAAAGATTCAAGATCCTCATCATTATTCATTAGAACACCATCTTTGTCAAATGTAACATTTATGCTCTCCACTATCTGTTTTCATCTTAGATTATAGCATTTATAGGGCTTTCTTTTGCGTGAGTAACCAACAAAGATACCTTCATCAACACGTGATTCAAACTTACCCAAATTTTGATCTTATCTTTTGATATAACATTTTCTTCCGAAGTTCTGAAATATTTTACATTAGCTAGTTTTCCTTTCCATAATTCATATGGGGCCTTGTTGCAATTATTTCTGAGAAGACTTCGGTTGTTATTGAAGACTGTCATATCAATTTCTTGAACCCAGAATTTTTCATCCAATTTTAAGTCCTTCAACATTGTTCTACCCATTTCCTGTACGGTTCTATTCTTTCTTTCAGCAACTCCATTTTGCTAAGGTGTTCATGCTGTTGAAAATTGTCTTTTTATTCCATTTTCGTCACAATATTGTTGAAATAATTTGGAAGTGAATTCTCTACCATTATCTGATCTTAGACACTTTATTTTCAAATGAGTTTCATTTTTGACCAACTCCTTGTGGATCTTAAAGCACTCAAATGCTTCAGATTTTTTCTTTAGGAAATATGATTCTCCATCTAAGCCTTTTTTTCTCACAGGACCACATAGATCAGTATGTATCAATTCCAATTAATGTGATGCAAAGTGTTGTTTTTTTTTTAAATTGGACTTTGGTCTACTTACCGTGCCAACAGGCCTCACATAGTGGGTTGGAAGGTTTTGAGATTTTCGGCATTTCTTGCACTGCTTCGTTTTTGCTTATCCTGACAAGATTGTCAAAGTGTATGTGACCCATTCATTTGTGCCATAACCAGCTTTCATCTTCTTTATCTAGTATACATGCTTTAGTTGCTTCATCTAGAACATATATGTCGTTTGGAGCTCGACTTGCTGTAGCCACAATTTTACCATACTCGCCTTTCCTGATTTCACATTTTGTGGAGTTGAATAGCATCGTGTGTCCTTGATCACACATTTGTCCAACACTGAGAAGATTGTGATTCATATTTTCAACCAATAAAACATTCTTGGCTATAACATATTTTCTTCCGAGAGTGATGATACCTGATCCTATAACATTTGAAGATCCATCATTTCCAAGGGATACAGTTCCATCCTTCTTCTCTTTCAAAGATACAAATTTCCTTCTATCTCTATTCATATGCGTTGAGCAACCGCTATCAACATACCACACATATTTGTTGTTTTGAGCCTTAAGAGCAAGAGCACAATTATTAATCTTCTTCTTCTTCCATGTTCGTTTGTTCTGTGGCTTCGAAGATTCTTTTGGAGGATTTTCAAGTCCATAGTCTTTGGATATGTGTCCAAAGTTCTGACATTTGTAACATTCCATATTGTTTCTTAAATGTTCAAATCTATTGATGTTTCGTTAAGCCCTGGGAGGTTCATATTTGAAGGATCTCCTGGAATTGTATTGGTTCCTAGGGTATGTGTGACATTCTATAGCTTTATGACCAAATTTTCCACATAAATAACAATAGCCATGAAAAATATGTTGGTAATAGATGGAAATCTTCATCGAGGAATCGTCTTCCAAGGATGTTCTTGTGAATATTTTCCAATGAAGTCTACATGCATGTCAGATCTCATAGGTTCATTTTATTTTGTTGTAGAAGGTCCTGCTTCTTCTTCTTTGTAACCAAGATTAGTTCTATCATTGTAATATCATTTATTGTTGATGAGTTCTTCCAATGCCCTTAAGCTATTGGCATAGTTTTGGACAGTTTTTCCCTTCTTCACCTCCTTACGCAGTGAGACTACTTCGGCTTCTAATGCTTCCCTTTCTTGGTTTCTTTCTTCCAACTTCTTTTGAAGTGACTGTTCAATACATTTGTGTTCTTAAAATTCAATTTTGAGACCTTGAACTTTTTATTTAAGAGTATTGGAATGAATCTTCTCAGCCTTGAGCTCTTTTATAAGCCTGATTACCTCCTTAGAAAATTCTTCTATGGTCAACCCTTCTTCTTCGTTGTTTGATACCTCTTATTTATTATGCTTGGCCATAAACAATACTCTCTCATTGGCTTCTTCTTTGTTTTCACTATCTTCATTGGATGATTAGCTATCTTCTTTAGAGACAAGTTCCTTTTGGATCCTTTATTTTTTTCTTGCTTGTTGAATTTTTTAAAGCCTTTCTTTCCTTTTGAGTTTCCATCACTTCTATTCGTACTTTTTTCTGCAAAATTCCCAACCTCATCATAGCCGAATTATATCAATGGAAGTTTACCTTCGAATTTTCCCTTACCAATTTTTAGTTTTAGTTTTCTCATCCGAAAGACCTTCTTCATCATCTCCCTTTTCTTCACACTTGCAGGTGCATTTATTTTCAATTGAAAGTTGTTTGTCCTTATTGGTTTTCTTAGATGCAACGAATGAAATTTTTAGATGTGAAGTACCCTCTTCTTCATCAAGTCTCATTTCATATGCTATGAGAACTCCATGTAATTCCTATTTGTTGATTTTTTCTAGATTTGCACTATATTCTAAGATTGATACCTTTGGGTTCAATCTCCCTGGTAAAGTTCTAATAATCTTTAATATAATAATATTATTGTCAAATGGCTCTCCTAATCCTTCCAGAGTATTGTTTATTTCATCAACGTATTGGAATTATGTAGCAATGCTTCCATCTTCTTTCATTCTGTGTTGCTCAATTTTTTCTCTATAGATTTGAAGCTTTGCTTCTTTGACATTTGAGTCACTTGCATATATATTCTCAAGCTTGTCCCATACATTTTTGGCAGCTTTACAACCCAACACCATATGATAAGAAGATTCAGTAAGTCCACTGATAATCATATTCTTTGCCTTTGCATCATTTACCAAATTCTTCTTACCTTGTTCATCTGTGGTTGATATAAATCCATTTTGAACAGTGTCCCATACTTCGTAACCTTGCACCAAGAGATAGACCTCCATTATTCCTTTCCAGAGTGCATAATTAATTTCATTAAACAAAGGTACACCATTATTGGTATGCTCCATGACCTCCTTCCAGCTGTTAAACTTCTATTGAAGGAACCAAGCTCTGATTCCAATTGTTGGAAATACTGAGAGGGGGGGTGAATTAGTATTCCTTTCAATTATAGCATTAGTTAATCTTCAATTATTATCAATGTTTTTACAATGATAGAAGTAAACAAAAGGAACACAAATCCACATAGTTTTTAAGGTGGAAACCCTCTCCGGGGAAAAAACCACCTAAATTATTTTCTAATAATTTTTTAATATTCAACTCCAATTTAAAATAAAGCTCCAACTTCCTACAATATAGAAAAAAATTCTTCTCTAGCTCCCACTGGATGGATGCTCCAACGCCCAAAATTCTTTAGTAGTCAACTGAACAGATACTCCAACACCCAATGAGATACAACTCACCCTATCGCCACCCTACCACCCTACCACCCTAAATTTTTCACAGGCTTGAACCTGTTGGTGACTTCATGCACCAGCCTAGCACCACCCTACCACCCTATAGAAGAATAAAACAAGAATGGACTCCCATACCAGGGAAAATGGTTCACTTTACAATGATATGGAATGATGTAGAAGAAGAAGACACACTAGACCATAACCCCAACTATGAAATAACCACCTAATGATGATCCTAGACCTCCCAACACCACCTCTTCAACTCTTTGCAGATAGACACTTGTAAAATTTTTACAATGATGCATTTACAATGACTTAGTATAATGATACCTTTACAATGATTGTATGCAGTGCTGCCCACTTGAAGACTTCATGTGCCAAAATTCTTGCTGCTATTTTGCACCTTGATTGCTTCTCTTGTCATGGTACCCTCTGTTTCACCTTTTTTTTCTTTGCTGCCCTAGAAATTTTGGTCCTTTGCAGCCCTTGACAAAACATGATCTAGCTTTTTCTTGCCTTTTAGGATCTCAATATTTAATATGGTGTATCTCTGTTATTTTAGCTCCCCAATATGTGATTTTATGTTTTTTAGTATTAATCCGAGTCTTATTTCCAATTCCATAGGTCTGATCCAAATTGGATTCTTCAAGAGAGAGTTATGCCCAATCTCTCACAATGACCTATTTATGGACTATTTTAGTAGAGAAAAATTGTACGACGTGCCACATATCACTGTTTCTTCATTCGGCTCTAAAATTGGTACAACTAAAACTACAGTTTGTGCACTATTTTCCACATTTTACAGAATCAAAATCCAATACTCAGAGAGAGAGTTATGAAAAGTTTCCCAAGGTCACTTCTTTGAGATGAAGTTTAGGAGCCTGCAAAAACACTTACTTCCACAGATCATATCTCCGAAAATATTGTGCACCCTGATCTGAAATTTTTACAGGAGCTTCCTCAGGATTGGCACTTCTTCTCATAAAAATTTCAACTTCTAAACCTTCATAGAAAAAAATTTAGAGCGCAAATGCCACGATTACTTGTTTTAGGTAGCAAAATCCTTACATAAGGAGGATATGAGAATCACAATTTATATAAATGCTTAGGTTGAGAGGGGCTTCAACAAGTGAAAATGGGAGGGATTTTAGGAGCTTAAATATTATTGACTTTTCAATGACCCATGCCACAACCCCATGGGGTTTTAGCCCACTAACTGGGGTTAGAAACTTCAAACATGAATATCTCTCAAAATGTGAAGAATTACGCAGCGTGCCATATATCAATGGAAACATCTCGACAAGTAGAAACCGTCAAAATAATTATTGACCTAGAATATAGTAATTTGGTAGGTAAAAATTTCCATGAAATATTGGGTAGCCCCTGGTGCTTCTTGGGTTGATATCAATGACAACCGCTGATCAACAATAATCTTATCGACCTTCTTCATTTTGTGGCTCTGCATGACACACACCAACTAATACATATTATTTAAACTTACATATAGTTTAAACATATTAATTTTGTGAAGAATTTACAAATAACTTGCTTTATCTAATTTTTTTGATGTGTAGGCATTATGTCGATTAGTATTTTTGTTACTTGATACCTTCCATGACATTTTTTTATCAATATACAACCTATACCATTTAATACAGAAGCCATTATATATATTTTACAAATAAATCAAATAATTTTCAGCCAAAAAAACCTCTAGTAAGCAATGCATTTATCTTAATAAACGCACTAGTGCATTTATCTTAATAAACACACCGGTGCATTTATAAGATTAAACACACATGGATTTTATTTGTTCAAAACAATCATGGAAAATTAATTTTAAATTAGGATGGTGTGATTTGTAAGGATAAATGAAGCGTAGTGATTTAACAATGATATTGGGAACAAACACGTCGATGCGTTATATTACACCTAGAGTAACAATGAACATAATGGACATAATATAAAGTGTTATAATATAACGATGTGTTGAAGTAAAATGCATTATATTACAGAGGGAACCCCGCACAAATATATCCATTTAAAAAAATGGAGAGGGATAAGAGTGCAATTTGTAAGGCTAAACAAAACAGAATGATTTAACAGTGTTATTAGGAACATGGGAGTTGATGCGTTATATTAAATCAGGAGCAACGATAAAAATACTTGACAAAATCCAAATTTTTATAATATACTGGTGCGCTGTGATACTCAGGTAGCCCAAATACATTTTGTTACATAAGGTGCATCGTGAAATATATACTCATTTTTTTAAAATAGGAGAGGGTCAACGGTGTAATTTGTAAGGCTTAACACACCACAATGATTTAACGATGCTACTAGGATCAGGTGCATTAGTGTGTTATATTACACTGGGAGAAACAATGAACATACTAGATAAAATCAAAAGTGCTATAATTTACTGGTGCGTTGTATTACTCATGTAGCACCAGTGCATTATGTTAATGATGGTGCACACACAACATATAACCATTTAAAAAAAATGGAGAGGGCAGATAAGGTTTGGATCTAACTCAATAAGTGACTCCCCTACTTTATATGTCAAACTCCCTATACATAGTAAGTACACAAACTCATTAAATCTAAAATGCTTAAATTGAAAAACCCTAATTGTGAAGTGGTAGAGAAAGTTAAACCCTAATGTGAAATTTTGTAGGAAGAAGCAAGGGTTTAAGGTAAGTATTCTTTTTTTTTTCTTTTATAAATTTTAATTAAATTTAAATAGGAATAAAGATAGTAAAAATAAAATATATGGTGAATTTTTTATTATACAAGATTTTTTTCCCTGGATTGTGAATAAATCTACCAATAATCATAAAATATTTTAACAGTAGAATTTAAGATTCTTGCTATCCAGCGTTTTGAGTGAATCACCATACCTTACAAATTCTAATGTTTTAGCAGATCCAAAATATTTTGCAACTCGGATCCGATATTCTCTTGCAAATTCTCTCTCTTTTAATTAAACCCTAAAAAAAATTGTAATTTTTTTACTAGTAAAATAAACAATAAAATTTAAAACTTACTATGCAGATTTTTGAGGGAATCACCATACCTTTTATCTTTCGATATTCTTAATAGTTATGTTGCTCCAAAGTATTATGTTGCTGCTACAAAGCGTTGTTGGTATATCTCTCTTAAAAATCACTCCCTTGAAAATTTGGGTAAAATAATGAAATGGTGAATAACTTTTACTATTTAAAATAATTTATGAAATTATATTTCGAAAAATCAATTTCCACTCATTTTTGAAATTAAAAAAAAAATATGTTTTTTTTTTTTAAAATTCAATTTCTCCATATACCAGTGTGTTCGACACTCAAGTGCACCAGTGCGTTTATATAAAAATTGCACCGACATTTCTGGGGTGCCATATTTTTCAACGCACCGAATACAAAGAATGGTTGAATCAACCACCTATTTAATTCCCACTACGTACATATTTACTAATTAAGAATAACTACAACAATAGTAGTTCGTCATCACAAGTTGGCAATGGAGGAAATCAAATGGAGGCTAGTATCGATGATTACTTATGGGATACAATTGACACAGAGGCAATGTTGTTAGATGCCTTCCAGAACGATGAGTTAGGGGATGGTGCTCATATAACTGATACCTTATTTGAAAGCATGAAATTTTCTTCCACCGCCCTCTCTTTGGACCTGGTGACAAGTCAAAGTATACTCAGTTGGGGACAACGATGATGCTGTAAAATGTGAAAGAAAATTTTAGCATGTCAAATGTGTGTTTCTCAAAAATATTGAGGTAATTGACTTGCATTATTGATCAAGTTACTTATATTTTTTCACACAACCAGTTGTAAAAATGATTTATTTTATGAATGTAAAATATTGACATTATACAGTTATATTCCCCACCAACTGCATGATATTCAAATATAAGGTTCTTCTGAATGATAATGTCTTGCTAGTAGTTGCGAAGAGGCAAAGCATTTTTTGAAAATGTTGGGTGTTGAGTACATATCATATCATGCATGTATGAATGACTGTATTCTATATAGAGGAGAATATGAAAATAAAGAGATATGTCTGAAATGTGGGAATGACATGTACTGTAATTAAAAAAAAAGGTAAATCACATGGTCCTCCTCATAATATTTTGAGGCGCATGCCTATAAACCCAATGATTCAAATAATCTTTCATTGCAAAGAATTATATATGTTGAAGGGATGGCATGCCTCACATAGAATTGATTCAAGAGTTATTTGAATCCCAATAGATTCAATAGCCATGAATCATATAGAGGATACATGGCTTGAAAAATTCAAGGATGACGTACGAAGTCTATGACTCGGCATAGGAATGGATTTTTTCAACCCATATTACCTCCAAAACACCAACTATTCTATTTGGAATGTAGTAGTGATCATTAATAATATCCCTCCATGTTTATCTATGAATAATGAACATCTTATGTTGGCTCTCATAGTCCTTGGTAGAAGACAAGTGAATAGTATTGATTTCTACTTACAACCATTGGTAGATGAATTTAAGGAATTATGGGAATGGATACATGTGTACGATGTATCAAGACCCATCACAACATAGAGGAGTTTTATGTTGTATGACATATGTGCTTACACCATACATTATTATCCAGACTTAGGAGTTTTCTCTCATAAATTACATTCTTATTGATTTTTTTAGTAACAATATTATTTTTCATATTAATTTATATTGTTTCAAATTTTCAAATATTCATGGTTTCTAACATGTTAGCCCATATAAAATAATTTCATAGGTATTGTAACAAAAGGGTATCATGGATGTAAATGTTGCGGACCTTCTCTAAAGGCTAGGTGGTCCGAACACCTACGAAAGCCAATGTATGATTGTTCTAGAGTATTCCTCCTAGAAGAACACCCTTAAAAAAAAAGAAACATCCACTTTCAATGGTAAACCAAAGAGAACCCAAAGTCCTGCAATAATGACACCAACTAGATGGCTTTGAGCATATGAGATAAAGAAGGGGAAGTATTTTTCAGAAATTTTTGATTCAAATGGGGAGTCTATGTTCGATGGTCCACATTTCTTCGACTCCTATGTTGATAAATTTCCCATTGGGATGAAAATGAAATATGTATTTTATGAGCTCCCATATTAGGAGCATCTTAAGATTTCCCAGTTACTAGATCCCATGCATATATTTAAAAATGTTTCATCTTCTTTATGGAGGCACATATCATCAAAATAAAGTGACAAATTGGTTGTTAGGAGAGATATCATTTCTTCAAAAACTAAAAAGAAAAATTGGCCAAGACAAGAAACTAGCGGATAGTCTAGCCCCTCTTGGTCTTTCAAAGAAGGTGATCTCCCATGTATTTTAAATAAAGATGATATTTATTGGAAAGGAAGTTATACTGAATGCGAGGGTGCCTTCTTTATATGGGTCTTCACTAAGAAACTTCTTCACTGTGGATGACCATTTTTAGGGTTTGAAATCGCATGACTGTTTTATTATTATTTTTTATTTTTATGTAATGGGATATTTTATAATTAATTTTTGTAAAATGTACTATTTATTGTGCAGTGTCATTATCCTCTACTCATGCATGGTTGTGTGAACCATGACTTCCCCCATGACCTACGACATGCCATATCTAAATTATCTACATTTTTATGTTGCATCACATCAATGAAGATTCATATGGCTAGCATTACAAAATGGCGTCAAGAGATAGTTGAGATTGTTTTTATGTTTGAGAAGGAAATTTCGATGAGTTTCATGGACTTGCAGGTTCATCTTCAAATTCACCTAGTAGATGAGGTTGAATTAGTTGGGGTCGTTTCTTGTCGTTGGATGTTCTTCTTAGGGAGGTACATGAAGAAATTGAAAGGTTTTGTTTGATAAAGGGAAAACCCCAAGGGGTCTATGGCAGAGGGGTATATATTGTATGAGGCTTTCTATTATGTCAGTGGGTACATCAAGAAGATTGAAAACACAATAGGTGTGGTGATTTGGGATGATGAAAGGGATGAAGGCAAAAGAGAAGGGGAGATTCTCGAAACAAATAGAAAGAGGCGCATGATAAAGAGTAAGTGCATGCTTATCATTTGTCAAATTACTACACAATAAATATTCACACTGAACTTCATATTAATGCATATTTTGATCTTATACGTACTATATATGTGTGTGTGCGTGTATGTGCGTTGGTTTGATTTCATCAACAAATTCAGAAATTGAATCCATCAACAAATTCATTATTTACAATATCGAAGTGACATAACCATGAGTCGCATGGTACGAAGAGAAGAGGAGGAAATGGGACAGTGAAAGGAAATAATTCAAACGATTGAATGGTATAAGCATGACTTATCCTGATTATTTAAAGGAAAATATGCCAATGACATGTCCTAACAGTTGGGTTGTCAATCAAGTCAGAGAGAAATATGGTGCATCTAGTCATTACCCAAATACTAAATAGGATGCGCTAAACATAGGGATATGGTGTAGAAACTCGGTAATTATAATCACTATCTATATAATTTTAACTTCATATTGCACATTTTAATTGTAATAGACACACACACACACATATATATTATTTTTAATTATGTTCGAGTTATTAGACACATGACACTGTGATTTTTTCACTTTTTTATAAGTTCATTTGTTCCCATCTATGTGGGCATATGGACATCATTTTCACATGGAGGATGTCAATGATGGATGCATGACACAAGACTGTGGAGTGGAAGTTGAGTTCAAAAAATCTATTCGTGCTAGCCACCACGATCAAAACCTAATGCAAGGGACATTAGGTTACGTTGGAAAGATACAAGATATCATTCAAGTGGACTTCTCTTCATTCCAATGTGTTATTTTTAGGTGAAAGTGGTGGGATAACTTTGATCAGAATAATGTAAAGGAATATCACGATAGTGAGCTGATATCTGTAAAATCTACAAAGATGTGGCATGAAGCTAGGGAGCCTTATGTTTTCCCAAAAGACAACAACTGAGTGTTTTTAACCCGGATTTGTTAGATAGGGATTGGTGGTTCATATTAAGACACGAACTTAAATCAAAACATGTTTTTTAGAACAACAATGTTATTATGCCAAGTGTCGAGGAAGATAATCAAGGTGATAAAAATGGAGAGTGATATGTACTTGTGCTATTTCATCATTTATATTATTGTTGCATTTTTTTATTTTCATTATTTCACTAAGTATTTCTAATTTTTGTTGCTCGCTCTGCTAGCGTCTCCACTACATGACTAACATATAAAGTAGATCAAACTCATATATAAAATGCATTTTTTTTAATGAAAAATGTATTTATTAATATGGAAGCAAAACTTTCAATTAAAAAAAAAATGTTGGTGCACCAAAAACACAGTCATGCACCGAATTCATTGCTCTATAAAACACAACCACATAGTAGACGGTGCACACATACCTATGACACACAACCGTAAACAAAAATTAGGTCTAATGCATGTATGAAATGTTGATTACATCTTTTTATGGACCATAAGAGAAACAAATGGGCTTACATGGATGCATGAGAGGTTTTAATTTTTTCTTCATGTATAATAGAACATTTTTTACTTTTGTTTTCAATGGTAATTATAAATAAAAGTTTAATTAATAAATATTTTATGGCTAAGAATTAAATGATAAGTAATGTGATCATGATGAAGAGGAATTTGTTTTACTTTCAAATAGACTTGGTGATGCATTTTTCTTTCCTATTTAGAATATGTAAAATAAATATATATTTATATGTATTTATAATTATATTATTTAAAGTACACATGTATTTATAAATTCGGTAATAATAAGCGATAGGGCTACATAATAAGGTGTTGCGTGTGATATATTATTAAAATCTATCATTCCCAAAATGATCATTAAAGGTCATGAGCCGAAGCCATATACATCATGTCATTGAAAGTCATGAGCCTAATCCATATACATCACGCTATCGATTTGAAGGACCTAAATTGTATGATACGACAACGGTGGGAAAGGCATGCCTACAATTTTTCACAGTGTTTGGTGTGTGATTGATAAGACCCATGAAACCCTAATCTAATCTCTTTTCTCCGTACCACTTCCTTCTAATTTCACTCTTATTTTACTATTTGAGCCGACAACGTTTAACAAAGTATAAAATTTTCATAGTTCCATTTCTGAAATTGATGGCGCCATTGCAGTATGTAGTAGCGACCTCTAAGATCCAAGTAAGACACCTAGAGTGTATATTGTAGGATAACAATTAGGTGTTCTCCATCTCTTTGGTTTCCCATGGTCAGACCATATTGTATGGGTGAACCATTTACTCTTGCTCCTGTCACTGCTCCCTCTGCTGACCTCTTTGATACATGATTTCCATATAAAATAGATCAGCCTTATACATAAAATATATTTTTTTATTAAAGGAAAAATGTATTTATTAATTTGGAAACATAACTTTTAACTATAAAAAAAAATCAGTGGTGCGCAAAAAACACAATCATGCACCAGATCCAGTGCGTCGTCAAGCACAACTGCACCATAGACGATGCAGACTTACTTATGAAACATTGTTTTTGGTTCCAAAAATTAAATTTTCGTAGCGATGTGTCACACAGTACACACGTATAACATTTTCGCACTGGGGTGAAATGTTCACGTTATCTAATGTACCAATATATAACTATATTTTTAAATATTATTTAGGCAGTGTGTTGGGTAAATATGATGGCACTGGGGTGATTATAACATACCAAGTGCACCGCATTTGTGATGGTGATTAATAGGCATTTGTTTGAGTTTCAAATCAGCTTGGTGATGCATTTTTTTCCCTCTTTATATTATGTAACATAAATATGTATTATTTATGTATTTGTAACTAAATTTTTTTAAAGTAGACAAGTCTTTATGATTGTTAACATGATGTAATATTATCTAGGAGAAATGTTAAAAACATAAATTTTAGTGGATATCTCGTGATAATTTAATTTGTATTATTTAAAATCTATTATTTTACTAATAATTATTATTAAAAGAATTAAATTTAAACCAATACAATAGCAAATAAAGAACAAAATAACATCAAAATGTTATATCTTTATTACTAGAAAATATTTCACTTGCCTCATTAAGGGAGAACTTCCAATAGAGCAAACCCCCAACTACAAGTAACTTGATCACAAGACTTATTTTACATTTCTTTATCCTTATATTTAGAGAGAGAAATTTTTAATCTAAATTGGTAATAGGTGCTATAAAGATTAAATTTAAATTTCTTGAAAATCTTGTAACTTTAGTAATAAAATAAAGTTTATATAGTTTTTTTTAGTTGTATTAAATCTAAATTAATTGTGCCGAGAGTTGCTATACAACTCAGTATGGGAGAGATGTTGTCACATAACGTTACATTTAAAAATAGTAAAATAATAATTGAAATTAACAAATTAAAAATCGTAATAAGAAGAGAATTTAAAGTCGGCCATAGTTACAATACTTAAATTTACACCTTAATCTTATATAACTTTATATAGAGATATAATGTAACCAAAAGTTTAAAAAAAGAAGCTTTTATTAGGAGGAATAAATGAAATGAGTAAAAAAATATAATTTTCTTTTTACTACGAGAAAAAAATGTGAATTTTTTCACATGACAAGAAATAATATTATTGATATTACATTATGTGTAATTTATTTTATGTTCCATTTACATGTTATATTTAAAACAAAAAATATTCTATTCACAACCATAAGTAAAATATTTCAATGTCCATATTAAATAACACAATTTTATAGATACTTTATATAGAGAAAAATAAAGTAATTTAAATTGAAAATATTCTTATATTTTCACTTTAGTGAGAAATATTGAGAGAATTATTATTCCATTAATGGTTACTTTGTAATCAATGTATGGGGAATATTTGTAAAATTTTCAATGTTTAATATGGGTTTTATATGTAATATTAATTTAGAAAATAATACTAATATAAATAATTGAATGTATACATACAAGGAAAAAATATGAGGGGGCATATTTTAACATTTTAATACGGAGAACGTGAATTATAAATAAAATATTTCAATGTGAACTACATATATATTAGTATACCAGTTGCCTAGATCCACCAAGCACATAGAGGGATCAAATTTATTTTCACTGAAAAAGATGTTTACATCTCAAGAGATTTGATCCCTCTCGGTGCTTGGTAGAACTAGAGTTAAGATGGATCTAGGTTCTAGGTTGTAAAAAAATTATGACTTAAATTTTTTAAATTTAACAATAGATTGAATTTTATAAACTAATATTGAATTAGTTAAATTGTATTTTTGAATAATTTATTATTATTAATATTTTGTATTAAAAATTGAATGATTTACAGTTTTTCATCTTTTTAAGAACTAACTAAATTATTTTACCTTTAATTATTTTATCATTGTGAGTATTGAAATATTTTACTAATTAAGTTATATTAAATATCAATTAAATATCTAATAAATAGAAAAATATTTATCGTAATTTTATAATCATAATTTCAACCATACTAAACTTTGTAATTTATAAAAATATCTTTGCATTTTTTTTAAAGTAAGTTGTTTTACATGCAATTTCATATATAAAAGTTTGATATAAATTCACTCGTACATATTGTATAATAAACATTATTTCATAAAAATAAACATCATGATGATAATCATCTATCAAACATAAACAACACCTAATATACACATTCGAATTCACTATGATCATCTAATTGTATCCACTTTTAGTAGCACATATAAACATCATTAGCTAGCACAAATCTAATAATATAATAGAGTATCATCATTGTGATCACATCCACTAGAAAATTTGGCGCAATTTCTGACGGCCAAATCGTCGCTATTCTGACACACAGTCGTCGCAAGAGCGACAGTTCAAGGCCGGGAAAAACTTGGTTTGTCGTGCGGTCGCAATTCCGACGCCCTTACAAAGTGTCGCACTACCGACACTTCCCCGTCACTTCCAAACACGCGTCGCTCTTCCGACATCTCCCAAACCGACGTTTGTAAAGTGTCGCCATTTCGACGAAATTTCGTCCGACGTTTTTAACGTCACTCTTCCGACGTTTGTAAAGTCTCGCCATTCCGACGAAATGTCGTCCGACGTTTTGAAAGTCACTCTTCCGACGTCTTTATATTGTCGCTCTTCCGACGTGTCTAAACTGTCGCATTTTCGATGCCGTACAAAAGTGTCAGAAGACCGACGTATTGCAAAAGTGTCACAAGACCGACGCTTTCCAGAAGTGTCACAATATCGACGCCAGGAAGAACTGTCGCAATTCCGACGAAATGTGGTCTGAAATTTTGAATGTCACCCTTCCGAACTCTTTTTTCCATCGCTCTTCCAACGTTTCTAGAACTGTCGCAATATCGACGGACGTCACAAGACCGACGAAAATGGAAATCGTTTAAAACGTCAGAAGAGCGACGCTTACAAGGCGTTGGTATGCTGACGGCGGTTTCAATTTTAAAAAAAAATGAAACTTTAAAACAGGACAGTAAATTTCCAATGTTTGTTATCACAATAAGAAATCAATGATCAGTGATCACGTCAAATTTTCCTCGTAGCATGACGGGTCTAATAAATTTTATTGTAAAGGTTGCTGGCTAGTGACAACTAGCGCATCATTGAAGGAAATGAATTAAATAAAATTAATTAGGCTACGAACTCCAAGCCAACTGGCAAAAACCCTGATAATTTTCCTTACCAACTTCCAAGTTGTGACTCGGGCTTCAGACTCCAAAGCTAAGAATTTTCTTTTCATCGTGTTGGAGAAGAGAACTGCAACCTGCAACAAAAGAGAAATTCCTTAGTCTCACTGCTCAGGACTCGTAGTCATTCCTTGCTAACACGATATGTGGAAATTTTGATAAGATAACTTTCTTCACCCTCGTTTTTACTAAATTTATTCTTTTGAAAAGGGCCTGGTTCCATTTCAGAAATTTTCAACTTTCAACTTCTAGAATTTGTACATATGATTTTTGGACTGAGGTTTTTCTATTAATGAGGAGATAGTGTCTTGGTTCTATCTGTATAAAATAATTGCCTCTTTTTTTTCTTCATGTTCAGGGTTTTTTATTTTATCAAAACCTATCTCTCTTTTAAGCATGCCTGCAAATTAATATATTCCAAGAATGTACACAATTCCAGGCTTCATGTACAACGTATTGTATCAACTATATTTTAACAAGTGAGCTGCATGCCCATATAGTGTTACAGATTACAGGGCTTCATTTGGAGAATAAATGATAATCCTGGTAGCACTAAATCCAAGTAATTCCCCTCATCCCTTAAAATACACCTCTAAATATAACTAGAAATTTCAAATAGTTAGTAAAGGAAAAGTACAAAGATATAATAGATATGTGTTGAGCCAAAAACCTGTGCATTCATAACAAAACTGGGATGGATAAAACTTAAAAACAATTATGGAATTTGACAAAAAATCGTCTTATGCATACAAAATGAAAGAAGCATTGGCATACTACTATGTTTACAAATTTAAGGACAGGCAGAGTGAATCTCCGGGCAACACAGTTTCATGTGGAGACCCTAGATCCTTGTACCCACAATATCTAGTGACTTAAAAAATGATTTCCAAAACAATGCCTTTGCTATGCATGTAAGAACACCACCTGTATAATGAGGGATATGTAATATTGTCCAAGAAGCAGATTTATACAGAGTGGTCAAATATTGTGTATTTATGGAAGATACAACTGATATTGGCATGAAACATGTATCCAAGATTTCAATGTGGCCTTATTTTAGAGCCCATTGATGATTTACTATGAAACCTAAACTTTCAAAACAAACACATTGAAATCACAGGATCTCCATCACGAATATCATAAATATTAACTGTCTTTTGGGCACTAGTAGTAGATACCATAAGAGGCCCACATGGCCTGTACCACCAATGTTGATTCTCTGGCACAACATTTGCAAAGCCAAAATTTCTCCCCGAGACATCCCTCTCTGCCAAAACTAGAGACATGGTACTGGACGTTGAAGTGAAGGCCTCTGATTCAGTATGGAATGCCATAATTTCTTTATTATAAAAGTCCCATGAACAGAAACCTGAGTCCAATGTACAACCTGCAGATGCTGCCACAACATATTTACCAGAGCGACCATCTGAACCAGCTGCTCTGATCAACCAGCAATCACCCCACATGTTTGGGGTAAGCCCATATGGAGCTTTATATTCACCCTTCTCCTGGAGATTGGAAAATAACAATACTGAGTATTACTCATACATCAACTGCCCTTTATGTTAAGGGAAAATTTAAAGAGTGCATAAATATTCTTGAAATCCCAATCATAGTTTCTAGAAAATTTCAACAGTCTTTGAAATGAACTACATCCTATTTAAAATACATCAAATATTTAGGAAAATCATTTTTTTAAATAGAAATTGGTGAATTTTATTTCAAATATAGAAATTTAAACCATGAGAATAATCTAACCCCTAGGATTTTCCCTATTTCTAATAGAAAATCCCAAAATGTATAAATTATAACACCCATAAACCCCAAAATAAAGTACAATAATTAAAACCTCCACACCTCTGAATTTTCTATATCGTGAAAAGAGCAGCATCCATCATCATGGGAAAGCAAAACCGATTCTCCTTCTGATAAAAACCAGCCTGCAGTAGATGTCTTATGGCTGAGTTGATTCAATCGATCACAGGAAACCTCTTCAGTGTCTTCAATATTTCCAAAATTCTCTGGCTTGTTTTCCTGATCATCATCAAAGTCCATATTTTCATCACATTGAATTAGTTGGGGTTCATTGCGATCAGGTCCAGTGCCTATTGTAGAGCTCCGGACATATAATCCAATATTGGAACTACCATAGCCATTCCCATTAGATATTGTAAATCGTCCTTCTGGCTTTAATTCGGTAAGTTCAAGAGCACTAGAACTGGATTCAGTTGATTTAGACTTGGTATAGTTGTCCTCTAATTTGTATTCCGATACAACACTATACTTGTGCTTCAACGCAGACAGAAATTCTGCAGCAATGGGATCTTCATCTATGGGGATTATGGATCTGCCCTCAAAAGCATCCTGAATATCTGATTCATTTTCATTCAAATGATCATGCAAATCCACCCTCGTCTTCAGCACAACAAGCTGAACTGAAGGCCGGTTTTTCAACAATTTATGGTGGGGGTAAAGCCTGTCTTCCAGATCTTGACTATTTAAGTGTTTAATTGGTTTTTTCAGAGACCTGACCATAGAATCAAATGAATCCTCCGAATCCTGCGAAATAATAAACAATAGTAAGGCCATTATTTATTGGTTTGAAATAATAAACAACATGCAACAAACCCGCATAATTAGTAAATTATTTAAAGACAATGTTGGCAATATGTTTCCTGTATCCTATTATATGATTGTCCTTGATGGCAAGCTCTGTATTTAATGGAGAATCAATATAAATAAGGACGAGTTAATTCATGTGTGAACATATGTATGCATCCTGATGAAGGATAATTGACATCCGTAAGAAACCATGTGCTCTGTATGTTGATCGAGGAACCGATGTTAATACGGTTGACAGTGTATCCAAACTGGTAGACAGTGGAGTTATATATATTCGTTAAATATATGATGGAAGGGTCTACTCTATTAGTAAGGAGCTGACTGGCTTTCATGGAGAAAGGAATGAGGAGCGAGAGCAAACCAGTTATAACGCGAAAGAACTAAAACATAGTATTTGGCATTGAACTTTCGGTGGAACATGGACTAACACTTTTGAATCATGAACGGAACCTGGAAGGAAAGAGGTGGAACATAACAAATGGAAGCACGATGGAACCCTGCGTGGAAGAGCGGAACCGTGACCGAGAAAATAGTAAAGGTGGTTTGTGGTTTCTATCACACCACCTTCGACAGGCAAGCAGTTTTCAAGAGGTATGGGAGCGATTCCATAGAACGCGCGACACACGTCCTTGTACGACTCCACAAAACCGCTTGTCACTGCGCGCCATCGCGTGTTATTTCTCGACCTAGGATGCCCAGCGATATTGATAAGCACCGTTGATCTGGGAAGGGGTCATTGGACGGTGTTCATTTGCTATAGATGCACGAAAGTTACCCAAGGTACGGTGCGCCATCGCGCGTTATCATCCGTGCATCATCAACGAACGATATCTGTCAGATCATCTGACGTCGAGTGATGTGTTCTCCACCGTCGGATGGAAACGATCGTAAGAGATGGGCCCCAGTTTTTTAAATTATGTTGATTGGGCCGTCGATTATGTATGTGGGGCCGGAACCAAAGGTCTATTTAAAAGCCTTTTGATAAAAGTGTTGGTTATTACTATAAAGTTCTATTATATATTTAATTGCCAAAGGTTGTGAATAATATTTATTTATCATATTCCACAAATTTGATAAATAAAAGAAAGGAAACCATCAGCGGCACGCTATTGGTACTTTACCTTGGCTATAGTATTATTTGGCGGTGATAGAGATTACCTTTGGGACAATTCGAGCATGGAACAACAAAGATCGGGATTTCAATTTGGATTGGTTCTAATTTTAATAATACCATTAGCAATTGAATGGTTTTGACCCATGGTTTCAATAAAGGCGAAAAATATATTGATCCGAAAACTATAGGCGAAAACTACCCGAAAAGCTACAAATCCATTCTACACAATTGTTGATCCATCAAGCGAGCCTGCACAGATTTGTTCCCATGTGCTGATCCATCAAGCAAGCCTGTTTTTCCTTGTTTTTGTCTACAGGTTTTTGAATTGGCATCAAGTGCATTTTTTTGAGCCTGGATATTTTCATCAGATGCTGACCTGATATGTGGGGCTCAATTACTTTTTTAACAGATTTTTGCCGTAGGAATATATAGGCTCCGTTTTTTTTTTAGTTTTTAATGCATACAGGTCCATACTTACTATCTATATCTACAATTTTGTGGTTCATCTCTGTCTTCTTGGGATGTCTATTTCCACAGGCGAGCCAGATCTTATTCCTCATCCCTATGGCTTATGATATGGTAGAGTCCTGATGTTTTATGGACTCGATATTTGTATTGGGTGATATTTCCCCTGTTATGTTTAATTGGTCAAAACTTAATCCTCTGTCCTGACATCTTCTTCCTTAGAAGTTGTGCATGAGATGGATAGGTTATTTTGATCAGGCTTTTTCATCAGCCTTGATGGAATGTTATGTCGAACTATGCAGTATTAATTCAAACAATGTTTTTTTCTTTCTGAAAACAAATATAAGGTGATGAGAATCATAGTACAAGGTGTGCATGCAGAGGCATTGTAAATAAAAATCTCTTTATGAGATCTGCATGATCGAACTCTATTGTCTGATAATGCTGAATCCATGATGCACCTATGGAGTTGATCGAGGAAATGAAAAATATCTAGGAAGATCAGCAAATAAATAATAAAGATCTAATGCAAGTCTGATGAATAAATTGAAGAAATTCGGTGGATCTGAGGGTTGAAGTCTTCTGCATAGAAGTGGAAGCTTTCTGCCAGTTCAACCTGGTGTTAAATCAGGGGGTCAAAGCTCCCTTCCAGGAGAGGCTGGAGAACGAGAGAAGGTTGAAGCCTTCTGCAGGTTGGTGCCTACGTGCTGGTATGAGTCTGCGCCAGCACAAAATTGTAAGATGTTTTCTTTATAATAAATATTGAAGACTGAGATGACAGTAGCGGTGGTTTTCTCCCAAATTGGGTTTCCACCTTAAATACTGGTGTTCATATGTGTTCCTTTTTTGTAATGGCTTATTCCGTTATTTCTTTTCACATGTTTACTAAAAGAATGATGCAATAATCCAAGTAAAGAATTAACAGCATAATAAGATCTCTGGTGAAAAGTTTTCAGTCAGCCCTAAATACTGATTCACCCCCCCTCTCAGTATTTTTCCCAACAGACAATAATTCCTACATATTAAAATATAAATTTATAACATACCAGCTCATACTCAAACATAACATCTGTATCAATATTCTTCTTCTGTATCTTCTTGATCTTCATCCAACTGATCGACATCTATATCAACATCTGATTCAGAAACGATGTTGAAATGATCGACCATGTCATCATCATCATCAATTATGTCATTTTCAATAATATCCTCATCGACATCATCATCAATAATTGTTGCCTCATCTCCTATGCCTGGTTCATCTTCTAAGATATCTTCTTCATCTGTCCATGCATCTTCCTCCTCATCTGCCACTGCATCATCTTCTTCTTGATCAATATCATCTTCTTCCTCTACAGTATACTCTACTGGCCTTCCTCTTGGATCATATCTAATAGAAAATGACCATTCCTTCTCACCTGGAACCTCTGAGTAAAAGACTTGTTCGCATTGGCTTGGAAAAACATAGCGATATTTTCCTTCTTCAAACTGCAATGTTTTAACCATTGGAAATCCATTGTCATGTTGAATAAGTGTTCTATAATCATCATGTACATTCATTCGTAGCCTATACCATTTCACGTCGAACAAAACTATTTTGAAGGAATTAAAGTCACAGTCAACTATATCATCTAAGAACCCATAATATCTATTTTCAGATTCTCGAGGATGTCTGTCACTCCTGGAGGAAACATTAGTGACCTGGAATACTGCAGTTATCCCACTATCAGAAGTTTTCCTGTTATCATCCAACTTTTTAACGCGAAATTGATGACCATTGCACCACATAGCCTTGTGGTGTTTCAACTGCAATATGCCAAACATGAAAAATATGCATTCTCAATTAATAATTAAACATATAATTTACACAACATGAAAATTAACTGAAAAATAAAACTTCTTGTCACATTATAAATAGGTGAATTAATTGCTTACCTTTCTATCTTTCAATCCATATGCTAAATTGATTTCCCTGTCCGTAACGTTCCCATCTCCACTACGATATGCTTCTCTAATCAATTCAGACAGTAGTTGCCATGATAACCTACCGTCGTTACGTGCTTTACATGTTTCAATCCATTCACTCATCCACTCAAGATTGTTTGCAATGTATAAAAGTAGCGCCTCATAATCTTGAGCACCTGAATAAAAAAACAATAATTCACCAATATTAATAAATATTACTTATAACCATGGTAAATTATATTAATTAATAAACTATGAAAGACTAAAACCTGAATGAATATAATGATCATATACATGATGTAAAAAAATGAAACATTATATGTATTATACATAATAAATATTTTACCTCTCACTTTCTTCATTCTACCTTTTCCCAACAGGTTCTCCTCTTCAAATTTTTTGATGGAGTTCACATCCCAAATGCAATCCACCGCCTTCATGACTGGCGCAACTAATTTAGGAAGATAATGAATAATATACACCATGGATTGATATACCACATATCCCTCCACCATAGAACCCTCAAGTCGTGCTCTTTGTTTAACCAAAGCCTTCAAGGATTTTAGGTGCCTCTCGACCATCCACATTGACCTTGTGTGTACTGGTCCACACATTTCAATCTCCTCAACTTGGTGTATCAAGTAGTTTTCTTGTGCATTGAAAAATGTTGGAGGTAGATACTTTTTCATTTCACACATTAGCCGAGGAATTTCTCTCTTCCAATACTTTATTTCATCTTGATGGATTTCTTTCAATGACAACCATCTGCAAATCATTACGCAAGGTTATTTCAATGAAACATAATATATTTTTCATTACAAGTAAATTAATACATCATTTCATCAAGTACAAAAATAAATTGTAGCAATTAGATTTTGCGTATAAATCAAAACTACTTACCTCATGTATTTACTAAGACCATATATAACTTGTTTGACATTGTTGTCAAAGTCATTTGGGAGAGATACAGGTAGAACATACTATAACAATAAAAAATGAATCGTTATTGGTTTCCAAATTAAACAGAAAAAAGGAAAATTTAAAATATGTATTCAAGCAATAACAAACAAAAATGTATACCAAAAAAATTACCTTAACAAAGGTATGCCGATCATGTGTTTTCACCCCACTGAAGTCACCTTTCTTCGTTAAGATATTATTTATGTTTGAAGCAAAACCTGTTGGAAATTTAATTCTTCTAACGACCTCTTTTACATCATTGCTTTGTTGTTTTGTTAATAACCATGGAATACTATTATAATTTCGACCTCCATTGTTATTTGATCCGTCGATCACACTTTTCATTGCATGATTTGATTTCTCAATGTCAGCACAAATTTTGTCAATTTTTTCTCTATCATGTGCACCATCTATGGTTCGCCATAACATTTCTGTCACATTCTTCCCGACATGCATTGTATCAAACAAATGAGCTATTTTTAGGTCCTCATAGTAGGGCAACCTCGCAAATTGAGAAGGATAACATTTCATTCCAGGTGGAAGTACAATATTAGTACCTTCACGGCGACGATGACCTTGATATCAAAGAATAAAATAAATCAGAACAATATTAATTATAAAATACAATAAAATAAATTCATTAGTTAAAACAAAAATTCCAAAAATTACATAAACAAATAATATATATATATATATATATATATATATATACACACACACACACACAAATTCTGTACCAACTGCTTGACGATTATTAATTCTGCTATATTCCAACATCCACAACTGAGGTGTCATTTTTCGTGGTTTTAATCCAGTTTCTTCTTTATCATTGAAAAGATGTTTTTTAGTAGTACGATACTTATGGTTCCTAGAGAGGAAGTGCCTAAACTCATCAAACACCATCTTTCTTAAGTCTGGCGAATGACGATACTTCATCTTAGGGCCACAAAATGGACATGCAAATCTACCCTTTGTTTGAAGACCTGCAATAGATGGATCAATAAAAATTAATATACTATGAGATCATTTTTAAAACATGCAATATGGTATATCTAATTTAGATAATTATGTATCATATTAAAGTGCAATGAAATATTACATACCACAAACATGTGTTAGTCCTAGGGCATCATGAATTGTCCATACAAGCATTCCACGACATTGAAATCTCTTCTGCTTGATTGGTTTAGTGATGTCACACATAGTGATGCCATGCCATAACTGTATTAGCTCATCGATAAGAGGCTCAATATATACATTCATATCTTTGACCTGGTACTTACCTAATTGTTCAAAATTACGGTACATAATAATTACTTCCATGATATATGTATATATAAGTAAGTAAATAAATAAAATATATATTTATTCAAACAACGAGAGAAATGAAAATGTTACATTCAAAGAAATAATGTATCAAATACCTGGAATAATCATAGTCAACATTATGTGCTCCCTCTTTATTGACATCCAAGGAGGAATGTTATTGTTGATAATGAAAATAGGCCACACTGAGTAAGTAGATCTAAGCTCTCCGAATGGATTAACACCATCAGCTGCTAATGAAAGCCTGACATTACGAGGTTCATTTTTAAAATCTACATATTTTTCCTCGATTTCTCTAAATTTAGAACCATCTGCAGGCATTCGAAGAACACCATCTCCACTTCTATTCTTTGCATGGTAATCCATAAACTGTGCTATGCTGTTACACCTAAACATTCGCTGCAAACGTGGAATTATGGGAATATGACGAAGAACCTTTTGAGGCACCTTTTTGGTTAGTTGATCTATTCGATATCTACTGGTACCACATTTCGGACATTATGTTTTCAACGCATGTTCTCCATAATATATAATATGACCTTTAGGACATGCATCTATAGTGTTATATTCCATTCCAAAGTGTTTCATAATAGCACGTAGATCTCGATATGTTCGAGGTAAAATATTTGGCGATGGTAACAAATATTCACCCAACAATCTACAACAGAAAAAAAAAGTAGTGTCTTGTAAAGATTATTAATCATATATATATATATATATATATAATAGTTATTAAAACCGGAACCGGTGACCGGATCGGTGGAGCTAATGAACTGGGTTTCGAACCGGAACCGGTCTAACCGGTAGCGATCAGATCTCAATGAACCGGTTTTAAAAAAAATACATTAAATAATTATTTTTTAATAAAATGAAAAATAAATAAATAAATAAAAACTATTTTAAAGATTTGCAACCATGATTCCAAGCCAATAGAGACAAAATATGAAAAGTTTGCTCATTTATATACCATGCAAAGGTGAATATATCAAAATGGCAGCAAATGCAATACATATCATCTAAAAATACATAAGCAAACTTGTTGAAGTAATGTATCAGGTTTCTCTTATATTATTCACTATGTTTTATTGTTGAGTTAATATTATAATATACAATCTGTCCCTGCTCAGATCTGTTGTCAATTCATTGTATCAGCCTTAAAGACAATTCTGGGTTCAGTATATATATATATATATATATAGATATATAGATATATATAGATATATATATCAGACCAGCATTTTGAAGATATTGTATTCTTCATTATCTAAGTTTTCTTGCCAATAAATTTCTAGAAAAACATCTACAACACTTAGAGGTATTGAATTGGTTTATGAAACCCACTATTAGCGCTATTTGTAACAAGTTGAGAGAGCATTACAACTTCAGCAGTCTGCTCACAATGTGTTTGACAAAATTTATCACTGAAAAGATTCATTAAAACCCAGAAAAATCAGTAGCCAGTTTAGTGCATTTCCAAGCGGGAATTTTCTAGTGGTCAATTTATTATTGCCAGTCACATTTTCATTAGGTTGTATGTTGTTGTCCCTTGAGTGGCGTCAGACCATTTGCATCATTCTTGATGCCATGATCAAATTGCTTGTATGTTGTGTGAAAGGTTTTGTATTTATGCTGCTGCTATGTGTGGTGAGCAGAGAGAGAGGGTCTGACAGTTCCTAGCTGAGTGTGAAATAAGGTTGCTGCTGATTGTTTTGAGAACAGAAATTGTCATCAAGTACACTTGATGAGTTGCATGCTGCCAGGGATTTTATGCTAGCCAGCCTTGTATTTATCATTCATCATGTGTATTGTTGCTACTATAAGGTGTTGAGTATGAGTTATTAGACAAGTTTGTTGCTAGTATAATAGAGGAATTTGCAGCTCATGGAGGAGACACTGCGGAATTTGCAACTCATGGAGGAGCACCTAACCGGCCGGTTAAGTACGAAACTGACCGGTTTATGCATAAACTGGCCGGTTCCTTACTTAAATGGCCGGTTAGGTCCGGTTAACCGACCAAAATAGGTGAGAATAGGCTATTGACCGGGTTTCAAGGCCGGTTCCAACCGGCAGCCGTCCTGACCGGCCGGTTTTGATAACTATGATATATATATATATATAACTTATTATTTTACACATTTATTACAACTAAAAAAAGGGAAAATAATCAACATTTACATATATGTGATCATATATACATATTGCATACCTTAGGAGTTGTGTCATACATCTGTTCGACAAATTATTCATAACCTTTAAGTTCACCAACAACAATAGCAGAGAGCTGGTCAAATTAAAGGTTATGAATAATTTGTCGAACAGATGTATGACACAACTCCTAAGGTATGCAATATGTATATATGATCACATATATGTAAATGTTGATTATTTTCCCTTTTTTTAGTTGTAATAAATGTGTAAAATAATAAATTATATATAAGTTATTATTTTACACATTTATTACAACTAAAAAAAGGGAAAATAATCAACATTTACATATATGTGATCATATATACATATTGCATACCTTAGGAGTTGTGTCATACATCCGTTCGACAAATTATTCATAACCTTTAAGTTCAGCAGCAACAATGTAGTAGAGAGAAGAGTTGCATTTGAGTGTTCAAAAAGTCGTTCACTTGACCTTTCAATCAGAGTTACATCATAAATACCGTCACTGCTATCTCCACCATCATCATCTGACTCACCATACAAGTCTTGGAGCATTTGATTTCTCCCATCATTAATGTGAATTGTCTCATTACTGTCATCATGATCTACCTCCATGGGATCATTAAAATTACCTTCATCATTCACTTCATGTTCTTCACCTTGTACAACATCATTTCCAATACTAATATTTGTTGCAATATTCTCTTGTACTGGTGCAACATCATCTAATCTACTACTATTTTGCTATGGAAGCTGGTTGATCATCTGCAAAAAGTTGGGGGGCAATTGTGCCTTTATGAAAATTACAAACATTAATAATTAAACATTAGTGCGCATATAAAAAATATTAAAATAATATAAAATTTTACGATATAATCAAAATGAAGATAGATAATTAATTACCATGGGATGATAGTCATTCGATCCACCATCAATGTGCCCATATTTCCTACAATGCACTGTTGATGTTGCTATTAAAACTCTAACATTATTTCTCATACAACATTTTTTTACAAGGGCAATAAACTCTGCCATCACCCCTTTCACCCTTTCGAATTTTTTTTCCAACTCCAATGTTTTCTTCCATTGATGCAAATTATCCTATAAAGAAAACAATAAATCTCTCTCAATGGTGTAGAAAACCCAAGACTTTTTGAACTCAATGGGAGCTCAATATATAAGCAAAAAGAAAATAAAAGTGGGCATTTTACAAATTGTGAGCTTCTTACAAAATGTGGGCTTTTTACAAAATTGTGGGCTTTTTACAAATTGTGGGATTTTTTTATTCTTAATGCATTTTCTGTAGAATACTAAACAAATTTTTCCAAATTTTCAGATGCAAACTGTAGTCTCTACTACGTTTGGAAAATTGGAGGTTTATAAAAGATAAACTGCGAACAGAATTGTACCACTATGATAAGAAGTTGTCATAAGCATTCCTTCTGCTTCACAAATGTGGAACTACCTTAAGAATGCTTATTGTTGATATAAATATTAGAGCATGGCAGTTAAATGTAGTAGTTATGCTAAAATATTGAATAACAGCTTGAGACTGCTCTTCAGATACTGTACGAATTCACCAAATTAAGGTTGTACCATTACTAAAGATAAATGGCCAAAAATAGTCAATTTTGATATCGTGAAGTTATGTCTTTATCGGTAGAAAACTGGGGATAGGATGGCAAATATGAGAGAACTAAGTTCCGAGGACTAAAAAACCAAGGCCAACATAGTTCTTCCTTGAATCAGAGACAAAACAAAGCTACCCAAAAAAGTGTTTGAGAGAACCCATTGAAGCTCCTATATATAGCAGAGTCAACATTTTCCTATTGAACAAGTTTTTATAGTCAAAGCCATAGCAAGATCAGATAGCCACGATCCTAAATGAGAACCAGAGCCAAAGCTAAGATAGATCCACGTTTAGCAGAACAAGACAGCCATAGCAAAGGATTTGACCACAGAACCAGATCATGAGAGATAGCAAGATTCTTTCTTCCACTGTGGAAATGTAGAAACTATACAAGGGCTTTGCTTCCAGCAGATTTCATTGTGACAGTAATTGCTATGGTGTTGTAAGCGCTCATTAGTAGAATCTTAAAGCCATTCTAGAATTCTTTTAACCTGGAGAGGGTTTTATGTGGTTATAAATCCTCATGTTCAAATTCCATTGTCGATTGGTTGTGTTTGATATTATGTTTTTACTGTCCGCAGTTGAATTTTCACACAGAAAATTATTAGTCTAAAGTGGAGCAATTTTGCGATGTTTCTTTTGCTTCCTATTGTGAATTATTTCGCTCAGAACTCTACTTGTTGTAATAGAGGTCTTGGGCATAGAACAGGGGACTTGGGTTTTTTGGAATCAAACTTCAGGTTAAGATGCTCATCTGAAGAATGGCATAGTGAGCCTTAGCATGGATTTGGGAGTACCAATTTGAAGTGCAGGTAGGGCATTGTACGATAGACCAGTTAGATTTCTGGACCCTAATACAAAAGTTTCTTCTTCTTTCAAAACGTGTTTCTCCTTTTCTGTAACCAATGTGGGTCCTGTTCTTGTTTCAATTGGGGATGGATGAGCATTTGTTATTGCTCTAGATGATCACACTCTGGGTAGCCCTAGAGGCTATTTGGGGGTGATGAGTCCAATAGGTCTCAATGAACTGTTGCCCTCACTGGGGAATACTATTGCAGTGGAATTTGATACTATTTTGGATGTTGAATTCCACGATCCTAATGGAAACCAGTACCTTCAGCTCCAGTACCTGTTCACAAAAGAGGGTGCCATAGTCATTCATGCATGCAGAGAGGGTGAATTGCAGGCATTGCAACAGGAGGTGCTGTTGTTGTTGCATTGGCCACTAGATTGTTTGTCTGGTTCTGTTACAAGTGCAGAGTATTGAAAAGGACAGAAAATTTTAGTTCAGATATTGTGAAATTGCCTCGGAAATTCACCTACAAAGATCTCATCAATGCTACAAAAGACTTTTTTTGAATGTGATTGATAATCGATAATTGCAAGAAAGGGTAATCCCCTTGTGAAACCCAAATTTCTGAGCATTTTCTAAAACCTGATGATGGAGTCATTGTAATGAAAAAGCGCCTAGGTCCATATTATGTCCAAATCTACCAAGCACCAAGATCTATAAAAAAAAATCCACAGTATCTGCAAACTAAGAAGAAGAGGCAGAAAATGTGTTCTGCTTACCTGTTTGAATAGTGGTTGGGGTTTACCACGACAAAAATTTGACAGAGCCCATGTACCATTTCGTATCATTGAAATTCTGGCAGTATCATTCAACTGGGTAAGCACCTGCCTCGGAGCTCCATGACTGAGGGCAAGATCCCTAAATGATGCAGAGTCTCCAGCAATATTTCCCAAAGCCCAAATAGCCTTACATGAACACCAGTTAAACTCAAAGTTGGGTAGTAGTTTTTTAAATCAAATTCCAAAATTACAGACGTATAAAGATAGTTGGGAAGAATAATTTTATGCCACTAAAATGAACGTGCTACCTGTTCTCGAACATTATCATTCCCAGAGGCAAGAAGTTCCACAAATATAGGCAGTGCCCCGTAATCAATCACAACCTTTGTATTCTCAGAGGCTCCAAAAAAACCCAAATAGGGTCAACCCTACTACAGGAGGAAGGGCCTGTAGTAAGAACTTACCATTTTGCAAGAACTGAGGGCGAATGCTGTTCTGCAAGAGCTGAGGGTGAATGTTGTTCTGCAAGAGCTGAGGGTGAATGTTGTTCTGCAAGAGCTGAGGGTGAATGCTGAGGGCGAATGTTGTTCTACAAGAGCTGAGGGCGAATGCGCGCATGATATCAGACGTTAATGTAGTTTTTAAAAAAATCATTTTTATGTAGCGCACATTTGAATTTTAGCATTTCAAATCATTTTAATTTACATTTGATTTTTGCATTTCTAATACAAGTGACAAACAAATTTCTACAAGAGGTTGAAATTTTTACTAGATAGCCATGAAAGATTAATTAAAATGGCTTAAAATGCAATTGGAACTTCAAAATAAATGTAATTGAAGGTTCTCTCCACTAAATTTTTGGAAAAGTGCTTACATTATTTAAGTTATCTAGGATATTTTTTTGTATTACACAATCAGAATTAAATAATGAAATAGTTGGGTAGTCTTATTGTTTCAAATTAGGACACAATTTTCAAATGGTGATGAAGTTTCAAGTGATGATTAACTGACAATATTCTCCTTTCCTATCCTTGAAAAACTATACAAGGTTCCCTGTTGCCACATGAAACTCTAACTCATGTAGCAGCATAGGACCAGTCCTCCATTTTGCCCGTCATAAGGCATTCTTCACATATTTGACGACTAGAATTTGCGGATTCCCGTTTTCCATGAGGTGCTAGGAAGGATAGAAGACTTAATTTTGACGTTTGAAATTTTTTCAAAAACGTTCTTACGCCCTTTAATTTCCACTTACCAATAATTTTGCAACACTAGTCCTCTTCGCAATTGCAAGGCTATACTCAAAAAGTAAGGAAAGTTACTTTTTTGGCTCACTCAATGATCTAAGTGGACACTGGTGGCCACCCGCCTATTCCACTTGGGGCCCCACCATTATCTCTTTCAGTTTTTCAGTTTCGGCACAACCTACTATTTTTAGCATTTTTTCGGGTCCTAAACTTCTGGAGCCGTTTTGAGGCCCTAAACGGTGTTTTTTGGGCATCGCGCCTCTAGAAAATATTATTATGTATCATTTTGTTCCGGAATTACATTCATGGTGAAAGTTGTAGTCCTCGGATAGATCTTTCTAATGATGTATCATGTGCGTCAAACATAGATAGTATGCCAAAGTTACGTCCCTGGGAAGTTGAAACACCAATTTACCCAAACGAGGCCCATAGTTTTGGCACTTCGTCTCCTAGGGTTTGGTTTTTGGATGTTTAGGGTTCTCCATTGTTTCTCAATAATAAATAGGCCCTTGAGCCTCATTTTAACTCAGTTCAGAGGCCTGTAGCTGCCTCATCTCTCCTCAGAGATAGCTACCAGCGCCCTAGCTAGTTTTATTTCCATTCTGTCTATAAGCAAATTTCAGTTCTTTGATATTAATAAAATGAAGTGTTATTTCCACTGCATCTCTGTATTTATGGTTATGTGTTTATTCTGTTGCATTCCTGCATAAATCCGGATCAATGGTATCAGAGCGGTCTGCTTTTTCTCGATCCTTCTTTGCATGTCCCCAATGAGGTCGGGGTATAAGGAGTTAGGGCTCAATCTGGTGGAACCTTTGCAAGATCAGCCTCGCAAACCCCGACAGACGCCCATGGGGGACGAAAAGAAAGATGAGCGAGCAAGAGATCCTATCAAAATATTGCTCAAGGAGGCCCTCGAAAAACAAAGGAACGCGATGATGGATAACTTTGCCCAGATCCTTCAACGGCTGCCCATTGGTGGCGCATCTACATCCAGCAGCTACTCTAGAGGTGTGACTCCTTTTAAGGTACAAGTAAATTTTGGCATTCCCATATTTGAGGGTCAAATAGATTCAGATGCCGTAGATGGATGGTTTAATCTATTAGAAGGATATTTCTCGGTTCATGACTTTTCCGATAGGGAGAAGATTATTTTTACACTCCTCAAAGTTGCCCCCCATGTCAAGGACTGGTGAGAAAGCCACTGTGAGAAAAAGGACGAGACAGAACCCTCTTTGTTCTCGGTCGTACCCACTTGGAATTATTTCCGAGACGTTGTTAAGGAACAATACTATCTCGTGGGGAGCTATGAGGACAAGTACATACAATGGACCATGCTACGGCAATAAAGGGATCAACATGTGCATGAGCTGACAAATCTATTCCATACCCTGCACACCAAGTTGGGTATCAAAGATTCAGAGAAACATCTGGTGCTAAAGTATCACAGTTTTCTGCACAGATACATTTAGGAGGTAATGGAGTAACTCGACATCTCCTCGCTTGGTACGGCATACCGGTATGCTGCCAAGATTGAGCAGAAATTCAAATAGAAGAAGAGAGACTTTGGATCTGTGAATCAAAAGCAAGGGAAAGGTGCTCCCAAACCACAGAACAAAGGATAGAGCCAAGGCACGGTGACTCAAGACAACCTGTCGAAGCCACAAGGAAAGAACAACACTGCAAAGCCAAAGAAGGACACGGGAAAGTGGTGTGAGTTCCATATTAAGAGCTCCACTCGCAACACAAGTGAGTGTCGGGCCAAGCAGTCGATGGTGGCTGAGATGCGGGCTTTTGAGTTAGATACATGCTCTGACTCTTAATCAGAACCTAACAAGGGGAATGACAAAGGGAAACAGATTATTGATGCGGAGCCCAATGCCACTATTGCCACTACAAAGATCCAGAAGGAGGAACATCTCTTCCACTCCCAGATGTGGGTAAAGGGCTCCCCGGTACAGTTCATTGTCGACAATGGGAGCCAAAAGAACCTCATTTCGGCAGATGCCGTGAAGCGGTTGGGCTTGCTGACCACAGCTCACCCACATCCATACAAGATCTCCGCGTCAGCCAGCAGTGCTGCCTTCCCTATAGCATCAAGCCCTTCACGGATGAGGTATTATGTGACGCTGTTCCTATTGATGTTTCTGATGTATTATTAGGAAAACCATACTTGTGGAAGCGTCATGCGGTGTATGAGTCTCGGCCTTGTGCTGTTATTGTTACTTTGGGAAATAAGTTGTACAGGATACCAGAGGTACCACCTCCTGCTACTATCTCTTTGGTTACTACAAAACAATGCAATAAGCTCATTTCCCAAACCAGGAAATTCATTTTCCTAATGATCCGCCCCTAGGGCAAGAAGAAGACTATGGCCACGACCTCCAGAAAAGGCTCCTCTGCATGACAACAACAAATGGATAAGGTTGTGGAGGAGTACGGGGACATTTTCACCTCACCCACAGGGGTTCCTCTACACTGTCAAGTAAATCACCCGATTGATCTGACGCCAGGTGCGCCGCTACCCAACGGACCGATCTATCGGTGCTCTGTTAGGGAGAACAATGAAATCAAGAGGCAGATTCAGGAGCTGCTGCAGAAGGGTCACATCCGACCAAGTTCATCACCCTGTGGGAGCCCGATAATTTATTATTGTGAAATCATAGTTCTAAATTATCTCTTTTTCTGTGAGCAATGTAATCTATTAATTGTAAGTAGATTCATTATAAAAATTCAAACTTATTTTAGCGTGAATGATGACAATTTATATATTAAATGGTTTTTAAGAGTATTTGTATTATGTAGGAGCACTGGAAAGATAAATCAGGACTTCATTTTCTGTTTTCCTTATTTTATTGGGTTGAACTGGAGAAAATTGAATATGAATAGTGATTTAATTGTAAGATCAATGAGCCAAGTCCATACATCAACATTGACCATAGTGGGGAAGTATAAAAGCATGGATATTCATGCAAGTATAGTTATTAATGTAAGATCAAAGTTAACTCTTAGCTTCACTAAAGAAATAGAAGGCAAAGATCTAGCATCAACTGAAATTCACGTGAAAAAGTAGATGAAAAATGTACAATCATCCAATGGAGAGGTAATATATAATTATCCAGTAAGACTCTTGGCTATGCCTCGAGACTAAACTAATTCTCAATATTTTTGAATAATCATCCATTGGAATTTAGTAGGAAAACCATAATAAATCATTGTCCAATGGCCATGCAAAAATATAAAAAAAATAATATTTGTTGGTTGTTTTTCAATAGGTGGACCATGATGGGACCACTGAGAAGGTGGGGGTGTTTTTTTAATCATGGAAGTGAGGTTTAGTATATTGATAGTCAAGTTACCTTTCCCTACAAATTTTCTCGATCAAGTTATTCATTCATTGAACTTTGATTCATTCCTACTGTTTTGATACACAATCCAATCCACTTGAGTCTTGAGTCTTCATTGAGAATGGCATTCATAGGTTTTCAAGAAAGAGTTTATCATGCACATGCACTCTTCTTTTCATGGTATCTTTGTAACTATGTTCAGCCCGAGTTCTATATTTTTAAATTATCATAATAGTTTGTGATTATTAGGCTTTTATTTTTTCTTTTAAGAATTTTAATTTAATTATTATTAATCATTAAATTAAAAATATATATATATATATACATATATACATATAGTTATTATAGTTATTAAACTTTCAATGGTACATCAACTTTCATACATGAGAACCCGGATGCGGGTGAATTTGGTAGTGTTTAACGTGATGGGATGGGGGTGTGGCATAAGGGGAAGCCACTGGCCCACCCACAAGAGTGTTGCTATTCAGTTCTTAATGTCGAGTACTGATCGGCATTTAATGCCATTTACTCCTGGTGGTCGAATAAACCATAGTCCCACTCCTCGATACACATTCGCATGCCGTGACATGACTCAGCCTCCAGTTCATACTTATGGTGGTTTATTGCATTCGATTCACAGTTGCACGGTAGACTGGGTTGTTATTATGGAACTTCCTTCTGGTCTGAACAGAATTCCCCCGCCTGTGAATCTGTGGTGCGCTCCAGGAGCAGGGCTTTCTAATGTTCGTACTGTAACTAGTAAGAGGAGTTGTCTCAATTGTTGTTTGGATTTTGGAGAAAATCTACACTTCTCCCACGCTGGTTCCTGCAAGCTTGCTTCTGTCGCCCTGTTGCCCCTCTCGCCTCAGTCTTCTGTCCATCTTTTTCCTCCCTGCCCTGTTGTCTCGAGTGCGACTATGTCGTGCCTCAGGCAGAGAATGAGCTGTCGAAGAGGCTCCATGAGGCACCAAATTCAATGCTCTCCCTCCACCTTTGGCACCTCCTCTACGTCTATCTCCCACTCTGACAGTCAACCTAGAGGGCGCCTTCTCCGCTCAGGCCGTCGCTTTGCTTCCCCCACTCCTTCCGCTCCTCCTGCTCAAACCCACACCGCACATTTTTCCTTTAACAACACTCTCAATCAACCCAGGGTGATTGCCTCAATTACGGTCGTCTTTCATGAAGAGCCTCAGGAAATTGTTCCCAGTTCTCGCCCGGTGGAATGCAGCCTCTTGGCGGCTCAGGATTCGGCGCAGTTTGTTGGAATGAAGCACCCTGATAGTGCGAACTTGTAGGGTCAGATGGGCAAGGCCACGCAGGACCTGGTGAACAAGGAAGCGGTGGGTCAACCTACTGAGAGGCAGGACGCAGTGCAAGCGAGCGAGGCGCAGATTACTCCTCCTCCTCCCGGGAAGGTGATCCATTCTATTGCTAACCTGTATAATGCTGATGGGGAACCAGATGAACTCTGGTGCAGAGTTGTCTACGAACCTCCTGATGAATAGTTCCTGCTCTTCACTCTGGTTTTTTGCTCTATTTCTGCCCATTCTCACGGGCCTGTTCATGTGTTTCCTGCTGTCTCTGAAAATGCATCTATTTTTTTTGCTTCGATATGGTCTCTATTACTACAATTCTCTGGTTCCCCTGCGCGGGATTTTTCAAATGAACTGTTTCAGACTGGTTTCCCTCTTGCAGGGCAGTCTTCAAACTATGGTTTTTTGTTTCAAATGCCACAGCACTCGGCAATGATCAAGCTTTGGCCCACTGTACTATACTCCTTTTGTTAATATAATTACTTTTACTTAGAAAAAAAAAACTTTCATATATGATAAAATAGATACTGACAAATGGTACATCATGGCCCGATTAATTTCGCTCAACAATTTCAAATGGTATAACATTTAGTCAACAGTAACCATCAATTTCTGCACACAGAATAATTTCTCTGGAAGCCTCAAATTTCTTTGGCTTGTTATTCTTATAACTACATAGACATAATTAATAGAGAGATTGAGGACAGAAAAAAATCTAGCGCTTAGTCTCCACTACTCAACATGTTTTGTGAGAAATAATACATAGATTGATTTCTCTGAGTGCCTTAGCGTTCTTTGGCTCATTTTTTTAATCAAAAAAACAATAAAAAATGCACTGAGGATTTATTCTTAGTCCGATTATGCAATTTTTATAAGACAGATTATGCAATATTAATAATAAACATAAATTTATTGCAATTTAGGGAAAGCTCGTTCATGTTTTTTTCTTTATATTGGAAGGTTACTTGACTTTTGAAGTAATTTTTAGTAGATCATAGCATATATTGAGGAAATATTAGTTTGACAAGAATCAATTATTTCTCTTGAAACTTTAGGTATTAAAATTCCATGACACAGATATATCACACTCCAAAATCCAAAGAAAATGGAAGAGCGTTCAATTTTTTTAATCAAACTTTTATTGGTGAAGGGTTAATTTATTACGAGAACATCATTAATGAAGTGAAAAATTTTAAACGTAACTTTTATTGACTAGAAAAATAATGACAAAAACGTCAAAAAAAATTGTGTGATGGGTAAAGAGAAATCCAAATTCCAACCCTGCCTGCCACTTGTTGGTGAGTGGAGGTTATTCACTTTTCATTTACAACTTACCAGGTTACTCATGTTACCAATATTTTCACATGGCTCACTTTTAGGTGACTACTTATTGTACTTCTTCTTTATAAAGAAAAATTGGTAGATAATTGTATATATTATTTGAAATCTATAACAAATCCAGGCAACAAAATTACAACAAAGAGAAAATTATGAAAAAAAATCACCAGGGCACTACTAATGTGTGGATACCCTATCATTTCTTAGATCCTCATAACTTACCAACACCTACTATATTGGTATACACATAATATGGCATTTACCTGAAGTATTTCATATGTATCTAGAAGTAAATAAGTTGTATGACAATTGTTATGGCGGATATAAGATGTGTATTATAGTTTATATTTCAATTTTTCTTAAGTAGCATGCATGTGCGGTCCATATAGTGACTACAATTACCAATATATTTCAGTGAATATGTGAAGATGATCTCTCATTAGGTCCTAATTACTTAAAGCATCATTAATTAGCTTTCCAAATGAATAAAATATGTTAACAAATTAGTAAAAACTAGGAAAACAAATCATGCTTTAAAAAAATATGGCACAATGAGTCACACTGAGATTTATTTAATTACTCATCAAGTGTCGCTACAACATATATATGATCACCATTACCATAGAAATGGGACATGTGACCATCATTTTGGTTTCGCCAATGACATTCCACATCATGAGTATTGTTTAGGGTTGATTGTGTTGATTTTTTTTAAACAAATCATTTATACATCTTATAGTAATTATAGACACAATTTATAATCACATTACAAGATCATGATGTATGGATATTCCTTATCATTTCTTAGATACTCAAAACTTACCAACACCTAATAGATTGATATACACATCATATAAAATTTACCCCTAGAATGACACATGTATCCTAAAACAAATTAGTTGTATGGCAATTGTTATGGTGCATATATGATGTTTATTACAGTTTATCTTATAATTTTTTTGAAGTAGCATACAACAATTTACATAGTGATATGAGAACCACTCTCTAGAGTATACATCGATTTTGTACACATGGATTTTCAGTTGATTTTTAAGATATATCATTGGTGATGCTCACATGATTATATAATGAACTATTAAGTTGAACTATGAAATTATTCCTCACAACACACACATATTGATGAATTAATAATTTTTCTCATATAATTTTTTTAATCTATTTTGAAAAAAAAATAAAAATTATATATAATTATTTCTAAGAAGAACAAGAGAGAGTTACTTACCATATCTTCGTAAAACATATAATAGCGACATTTGGAGGAAGCCGTCTAGCGATGCTTTGGGGCATAGTGTCGCAATTGAGACACTTTTTCTAAGTGTCGGTATTGCGATACTTTTCTCTAAATGTCGGTATAGCGACGGTTTCCCAAGATCAATGGCCCAAAGTGAACCCGATAACTTACCTTTTACCTTTTCGGTAAGCATCACTCTTCTGACGTTTTGAACGATTTCCATTTTCGTCGGTCAGGTCCGTCGATATTGCGACAGTTCTAGAAACGTCAGAAGAGCGACAGAAAAACGTCGGAAGCGTGATGTTCAAAATTTCAGACCACATTTTGTCGGAATTGCGACAGTTCTTCCTAGCGTCGATATTGTGACGCTTCTGGAAAGCGTCGGTCTTGTGACACTTTTGCAATAGTGTCACACTTTTACAATTGCGACACTTTTTCTAAGTGTCGGTATTGCGAGACTTTTCTCTAAATGTCGGTATAGCGACGGCTTCCCAAGATCAATGGCCCAAAGTGAACCCGATAACTTACCTTTTCCCCGCACCTTTCCTTTTGATCGTGGCCGTTCGCTCGTTGAATCCAGATCCGACGGCGCTAATACATTTCCGCGCTCATAAAGTAATCGTTTGATGTTTTGGCAAAGCCGCGCGAAATGGGTGGTTTTTCCAAACCACCCGCGCTTACGTGTCGCCACCACGTTGTATCGCGTTCGAAAAGCTAGTTTCCGCTTACCACCATTTACCCTCGCGAATACCACTGGCGGTATTCCCTAAACCTCACCCATTTAACCCAAGTTTAATGTCATTTAACTATGGTTATACCATCGAAGGATAACATTAAAATTATTATTTGCATTCAAATTTTCACCTTTTCGCTTTAAACCTGTAAAAACATTGCAGAATTGTTTTTCCTCAAAATCACGCCGTTTGAACCCTGAGAAACTTTGAAGAGCCATTTTCAACCTACCAGTACCATTTTTCAACGCCCATTGCCCTGAATTTCCATTACAAAGTACTACATTGTCCTCTGCGAAGCCATTTTCAAAAAATTGAAGATTGAGCACCTCTGCAACGTCTTCAACCGAATTCCGCTGGTTCTCCAGGTACTTTTATTCAAATTTCCCTCTGAGATTTCAAAATTCCTGTCAATTTCAAATAATTACCAAAGTTACTGCAAAAAAGTGTCCATTTTTCAGGGAAAACTCTGTCAAAATTTCCCTGGAATCCCTAATTTCCCTTTCTCGCAGTTTTTTCCATACCCTGGCCCGTTTTGCTATTGAAATCGATTTTAAATACACGTTCTGAGCTTTAAATTCCTTGCATTTCCTAAAAACCCTGCTCAGAAACCCCATTTTCAGTAGAAATTCGCCAAGAAACCCCTGTTTCTCGTAAAGGAACTTAGCAAACCATTTAAGCTTGCTTCGTTCATTATTAAAAATGACCAAGAAACAGGTAACCCCCAAGAATGGAGGCCCAAAATCTCAAAATAAGTCTTCTGCAAAGATTCCTCAACTTATGTCCTTCAAAATCGACAAACCAACTCCTGCACTCACGGCTAATTCTAGAAAAGTGGTCAGACCAGTCCAGCCTCCAGTCATTTCTCCACAGAAGAGCCCTTTAGTTGATCTAGACTGTAGAATACTAGACCCTAATGTAGAATTTAACCCTCTTGATGTCTATAATTGGTGTTATGGAAAATCAGTGGAAAAGGGTGACAAAGATATTCCAATTTGGGAATCCAATCTGCCTAGATATATTGTCCCTCTCACTCATTCTGTTCTTGACTTTATCAGATTATGCGAAGCCTATTATATGCCAGAACAAAGATGTATTGTAAAACAAAGAAAAAGAAACCCTGTTTTACATCACTGAAGAGTCGATAAATTTCATGCTGCAAATGAATCATGACCCCAATTCTGCTTCCCTATCAATAGAAGATTTAACCCAACTATATCTTGACTTGGATTTCAATGCTAGATTCAAAATATACCAGATTTTTTGTCCAAATCAAGTTGATATTCCTAAGTTAAATCCTCCTTTCGACACCGTTGATTTCCCAGATGAAACTAGACAGATTGTCTCAATGCTCTCCTTCATACTAGGATACGCCAGTGATGAATTCACTGATGTGGCTATCCTAGGTTTTCTGTCAACTCTAAGCCCTGGTCAATCACCATCCATTCAATTCAATTTTGCTAGATTTATTGCTGAAAGTATGCATTATCAGTTATCCAGATTACCAGAAGAAGGAGTTTTCAGATACTCCTCTTATCTACTCCACCTCTTCCTATATTATCAAACAGATAAGTTTCCAATTGAATGTCAGAAAGTGGATGCAGAAGGAAAATTTCTATCAGTAGTATTTTGGTCATCTATTCTAAGGAAATGGAACAAAGAGTATAGTTTTACAGATTTCAATGACTCATTTATAGCCCCTGCTATGTATCTCTTGAAAAAAGAGGAGATCCCTAGGATCAATGATGAGACAAGAAGAATTCTGCAGTTATCAGAGAGCTACAAAACTGGAGATTAGTATTTATATAAAAATCATACAGAAATCAGAGTGTATGGCTCATCCCTGGCCCCATATAAGTTACCCAGATTTGTTACTACAAGAATATTTGCTTTAGAATATCTGAGACAACTGTTGAATGTAGATGAAATCCACTTCATAGCTTTCAAGAAAAAGACCCAATTTAAGCTGAAAAATCAAATTGGGCCATTCATTGTGAATAACAGAGAAGCTGCCAATGAGATAAATGTCAAACTTAAAGAGTATAAGTTCCCATGTAGTTTTACATGGAAGTATGACCCACAAGGTATTTTGAGTGCAATAAGGCTAAAATGTAAGTTTCCTGTTTACTTTCATGATCCTAAGCCCCATATTGAAAGATATGTAAATAAAATTTAATGGGAGCCAAACACCCTATATGATGATGATTCACAGGCAGTACAGGTAATACAGGTAGACAGTGGCAAAGGAAAATAGATTGAACAGACAGTACAGGTGGCTTCTACAAGCAAAGATACTGATAATGTACATAAAAGAGACAGAGAAGGAGATAGTTTCATAGCTGAGACTATTGAGGACATAAAATTCAAAACTCCTTATAGTAAAAGAAGCAAGTCAACAAAAGAAGAAAAGGATAAGGCTGTAAATATTGATATAAATGATGAAGCAACAAGAATAGTCACTCAAACATTAAAAGAGCTTCAAAATGTAAAAATTGGAACACAAAAAAAAGATACAGTCATGAAGGAAAACCAGGCTACTGTCGATTTGCCTCCTTCTTCTCAAGAAACTGACAATACAGAGTCAGAGATTCAGATCAGATTCAGACAGATTAAAGAGAAGAATGAAGAGCTCAAGAATCAAGCTCATTCTAGATTTCTTAAGGAAAAGCCTGGAAACAAAGACAGGCTTCTTTCAACATTTGATTATTCATCTAATAAATTGGTAATGTCATTCTTGAAGCCTACAGTGGCTGAGCCAAAATTAGTGGCAGATTATTCCAAAACAGATCTTGAACTGGATGCAAATGCCATTCATGAATTAGATCAAATTGAATTTCATAGGAGCAATACTGAAATGCTATATTCCAAAATTGTCAGTAAAACTATGAAATCAATTAGGCTTGAGAAAACAATGCTCAACCTCCAAAATCAAATGAGGTTGGACAAAGCCTCACTGTATGCTAATAATTTAAGAATAAAAACACTAGAAGATATAGTGATTGAAGCAGGGGGTGACCTAGCCAACATTGAAGGGGAAAAAGTCTTAATTAAATAGAAAAATGAGGATATAGCTGCTCTTAGAAAACAATTGAAGTTGCTTCAGAGTGAAAACTCTCAAGCAAAAGAAATTCTACAGCAAAAAACAGAGAATGATGATTTAAAGCAGCTTGTACATCAAATGACAGGTCAGATAAAAACAATGGAAAGTCAAATAGAATCTCTAATGAAAGAGAATGAAGAACTAAGAAAAGCACAACCAATGGTCATTCCTACAGTGATCCCCACTGTGAACACTGCTATACCATCTACTTTGGCAGAACACTTGGCACCGAACGGAGTACTGCCAACTGCAGTGCCAATTACTTCTCTAATCTCTACCTCTTCTTCTTCATCCTCACAGAGGACCACACCACAAGACCAAGATAAAGAGATTCTTAGTTTGAGAGGCACTATCAAAAATTTGGAAAAATCCAAAAATGATGCCTTGACTACTTCTAGAGGACATGAGCAAAGGGCCGATCGACTACAAGAACAGGTAAATATTCTGCAAGCACAAGTAAATCTTACAGATCAAGTGGCCTTTATAAAAAGTCATTTATGGACCAAAATTATTGATGGCATTCATTCTCAATGGCCTTCAATTCAGATAATTTATGAACAGAGGGAGTTACTTCAAGTTGCTAGTGCAGAGATTGACAAGACTAAGAGGGAAATTGACAATAAACTAGCCCAAGCAATCCAACTCATAGCTTTTTTAAACAGTAAAACCAGGGAAGAGTTGGAAGAATTGAAATTGTTGATAGAACAGAAACCATTCTTCAAATCAAAAAGGTCCTGAACAAAAGAAACATAATGAGTAATCTAGAGGACCGGTGTAAAGACATGAATTTATCCATCTCAAGATTTTTAGCCAAATACAAAACATTGTGAGAAGCAGGTTTGCCTAATATTCACGCATTGAATGAAAATTTAATGCCTCAGAAAGATTATGATCTAAAAATCAGAAATCATGCAAAAGAGCAAGCGAGACAACAACTGCCTCAAGGATCACCAATAGGCAGAATACTTCTTCAGTATTTTGAAAATCTGTTCTTTTTAGATAATGAGATCAGGCATATGTTCACTATAAAGCCTAACTTTTCCAAGTATACAGAAGCAGATGAAAGTTACAGAAAATTGAAGACTATGAAGATCCCCTCTGCAGAAAAGTGGCAAGAATTCACAGATATGTTGTGAATTTAATGGATAAAAAACAGGAAATTCACTTGGAAATTCATTTTTTACTGTTACCTCAAATGGTAAAAATACAGGGTTAAAGTGCACAACAACAATCAGTTCAAATTAGAATAATCAGTTCTATTTTTGCTTGTAAAAAGGTAACAGCTTGCAAACTATTTTGCAGTTGTCCCTCTTTTTAAGTTTTCTTTCCTATTTTTGATTAAAAAATTATCTCAATTCCTGAGATATTTTGTAAACATTTTTTTGTATAAATACTTCACAATTCGAAGTATTCAATGTGAATAAAATTTCTCAAGACAACTATAGTTCGTGCTCTCTACTTGGCATTTTAATTTTTTCTACTTTGTTCGTGCTCTCTACTTGGCCATTGGCCTGTGGGTGATATGGAGTTGTAATATTGTGCTGTATGTGGTAGTTTTGCAATGTTTCAGCTAATTTATTACCTACAAATTGTGGTCCTCCATCTATGATTATGTCCCTTGTGAGACCATAGCGCACAAAGATTTGGAAAAGAAACTGTACTACAGAGTCCTCTGTAGCTTTTGAAACTGCCTCTGCTTCGACCCACTTAGTGACATATTCGGTTGCAACTAGGATGTATGTTTTTTGGCTTGAGGGAGGACTAATAGGGCCAACAAAATCAAGTTACCAGCGTTCAAATGGTTCAATCACTAGTTGAGGGTTCAAAGGAATTTCATCAGACTGCCCAGGGCGTCCTACCCTTTGGCAGCTATCATAGGCCTGCACGAATTTTTTGGCATCCTTAAAGATGGTAGGCCAGTAACAGCCTGTTCGTAAAACCTTATGGGTAGTTCTACGGTTCCCAGTTAGATCCCCTTCTTCAATCTTCTTATCTGTAGCTTAAGGATTCTTAAGTTCCCTTTTTCTCGGATTCCATCCACTCCATCAAATCAAGCCTATACATAGCCTTAGAAGGTCACCTATCTTGCCCTTAGCACATTTGCATCTCTGAGCCTTATTTCTTAGTTCTGCTTGCCTAGAGAGTTGACTCCATTGCCCAATATTCTGGTAGATCCTTCTAGTTTACCTTGAAATCTCTTTATTCCCACCAATCTTTTAAAATCAAACCCAAATACACAATCATAGCTAGCCTAATATATGTTACTAAAACAAAGCTAAATCATACGGAGAGATCCCTCTCTAGAGTTCAAGAAGGCTAGATATTGAATTCCCAAAGTGGCTCTTGGTTACCCCTGGTGTTCTTAACTACAAAAATCCCTATCCCACAACCTGAGAATTACTAGGGTGATAACAGACCTTGGGGGTATTATGATCCTTGGAGGAAACTCCCATAGCTAGAAGAGTTGACAGAGAAAATTGGATCGAGTACAAAGGTGTGGCAGGTGGGTTTTACCCTCTACCAATTGTTATGGTGCATATATTATGTGTATTACAGTTTATCTTATAATTTTGTTGAAGTAGCATACAACAATTTACATAGTGATATGAGAACCACTCTCTAGAGTATACATCAATTTTGTACACATGGATTTTCAGTTGCTTTTTAAGATATATCATTGGTGATGATCACATGATTATATAATGAACCATTAAGTTGAACTATGAAATTATTCCTCACAACACACACACACACACACACACAAAGCATCGCTATTGCAACGGATGCCTCCAAACGTCGCAATTGCAACACTTAGACATTGTTTACAATTGCGACGTTTGGAAGCATCTGTCGCAATAGCGACACCTTGGAGAATAGGGTCGCCATTGCGACGTCTTCCTTCAGACATTGCAACTGCGACACTTTGTCTAAGTGTCGGTATTACGACACATTTCTCTAAACGTCGGTATAGCGACGGTTTCGGGCGGGATTGAAAAAATTTGGGGGAATTTCCGACATTTGGTCAAAAGCGTCGTAATTTCCGCCAAATGTAGTAGTGATCTAACAAAACACAAATATTTTAATATAACATCATCACCACACACATCCTCAAATTAATATAAATCTCAAGTCAAATAACTGCTATCATATACATATCTATCTGTAAGCACATTAAATGAAAATATCTAACATAACCTAACAATATACACATCAAAACTGACATATAAATGAAGTACAAAAACATAAAAAAAAATTCATAGTTTATATATACAAAGAAGTCAAATAATTACATCATGAAGTCAAATAAGTGCAATAAAAAAATCTGATACAATAGATGTAGTAGTGCGTACAACATGGTCTGCAGTAGAAGATGATGGATGGTCGACTATTGCTTGATCAAGTACATCTGTTGAAATCAACTGAGATGGAGAAAAAATAGGTGGTTAGTCTACAGTAGAAGGATGTGTCTAGTCAGCAAGAGAAGGTGGTTGGTTTGATCTGTCAAGAGAAACATACGAAACATCTTCTAGCTTTGGAATCTTGACATCATCAGGCGACTAATCAGAAAATGTACTACTAAAAGGATCACCAACACCTTGATGACCATGACCTGATGGGGTGGCACTGCTAAAAGCATCATCATCACCATCCTCATCATCATGATCATGATCATCACCCTCATCATCATCATGACCACCCTCATCATCTAATGGATGTGTTGTTGCATGATTTCCTACAACCCTCATCACTTCTAGTAAAGTACCAGATTCGATGACATGTCACATAAGAGACATAATATCTTGCGGACAAGTCCTGTAGAGATCCACGAACATCATATCCATGCTGATATATCAAGGCCTCACAGGATGGACTCCCTGGGGAAGAAAAAATATGTCCAATCTATCACAGTTTTCCATATGACATCGCATAGTAGGCCTCCGCCCCTCGATGCCCACACTCCCCTGACTCATGTACCTCACCCTCACCCTCTTATGCCTCACCCATATCCTCTTCTCCTCCATCCGATGGCGGGGTAGGATAAATTTACCCATCATATGAGCTGATTTCTACAAAATATATAGTACAAAACAATAATTAGATATTTTCATTAAAAAATTTAGTAAAAAAAGTTAAAGAACATGCTAGAATAAATTTTATTCTAATTCATTAAAACAAAGAAAATGAAACTAAATTAATTTAAAATAAAACCCTAATATTACCTCTATAATATGGAGGCTCATCTGTTGTGAAGAATATTTTTTTACACCCTCTCCAATCAATCCCTGCGTATCGATACCCCAACACGACAAACACATCGTCATACACACTAGCCAGTAGCTCCAGTGCCTCCTCTGAAATCCTAGTTGAAATATTTGACATGCCTAATACATACTTATGAAAGAATACAATAAAATACATAAACACACATAGACGTAGAGATTCAACAAAATTAATACTTCATTTCATTAATATATCATAATTAAAATATGCTTATAGAGAAAATGGAAATAAACTTGCTAGGGCACTAGTAGCTTATCGCTGAGAAGAGATGTGATAGCTATAGGCCTATGAAATTTGTGTTACAATGAGGCTTGAAGGCCTATTTATTATTCAGAAACAATGGAAAACCCTAAAAATCCAAAAACCTAACCCTAGGAGATGAAGCACCAAAACTATGAGCCCCATTTGGGTAAATTGTTACATCAACTTCCTGGGGACGTAACTTTGGAATACGATCTCTATTTGATGCACACAATACCTCGTTAGAAATATTTATTCAAGGAATACAAATTTTGAGTGAGAAACATTGGTCAAAAACCCAATTTTCCCTATATTTTCCCAAAAAAATGTCATCTAGGGCCTCAAAACGGCTCCAAAAGTTCAGGATCCGAAAAACTACTAAAAATAGTAAACTATGCTACAATTAAGGAAACTGAAAAAATGAAAGAAACAATGGTGGGGGTCCAAGTGGAAAAGGTAGTTGGCCACCAATATCCACCTAGATCATTCCTCCCCTCGTAGGAAGCAATGGTACCCATTGCGTTGAGTTCCTCCATGAGATGATGAAACTTATGCTAAACTTAGTCCTTGGTGAACTACTTGCCTTGGTGAAGGAGTTGTCCTGCTTTGACAACTCAATATATCTAGATCCTTTGTTGTTGAGTGTTATTGGTTTGTGTATCCATGATATTATCATTGGTGGCTTGTTCCTTGCAGTTTGGGTTTAACTCTGTCCGTGTGAGTTGTTCTGCCATAGTGGATGTGTCCAGTAGAGGTGGAAAGTAGGGCCAAAGGTAATCCACATTGAACAGTGGGTGCAAACCAAGGAATGGTGGAATACTGAGCTTGAAGGCATTGTCCCCTAAAACCTTGGTGATGGTGTATGGCCATATCAGAGCGGGCAAAGATTGTGATGGGGTACAACGAGGCGCTACTTCTGCAAATGTAGCCACACTTTGTCGCCCACCTATAATTTGTGTGGCACTCGATGTTGATCATGTCGTTTCTTGTACTTAGCATTGGATCTATCCAATATTTCATGAACCTATTGTCATATGTGTTGAATGTGCTCAATGAATTTTTTCTCCTTATCAACGTTAGTCTGAACATCAACCAAATATTCCTTGGTAGCCACAAATGGCATGGCTGTGTCAATGGGACATAGTGGATGGAATCCCAAGTCCACCTAAAAGGGGCTATGGCTAGTTGAGCTATGGAGAGCCCGACTATAGCTGTGTTGTACATATGAGAGGCTCTCATCCCATGTTCATTTATTCTTTGATTTTTACATGCACAGAATGTGTACGATCATCCTGTTGACAACCTTTGTCTGGCCATCAGTTTGGGGATGGAAATTTGTTGAATTGGTGGGCTTGGTGTCCAGCATCGACCAGAGGCTGGACCAGAATGTACCAAGGAACTTACTGTCCTGATCTAAGATTATAGACTATGGGATCCCAAAGTGTACCCACACTAGTTCAAAGAAGAGTTTAGCAGTGGCTTTTTCTATGATATTCTTCTTGCAAGTTGTCATAATGGCCATATTCAAGAATCTATCGACGACCACAAAAACAGAGTCATTTCCATGCTTAGTAGAAGGAAGGACCAAAATGTAATCCATGGAGATGGATTCCCAAGGTTGACTAGGGGTAGGTAGCGGAGTCTAGAGGCCTTGCTTCTTGATGGTCAGTTTTGGAATGGCACAGGAAGTGTAGGACCTGATGTACTTCTCGAGATCCTGTCAAAGGTTTGGCCAATAGAAATACTTCTGCATTTCTACCACTATTTTCTCAACCCTGAAGTGCCCAACGACCCAACTGTAGTGTGCTTCCAAAATCATTTTGGCATGCTCGCTTGAAGGAACAAAAATGTGTCCTAAGTGACATAGCAGTGCATCTTGGAGGTGAAAATTTGAAAATTTCTTACCCACCAAGAGCGTACTCTTGTATGTGTGGCCGAATTTTGGATCGCTCTTGTAGAGAAATTTCCAATCAAAAGTCTCGTACCCATAAGAGTTGAGCACAATGGTTAGCGCTATGATCGACGGTCGACTGAGGCAATTTGAAACAATATTGGTGGTTCCCTTCTTGTACTTGATGTTCAAATGAAACTGTTGCAGATATGTGGACCACTTCTTATGGAAATCGTTCTACAATTTCCCTTGTGTTTGTATGAACTGCAGGGGTTGGTGGTTTTTGTGGATGACTGTTTCCTTCCCCAAAATGTAATGTTTCCATAGTTAGCAAGCCTACATAATGGAATACATCTCTTTGTCATAAGTGGGATACTTATGTACTGTGTACGACAATGACTCACTATGATATTCCATGGGATGCCCCTATTGATTAAAAACTACCCCAATAACATATTCTGAGGCATATATCTCAATCTCAAATGGTTGTTGCAAGTATGGAAATGTAAGCACTAGGGCAAAGTAGAGGCGATCTTTCAATTCTACGAATGCCTTCTATTGAGATTCAAACCAGAATAATTTTTCTTTCGCTCCTCCCTTGGTGACTTGGCTTAAGGGCCAAGTGATATGAGAGAATCCCAACATGAACCTGTGGTAGAAATTGGCAATACCCAAAAAGATGCAGAGCTCTATTAGAGTGGTTAGTGCTGGACACTCCCGAATGAATTGGATCTTGGCTGGATCCACATGCAACCCCTGCTCATTAATAATGCATTTGAGATACTAAACCTGGGCCATGCCAAAAGTGCACATATCCAAATTGGCACACAACTTGTGTTTCCACAGTGTTTGGAGGACCTATCAGATGTGGTGGAGGTGCTCTTCCCAAGTCTAGTTGAAGATCAAGATGCCATCCAAGTACACTACTACAAATGAGTTGGTGAATGGCCACAATATGTCATCCATCAGCCTCATGAAAGTTTTGAAAGACTTTGTCAACTTGAAAGGAATGAACAACCATTTGAAAATTCCCTCCTTGGCTTTGAAGTTAGTCTTCCATACATCAGAGTGTTCGATTGGTACGTGGTGATACCCGAAATTTAAGTCGATCTTGCTAAATTACTTTTCCCCCTTGAGTTGGTACAGAAGGTAATAAATCCATGGGATTGGGTACCTATTCTGGAAAGTGATCTTGTTCAACACCCAATAGTCAATACAAAGTCTCCAAGTCCCATCCTTTTTCTGCAACAACACGATCGGGCTCCTACAGGGCAATGAACTTGGCCAAATGTGAAATTCTGCAGCAAGTCCTAAATTTTCCTCTTGGTTTTGTCTTTCTCGAGAATCGAGCGCTGATATATTGGTCCATTGGGAAGTGGCGCACCTGGGGTTATATTCATGGGGTTCTTGACTTGACAGCGCAGCAGTATCCTTTCCGGTGAGGTGAAGATGTCCCCATACTCCTTCACAACCTTGTCCATATGTTTTTTTCGTGTGGAGGAGATTTTTCTGGAGGTCGTGGCCATAGTATTCTTCTTGCTCTGAGGGTGGATTATTAGGAAAACAAATTTCCTAGTTTTGGAAATGAACATACTGCATTTTTTTACAGTAACCAAAGAGATGGCAACAGGCACTGCTACCTCTCGTATCCTATACAGCTTATTTCCCAAACTAACAATAACAACATGAGGTTGGGACTCATACACAACATGTTTCTTCCACAAGTATGGTTGGCCTAATAATACATCAAAAACATAAAGAGGAGCAATGTCATATAATACATCATCTGTGAAGGGCTTGATGATGTAGGGAAGATGACACTATTGGCTGATGCGAAGATCTCGTCCTTGGTGAAGCCACCCGATGGTGTATGGCTGGGCGTATGTTGTGGTCAAAAAGTCCAAACGCTTCATGAAATATGCTAAAATGAGGTTATTTTATCTCTCGATTTCGACAATGAACTAAAGCAGGGAACCCTTTACCCACATCTAGGAATGGAAGAGGCGTTCCTCCTGCTCTAGATCTTTCGGTTCCTCCTTATGGATCTTCGTGGTGAAAAAAATGGTGTTGGGCTCTGCATCGATAATATGCTTCCCTTTATCATACTCCTAGTCAGGTTATGATTCAGAGTCAAAGCATGAATCTAATTCAGAAGCCTTCAGGTTGGCCACTAGTGACTATTTGGCCCAACACTCACTTGTGTTGTGAGTGGAGCTCTTATGGAACTCACACGACTTCCCCGTTTCCTTCTTTGGCTTCTTATTATTTTTCTTTTCTTGTGGCTTTGGTAGGTTATCCTAGGCCGCCACACCTTGGCTTTGTCCTTTATTCTGTATTTTGGGGGCGCCTTTCCCTTGCTTTTGATTCACATATCCAAAGTCTCTTTTCTTCTCTTTGAAGTTCTGCTCAATCTTGGCAGCATATTGATATGCTGCACCAAGCGAGGATATGTCAAGGAACTACATTTCCTCTTAAATGTATCTATGCAGACAACTATGGTACTTCAACACCAAATGTTTCTATGAATCTTTGATATCCAATTTTGTGCGCAGGGTATGGAATAAATTCGTTAGCTCATGCACATCTTGATCCCTTTGCTGTTGTAGCATCATCCATTGTATGTACTTATCCTCGTAGCTGCCCATGATATAATATTGTTCCTTGGGGTGTCTAAAAAATAATTCCAAGTGGGTGCGGCCGAAAACAGAGAGTGTTCCCTGTCGTCCTTTTGCTCACAATAGGTTTCCCACCATTACTTGACATGGGGGGCGACTTTGAGGAGTGCGAAAGTAATCTTTTCCCAGTTGGAAAAATCATGAACCAATAAATACCCTTCTAATAGATTCAACAATCTATCTACTACTTCTGCATCTATTTGACCCTCAAATATGGGAATGTCAAAGTTTACTTGTACCTTAAAAGGAGTTGCGCCTCTAGAGTGGCTGCTGGATGCATATGCACCATCGGTGACGTCATTGAAGGATCTGGGCAAATTTATCCATCATCGCGTTCCTTTATTTCTTAAGGCCCTCCTCGAGAAATATTTTGATAGGATCTCCTGCTCCCTCATCTTTATTTTCAACCCCCCATGGCTGACCGTCGGGGTTTGTGAGGCTGATCTTGCAAAGGTTCAACCAGATCGAGCCCTAACTCCTTATACTCTGACCTCGTTGGGGCATGAAAATAAGGATCGAGAAAGAGAATACCACTATGATATCATTGATCATACTTATGCAGGAATGCAATAAAATACAGAAATACACATAAACCTATAGATGCAATAGAAATAAGACTTCATTTCATTAATATCACATAACTGAAATATGCTTATAGATAAAATGGAAATAAACTAGCTAGGACATTGGTAGCTTATCTCTGAGAAGATATGTGGTGGCTACAGGCCTCTGAACCCTATGTTATAATGAGGCTCTAAGGCCTATTTATTATTTACAAACAATGGAAAACCCTAAACATCCAAAAACCTAACCCTAGCAGATGAAGCACCAAAACTATGGGCCCCGTTTGGGTACATTGGTACATAAACTTCCCGGGGACATAGCTTTGGCATACGATCTCCATTTGATGCAAAAAATACCTGGTTAGAAATATCTATTTGAGGAATACAAATTTTGAGTGAGAAACATATATTAAAGACCCATGTTTCTTGTGAGTTTCTCAAAAAATGTCGTTTAGGGCCTCAAAACGACTCTGGAAGTTCAAGACCTAAAAAACTGCTAAAAATAGTAAATTGTGATACAATTAAGGAAAAATAAAAACTGAAACAAACAATGGTGGGGGTCCAAGTGGAAAAGGCAGTTGGGCACCAATATCCACCTGGATTAATGCCCCTCTTGGGCATTATCTAACCCCACATGTGAATTTAGGCCTCATTGGTTAGCCTATGAGGGTGATGATAAAATGTAGGTATCATCTCTAGAAACCTCTCAAAAAATCAATAAAAAAGATCATAAGAAAAAGGGAAGTTCTCCCTCCCCTATCTCGACAATGCACGATATCTATCTAAATCCATAAAAAAATGCCTCAAAAAAATGGTAGACCATCTGATGCAACGTGGCAACTGAATCAAAGAATCAATATAATACAAAAGAGGGAAAGTAATGCTCTTCCCATCACCACCAGAATGTGAAATGGTGATGAATAATAATGAGAGGCACATAACCTCCTCTTTATAAAAATAATATATATGTATTTGTCTACCACAGACTTGAAAATATGATGAATGGACACATGAGGCCCAACATATTTCAAAGTGTGTGCAAGCTAACTCTTAGCTAAAACACCATGGGGGACATCAAGGAACTGGGGAAAATCCTCTCCTCTCCTAGATAGGTTAGTGATAAAGTATATATCCTCCCTAGTGGGCCTATACCACAAATCAGGACCAACACGAAATATAGGTTTTGGACATTCCATCGACGGATCAGATGTTCCAATACGACTGAGTGTTCTTTCAGGGATGTGCTCTCATCGTAGTACTTGAGGAGGCCTACCTTCCTTAATAGCACTCGAGTCATTGTAGTAATAGGGAAAGGGTATAAATTCCTCTCCCTCTCTCTGGCCTACCATGGTTAGAAAATATTGTATGGGTCAGCCTCCTGCTACTCCCTCTATTGACGCCTTTGATCAAAAATTGTCGGTGCACTCAAAACATAGTAATGCACTGACGCTAGTATGCTTTCACCTTTAACCACTAATAATGGTGCACACATAAGTATGAAGCACCACGAGTGTTTTAGAAATTTAAATTTTCATAGCGAAACGACATATTTGTGCACCGGTGCTCACATCACATATTTCCCAGTACTTTTATATTTACAAAACTAAGTGCCACAATGACAATGTGTTATGTTCACGTACTGAAATGCGGTGCACCATGTAAATTTACAGGGCGCACCACTGCCGGTGCAAGAACAAATTGAGTGCACCACATTGATTTTTTTTTTTCAAAAACAATGATGAATTCAACCTAATTTGCAATTCTAATCCACTAAAAAATTAAATTAGAAATAAACATAGAGATTACCTTCACATTTAGTCGTTAGGGAGGCATTATGGACACGTAATGGAGAAACACAAATTTTCATGTTGTTTGAAAAAATTGAAAACTCAAAGAAACAAAACAGTACTAAAAGGTGGAGAGAAAGAGAAGCACCGATGTCAGGGTGCTTGCACATGGAAATAGTGGGATGACTACTTCAGAGCTTTTCTGCACTGTAGATGGTAAAAATGAAAATTGTAGGCAGGAGGGTTTTTTTTTATTATTTAAGCCTCCTCTGGTGTATTTCGCAAAGCACACCAGGGTGCACTATATCCATAATATTTTTTTTTTTAATTTAAAACTATCATGGTTCTTTATCGAGACACACCAGGGCTTTATGTTATTGGTAACACACTGATGTTGTTGTTTTACAATAACATCGATATTTTTTTATAAATTAGAAACTGTTTATCGATACACTTTATAAGATGCCCTGGGGCATTGTTATATGTTTACCACACTGGGACATCATTATAAAATAACATCAGTATGTTTTATTATATGAATGAGTATGGTGCTTGTGAATATTAAAGCACAAGTGTGTTAGGGTATTTAACGCACCGTGGTTTTTTATTTTTCAAAAAAAAAAATCTACGGTGCACCATGTTATATCCAACGTTGGTGCTTGTATTTATAAGAAATCACCGGTTCACTTGAGTAATTTAGATGCATCATCAACGAAACATTTGCTAAAACATTTTCCTTCCCACCTCTACTAGTGACCTCCACAACAAACAACTTTTTTGGGCTATTTTCATAGGGGCCTACAAAAAAACCTTTGCTAGAAGGTATTTTACTTGTAGTGACATGAACATGGAATCTCATAGGACCCAGGACCTGACAATGAATCTAGTTGATCTTAATGATATTTGAATAATCGATTTAATGTATTTTGAAGGGTTTGAAAAGTGTTTTTTTTATTATTTCTCTTGGCTAATATTTTAGAGATGTGGTCTATGGTCCGTTTATATAGGGATGTGAAACCATAGCTTTAGGAAGAAGCATTGGGGATTGTTTAGAGGAAGGGAATTGAGCATCAAGGAAATCTTTACTGATTTGGCTGGAGGAATAACCGTTATATTTAAGGGATTTCATAAGATGGGATTTTTCTTTACAGAGGAGATGGGGATAAGAAATGCAAATATTCCTATTAAAGAGGCACTACTGCATATGGGAGATAAAATCAACGCTTTACTCTGAAAGTACTGATAAAATCAGTTGTACTGCCATATTTTATTTGTATTATTTTTATTTTTTAGAAGCCCTAAACAACCCTAGATATATGAAGCAATGCATAAATGCGCCAAATATCTGGTTGTTTCACGAGATATATGATGCCTTTTTATACATTTCAGATACCTGATGTGTATGTGATGTGCATCAGATTGGTGAAATTTGACCAAGTCGACTATAGAAATGTCATAATACTGACGTTGCACAAGGTCATTTTTTTTACTATTATAAATCGTCTCTCAATAATTTGTAGAAGTCATAAATATGATAAATAAAATTATATATAAGGGATATTTTTTCTTCAGAATTAATTTATTAATCGCATTACAAATAGCTAAATTGTGGTTTTTTTTTTTAAATAATCAATATTGAAAGTTTGTTAAGGAAAAATGGGTGATGGAAAATGTTATTTCCCTTGCAAGAAATGCAGGGGCTACAAGAGGAGGAGACTTTTAATAGAAACAAATAAAAAACATTATATCTAATTTGGACACCATGAAGGTGGCATGAATATGGTACCTTAGAAATTTATTCGTTATATGTCTCTATATTGCAGTTTTTTTTGTAAATTGGCGATTTATGGTTTAAATTAGTTAGGCTTAGGGATTAAGGGGTTAGGTAGGCTTAGGGGTTAATACTAGTTTAGGGGCTTAGGGGTAAGGTTTTAGGGGTTAGGGGTTAAGGGCTTAAGGATTATGAGTTTCAGGGCTTAATTAAGAGGGATAGGGTTAAGGTGTTAAGGATTAGGGGGATAGGACTAACTAAGGGGTTAGGGATTGAAGGGTTAGGGGTTAATGGTTTAGAGGTTACCTAGGGGTTGGTTAATGAAATTTGTGTGGGTGTATATAAATATATCGCCTTTACAAATTTTTAGGTGGATATGTTAAATTAAAATTTATAATTTTTAAAACTTAATAAATTTATTTAATAAGAGTTACATCATAGCACACATTTTTATTAATAATATATATATATATATATATATATATATATATATATATATATATATATATATATATATTTTATCTTCCCTTTCAAAGTTTATATATATATATATATATATATATATATATATATATATATATTTGTGTGTGCGTGATTTAAAATTTTAAAATTTATTTGTATAATCAAAATTTATAACTTTTTATTAATAAAGATTAAATTTTAAACAATATCAAACAAAGAAATTACCTAAATGCATCATAAAATTATGTATTTACAAATATTAAAATATTGAAATTATTAAAAATTCAACTTCAAATTATAAGTTAGGGTTATTTGATAATAGGTTGAAGGTTTATGGGTTAATAGGTTAAGGTTTAAGTTAGGATTACAGGTTTTAGGCCTAGGGGATTTAGAGTTAAATGGGGTTTTAGGAAGTAGGGGTTATGGGTTTAGGATTTAAGAGGTTTAAATTTAGGGATTAAGGTGTTAGGAAACAAGTAAGGGGTTTAGGGTTAGAGATTAAGTTGTTAGGAAACATGTAAGGGTTAAAAGGTTAGGGGCATAGGGGGTATGAGGTTATTGGTTAAGATTTTAGGGTTGAATGGTTTAGGTGTTAAGTGCTTAGGTTTTAGGGATTTAAGGGATTAATTAGGGGGAGTGGTATTAAGGTGTTAAGGATTAGGGGGATAGGGTCTAAGGGGTTAGGGGTTAGGCCAAAATAAAATATTAAGGCTAGTTAATGGTTTAAAGGTTAGGAAGTGGGTTAACAACTAGTGATTAGAGGGAAATTTCCAATCGAATTAAAAGCCCCCATGGTAACCAAGTGAAATCAAGGAAGAATATGACATAATGATGAAGACGAAATAATAATAGTTTATTATTTATATTTGTGACTATATATCTCAATTTTTTTTTGTATATCTACATGTCAAGAAAAGTAACATTTTTCCTAAATCTTTTCAACATATTCCATAAACATCTTGATAAATTGCACAAGATTAATCATTGAGTTTTTTTTTTTGTTTCTCACTCTCACCTAAGCTGATTTATCCATCTATACTACCAAATCCTATGTACTCATAATGCTTGGATGCCAATAAAATTATAACCCATAATGTGTTAACCCTTAATCCCTCAAATCTAAACCCCTTATAAATTAAACCGTGGTCTCAAATTATTTGGGCTAGAGAAAGTTGTCATTCACACCAAAATTGTGGTCTCCAAGTGAAATCAAGAAAGAATATGACATAATGATGAAGGTGAAATAAGAATAGGTTATTTTTTTTTGTTGTGAGTATATATCTCACAAAGTGTCTCTCTTTTACATGGCATGAAAAATAACAATTTTCCTATATTTTTTAAACATATTCATAAACATATTGATAAATTGCACAAGATTCATCATTGTTTTTTTTTTTCTCAGTCTCTCACCTAAGTTCTCTTTGTCATTGTCTTTGTTTTCTTTGCTTTCCTATATTATATTTTTAAATATCTGTATCGTTTTAATATTTGATATATGCACTAATATTACTTGATTTTTTTTAATTATAAAGAAAAAATGCCCTAGGGCACTGACCATGGATCAATATGTCATGATTGTTGTACAAGTTCCTTTTCAACAACATGGAGCATATATTTAATATCAAGTTAATGATCCTATGGAAGAAGATGATGATGTTAATAAAGAATTCCAAGAAGAGAGGACAAATATATTGATATAGGAGACATTTAATAATGTTGGAATGGCGATGACAACCAACTAGATGGTCTTTTTGATAGACCTCTAATTGAGAAGGAAACATAAACTATTTATGAAGGCTCCAAAATAAGTGTTGAATGTGATATATTTCTTCCGGTGAACTGAAATGTTATGAATGGTTTGTCAAACACCTGTGTCACATACCTACTAAGGTATGTAATATATTTTGTGACATTTAGTACATGGTGATAAAGGTTTTATCTTTCCTCAATTTTTATTGTTAGTTGATCATATGTAAAACTTGGATGAAATATGTATACTTAATATTCTTTAGATTAATTTGTATTGGTTTTTTAAGTACATTGTAGATTGTTAGGTGAATTTATATTACCAACGTCAAATGTTTTACCTTGCACATATCGAGATTTACATACCATTATGAGAGATATTGGAATGGAGTGTCGAATTATTAATGCATGTCTTGATTCATATTCTATATTATGGAGAACATGTGTTGAAAGAAGAATGCAAAAAATGTGGCTCACGATGTTTTTCATTATATTCCCATAATTCCACATTCGTGGCAATTTTTCAGGTCCAAGAGCATAAAATAGTTTATGGATCACCATGAAAAGAACATAATTAAATATGGATTTATTCTAATTCCTATAGATGGATTTTTATTTAAGAAGATAGAGTAAATATGGCCACATTTTAGAGATGAACCTCATAATCTGAGGCTTTCATTGGAAGTTGACAGTGTCAATCGATTTGGAGAGCTCAAATCTACTTACTCGATGTGGTTTGTATTTGTTATGAAAAATAAAATTCCTCCATGGATGTCAATAAAGAGGGAGAACATAATGTTGGAAATGATTTTGTCTTATTTGTTTCATAAATATGTCTTATATGTTTGATATTTTTTTATTTACCAATATATATAGTAATTATGTATTTTATGTTCAATTGATTAGGTAAGTATCAAGTCAATGATATGAATTCATATATAAATCATCTTATTGACAATTTTTTAGAGTTATTGAAGGTCATCACTATGGATGATATCTCTAGACCAATAGGTATGCAAAGGGAATTTCAACTCCATGCAATGTTGTATTGAAAATTCATGATGCCCCAAGGCTAACATATTTTTGTGGTATGTTATAACGTTTTTTTCCAAAGAAAAAATCGAACCCATCTATTGATTAAGTAGAAGGTTACATAGTATATGCAAGAGAATTCAAAGAACTGAATTTTCCTTACTTATGAGTAAAGGAAAAATGAAGTTTCCACTGAGGAGGATGATGTTTCTATCGATCCTCATAGCTTTGTCTAAAAAATAAATTTGTTGTGTCGGCTCCTTTTAGCCCCGAGGCTTCCACTTGGTTGTGGAGAGGCCTTAAATAGGGATGAAAACAGACTATGTCTGTTGCAATCGTCATCATGATTTTCATCATGACTAATGTCTAGGTGGTAGACACCAAACCCACTTTCATCAGTTTTTATGACAGCATAAAGTTTTAAGCTAGAAAAATCTCCCAGATCTCCTCAGTGAGGAAACAATCCGAAATAGAGAAAATAAACAGTATAGATAAACCGTTAAGTATCAATGTAGAAAAAAACATAAATAGAAAATATAAATATCGGGACCAACATATGTATGGAAAAATGAGCAACTGGATCTTAGCGAGCGAAAGGAGGTTGTTCGATCCCTCGGATCTGTCTTCCTTCAATTGCTACAACAACCCATTGCCCCATATCTTGTCGAACACCTTCTTTAGATCAGATGTGTGTTGCATGATTCCGCTCCCTGTAGATATGGCAAGCATATACTTGATTCAAATAAGATTTTACAATGTTTACTTCATCAAGAAAAGTAGATAAAATGAAATTTTGGCATCTATGAGTTCCATTGAACCATTTGATGATTTTCATAGACTCCCCATATATTTGGACATATCTCATCTCGAGAAATGAAAGCCAACATAGCAAAATAAGAAGAGATTTGAGTTCAAAAAAAAAATTTGTCCCTTGGCCAAGCCCAATAGAATCTTTCAAAAAAATTTCGGAAGGCTCATGAATGACTAGTCCAGCCCCACACCTAATTTTTGGGTTAGAATCTATGTCAAAGAAGGCCCATGGAATATCACCCCTGATGTGCTCCTAAACAATGACTCTAGGATGGGGAGGGGAAGCCGGGATGGGGATGAACTCAAATATTGATGCACTCTCAGCATCAAGATAGTTGATAGGGAAAGAGGTGTCTTGAAAGATGATTCAATTTCTAGCTATCCAGTCCACCAAGAAACAAGAAGAGGGAGGTTCCTAACCCTATCATTGGGAGAGGCTTGCCACCATCGCTCCCAAGCAGCCCTAACATTATTACCTTCCCACAGCTGTGTAAATTTAAGGAGCCTCAGTGTTTCTGTCTAGAGCTACATATTGAATGGACAGGTAAGAAAGAGGTGGTGCAAAGACTCCAAGCCAGATTTACAGAAAGAGAACCATCCTGGCCCAATATTCCCCCTGCGCTGAAGAAAATCCCAGGTGGGAATATTATTCTGGAGTATGCACCAAAAGAAAAGCTTGATTTTCACCGTCCCCTTTAGAAGCCATAGGGACTTGTACCACCATTCCGGTTCCCCCCAGCCTTTCTGACCCATTAGCCATTTGTACACAAACTTAGGGGAGAAACTGCCCGATGGAGAGTGGACCCATTTTAATTCATATTGTCTATCTTGAAGCCTAATATTAGAATTTTTAATATCATTTATGAAACCTTGCCACTCCTCAAGCCACCTGCCCTCTAGCTGGAGGGCTTCCCCAGACACCCACCCTTGCCTCCAGATCGTTGACTGTCCATGATTTGCAATGTGGTTTAAGGTTCTGAATCCTCTTCATTCTAGATGGTCAATGAGCTCATGAGAGAGGGAAAAGCTCCCCGAGCATCCCACCCAAGGGTCGCAACCTATTCAAACCTGTGAACCATCCCTGACGTGCCACACAAGCCCCTGTTCTATGATTTTTATTGACATTACAATGGTTTTCCATACAATGGATGCATTTTTTGTTTTCTTATTTAGCATGTGCATCCATTCCAGGATTGGCATAGGATCAATATATTTTCTCTTAATTAAAGTCATCCAAAGATTATCCCGGGTAATGAGATGCCAGCCTAGTTTAGCTACGAGAGAGGCCATGAAAGAAGGAAGCTCCTTAATGCCCCAACCTCCATAAGATTTGGGACGAGCAATCTTATCCAGGGCCACCCAAGGCATCACTTGTTCCTCCTTTGAACCAACCCAAAGGAAAAATTTGCAGATTTTGTTAATTGTAGACAAAGTGCTTCTGGGGACCCAAGCGAGGGCAGCCCAATAGACTGGGATAGCCAAGGCTACCGATTTGATCAGCACCAACCTCCCAGCTCTGGAGAGCCATTTGAAGCTCCAATGTTTCATTCTAGACTCTATCTTGGCAATTAGCCAATGCCAATCCTATATGCAGTAAGAGTCTGGCTTTAAAAAGAAGCCCAGATATTTAAAGGGATCCGACAGGGATTTTTCTTCGAACTGAAGAACCTCCAATAATCTTCACATTTCTGCTACTGATAATCTAGCACTAGTGATTGTAAATTTCTGACGGTTTATGTTGAGCCCTATAGCCTTCAAAAAGAGATCTAGAATTTCTTGAAGGAATCTAATATCTTCCAGACTGCCATTTCTAAAAATGAGAATGTCATTAACAAAGAGGAGGTGGGTGAAAATTTGATTTACAACAACTTCAATCCCTTTTAGAGCCCCCCTACGCTTTGCCTCATGAATCATCAAGCTGAGACCTTTCGCTGCTAGAATAAAAAGCAGAGGGGAGAGGGGGCATCCCTGATGGAGACCTCTTTGAACATTAAGGAAATTTGAGGCTGCCCCATTGATCAAAACTGCTATGCTGGAAGAAGTGATGCATCCCATTATCCAATTGATGAAATCAATCCAAAAGCCCAAATGAGTAAGAAGGAGCTGGATATACATCCAACTGATTCTTTCATAGGCCTTAGAGAGATCAATTTTGATGATAGCTCCTTTTTTCTTGCTCAATTTTAAACTGTGAAGAGTTTCCTGGGCACCCCCACTGCCTCATGTATCTGTCTTCCATCAAGAAAGCTGAACTGCTCCAAAGAGATATTACGAGAAAGAAAAGGCTTGAGTCGATTTGCAATCACTTTTGCATTGATTTTATAGGTACATGTACATAGAGAGATAGGGCTGAAGTCATCGAAAGACTCTGGGTGTTCCTTTTTTGGAATAAGAGCCAGGAAAGTAGAGTTGAAAGGAGAATAGATAGTTCATGAACTTCTTGATTCCTCCACCACCACTAATAATTCATTCCCGAGGAACTCGAAGAAATGTTGGAAGAATTCCATCATCCAGCCATCCAGACCTATACTCTTATCCTTCTGCATTTCCTTAAGAATGTCCTCCACTTCTTCCTTAGTGACAGGTTCCATGATCTGTCATTTCCTTCTTCATCTATGTATCTAGGGAAGAATTGTGCCACCCTGATGACTTTAGCAATGGATGCCTCCCTGGGGGCCCTGAAAAAATATTTGAAGTGCTTCACAGTAAAGTCAGAGAGGGCCTAAAAAAAGCAAGCCTCCTCTCCTTCTTCCATCCTCATACCCTAGATTGTATTGATTTTTTTCTCCCTTTAACATAATTCTGGAAAAAATTTGTATTTTCATCTCTTTCTTGCATCCAAATAGCTCTAATCTTAAGGCGCCAACTCTCCTCTCGAACCAGGAGAATTTTCTTCCTAGATTCTTCCAGGAACTTTATGTGGTCCCTTGCTTCAATGGAGACATAGCAAACCCCCTCCGAGATTTCAAGAAAATATAGTTCCTCATTGATCCTTCGAAGGTGATATTCTTAGTTTTTTCCCATTCCAGAATTTCCCTCTTCATTTCTTTGAGGTTCTCCATAAAATTCCTGCAATGATTTCCAGGTTCTTAAGGCCAATCTTTCCTCCAGGTGGCGTGGAAAAAAGAGGTAAATGAATCTTATTTAAGCCATGAGGAGTTGAACTTGAAAGGTGCACCAGGATTTTTCTTAGGTCCTTTGATTACAATAAGTATGGGCAAGTGATCAGAAAACCCTCCTTCACCTACCCAATGCCAAAACACTGAGATTTTAGCCACCAGATCTTCATGGAGAAGGAAGCGATCCAAATTCTTTGCTACCCTGTCCTCCCCCACTTGTTTTTTCTGCCACACCGAATGGGGCTTTATCAAGCATGCATCCACCAAGTGTGTGGATGAAAAATGGTTGGTTAAGAAATTAGTGAGTGGGTCAGCCCGAGCAGATGGACCCCATGATTATGATGGGCCAAGGGAGAAATTTAGGTCTCCTCCCAAAATGAGATTAGTATTTTGAAGACAAGCCTTAGAAAATAGAGTGTTCCATCACTGTATCCACTCCTGGGATGGGCCATAAACATTTAGAAAAAGGATAGAATGGAAAGCTCGTTTGAATAGACTTCCATAGCTAGAGCGTTTTCAAAACCCCAAGAGGAGATTTCCTTCAACTGCCCAAACTTTATCCCCAAGGCCAAACCCCCAGATATTCCATGGGAATCCATCACCTGGAAGCCCCACACTAGAAACATCCTTGAAAGACATCCTACCACCTCAGACCCTAAACCCAAGGTTTGTTGAAGCATAAGGATATCTGCAAAATAGCCTTTCATCAGTTCCTTCAAAGCTAGTTTTTTGGGTTGACTAGCTAAACCCCTATAGTTTTAAGAGAGAATGATCATCAAGGACCCTGAGACAGGGACTACCCTACTATAAGCACCCTGGAAAGGGAAAGCTTCTTCCCATCAGTAATATCTATTTTGGCCTTAACTTGTGCCTTCGAGAGGTTTGACTTTCTGCCTCTCAGTTTCCTAGGACCAACCAAGATGGGATTGGACTCCAAACACCCTATATGCACTCCTAACCATGTCCTTTTCATCAAGGATCGAAGATTATAAGGGGTTTTCTCAGGGATAGGAGGTAAGGGAGAGGTTTGAATGAGGGAAATCTCAGACGAAGGGTCAATAGAAGGGTGAGGGATTGATTTAATTATGCTATCCAGGGACTCTATGACATCTTTCATAAGCATATATTCCATTTGAGTAGGCTTGGAAGGACCATGCATTGAAAAATAAAAACTAGTAGAGAATAATGAGGAAAAAAGAGAGGGGGCAGAGAACAGAGGCATACCCTCTTGAGATGCTACATTAGAATCAGCTTCAGTTGTGGGGTCAACTTCAGGTGGCGGGGCTTGGATTAGAGACGGAACATCAACAGCAGTATGAGAGTCCTGTTGGGGTACATTAGGGATCACGTTTTCAGATGCTCCAAGGCCCTCCATCCCTTCCATTAATTCACCATCAGAGATCATGGGCTCTTCCAACCCTGAGGAACACATTGGCCCTCGATTCCTCCTTTTCTGATGTCGTATTCTTCGGTGCCCCAGTGGGCAATCCTTTTCTAGATGGCCATACTTGTGGCAGTGGTGGCATCAGAACGACAAGTGTTTGTATTCCAGAATATGAGAGTATTCATAATCTTTTTATTTTAGACACAACTCTACTAATCCTACTTTTGGATTCAAATTTACCAGGATCCTAGCTGCACTTCGGTCCCTTGTTTGCTGAAATGACATGTTAGCTTCCAAAAAGTGGCCCAAGGTGTTCCCAATAGAGCGAAAGGCAGATTCTGTCCAGAAGGGGATATGAAGGCCTAGAAATTTGACCCAAACTAGGGAGTCTTCAATTTTCCCTCTCTGTTCATCAAAAAGAGGAGTCCATTTCCTGAATAGGACTGGTATCTTCCCAAGATTCCAATTATTTTCCAACACCCAAGCTAGGTGTTCACCCCTCTCAAATTTTATCATGAACTAGCCCTTGGCAAGGGTTTTTATCTTAGTGGGTTGACCCGAAGCTTTAGACCATTCTGAGGCCATCCATTCATAAATGTAGTTTTTAGAATATTTCTTGCCCCGTACTCTGCTGATAAGGATTGTTTCTGTTGCTTCCATTACTTCATCGATGTTTATATCCAGTACACCTAGAATAGAACACCAGAACTCTTCCAATCTTCGAATTATCTTGGATTTTTTCCTTTTTGTTTATGTAACCCTACCTCTTCCACCTTCCTCACCTTCGAACGACCCTTTAGTCACATCTGGTATCTCTATATTTGGCGACCTAGGTTGCCCCTCCTTTGAGTTTAGCGTGCCCCATCCAGTTATTTCTCTAGGTTCCTTAGGGCCTTCAAGAGGCCCGAGAGACCCAAGGCCTTCCTTGTGGCCGTATTCTCTCCCAGGAGCTGCAACCCCTCCTAGGGTTCCTTCGAAAGGATTGAAAAATCCAACCTTTTGTCGCGCCCCCGACTGTTTTGACCCTCTAGGTTTCTATTCAAACCCTTGGCGGCAGCTGTCCCTGAGCTTGCTGCTTCACTTCCTTGTGAAAGGAGAAATTTCTCCGAAGAGGCAATACCCTGCCACTGTGCAGGCTGTCGCAGCACCAAAGTGGCTTCATGGGGAAATACCTTTCCCTAATCTACCTCTCTGTGGCTTTCGCCTAGACAATTTTTGAAACTAGCAGAGCCAAACAACCCACAACTAGCTACTATGTCTTACAACCCACTAGAACAAAAGGGGATTGATAAATTACCTGGATTAGATGCAGTTTGCAGATGGATCTGGAGTGGAACACCCCTGATCTGTGCTGGATTTGATGAGAGCAGAGATGACCAATAGCCTACCCCTTCCTTTCACACACAGTTAAAAGTACTTTGCAGAATCTCTTCAAGAAAATCCACACCGTTCGACAGAGTCCAAGCCCCAGCAGGAGCCTTGTATTTCTGACCAGATTTTCCCAAGAAGAGAAAGAAGCAGTCCAGATTCTTCTTCGATATCTGTTGACCCCATACAACGAGCAAGTATTCTGGTGATGGTTCGAAATATACAGAATCTTGTTCAAATCCCATGGTTTCCAGACGTATTAGTGCCTAAACAGCCTTCTCTACACCACAGAAACCCTAGCAGCACCAACCTCCCATGCTCATACCACTGACAAACAAGGAGGTTATGGTTTGTGTTTGGGGGGAAGACCATCCTAACCCTTCTTTACCCTGACCGGAACCATCCAATCCAACCTACAACGTGGATGTCTGTAAGGAGCCCATGTTTTTGTATGGTTTTGACACGCTGAGTCTATTGTCGCGTTGTGCGAAATATTCTTGATGGGCCTTGCAACTCCTTCAAAGCCACCAAGCCATAAACCAACTGCCATGGTTAGGGTTTCTCATCGCCTCCGCTCCCTTGGTTGTATGTTATAACGTTACGCTACACTTTAATAGTGTTTAATTTTATGAAGTTCAAGACATGAATCGTTTTTAAATAACATAGTTCAAATAATTGGGATATAATGTAATCCATCTCTTGCAAGTCTTCAAACAAAGGGTAAAATTTCCTATCCATTTTGTGGTCTAAAGATGAAATCTCATTGTTCTACAAGTGTAAGAAAGGAGGTGTTTTATGAGTATAAACAATTACTCTCTAAGAACCATAGGTATTGAAGTACCAAAAAATATAATTTAAATGGGAAAGAAGAGTCTTGATTAAAATTACTGAGAATGACACCTTGTCCATGGAAATTGCAATACAATAGAATTAATTTTCAAGGTATGGATCAACAAATCATCTATGTATCATACATGAAATGTTTGGAAAATTTAAGTTTTTTATTGCATTTTTTTAATTGTAATAATTGACAAGAATTGTTGTAATATCTTTAATTATGCTTCACATTGAAGTCATTATCATGAAGGCATTAATAAGGGGGCGCTTCCATGGAGAATTAAATGTTATCCCATACAATTCAGTAGGCTCCCCTGCTATGAGCACTTAGAAAATTCTCATTTGTTTGATAAGATGCACATCAAGAAGAATGTAACAGAAACATTAAGGTGAATCTTATATGTAAGGAGTGAAAAAAGAAAACAAATTCAATATTTGTAATGACATTATGGAGGCCAATCATGCAATTCAAAGTGTGATTCATTCAAATAGCAATGGAGACCAAAATATAAGCACCCTTCCATGGTTATTGACATAGCGGAAAAACAAGGATGTAAAAGAGGTGATTGAAAAAAAAAAAATTCCCACTAGGTTTTCTTCAAACATAAATAATATCCTAACATAGAAAGGTGAATGAGGTGGGGTAAAAACTCATGATTGGCATACCTTGATTAAGGTAATTATTTTGGTGTATATTTTAATATTGGTGAGACATCCTATTAGTGGTTTTCTTTCTACTAATTTAGGAATAAATAATGTTTTTTTTCTTTTGTTACAATATGTTCTACCTCTATCTCTCCCAAGAAAATTTGAAAACAACTTCAAACAAGTTACATATCAACTGGGAAAATACATGTGGTAAGTGGAGATTTATGTGCAAAGTGTAATTTATTTAATTTTTCACGCAACTTATCTTTGATTGTGTAATCACCAATAAAATTTCATTTTTTATTAGGAAAGTCATTTAGCATAGGCTTCATTATCTTGTCAAATTAATTTATGAAATTGATGAAATTTGGTGAATTGGTCATTTTCCTAAGTTTAGAGAATCCCACTTGTCATGTCATCATGGTAAAATCCATAAAAATCCATGGAAATCTCCTTCCATTGGTTTAAAATCTGGTTTTGGCCACTTTTTTGTCTTTTCCTGAGTTCCCAGTGAAATTAACAGAAAACATATTGTTTTTGCTATAGACTCACCTGACGAGTCCGTAGAGAATCTTCCAGAATTATAATGCAAAGTGCTACGAAATCATGTTTTTTTGAACCAATAAAGGAAAGGGTGAGGTGTCGAGTCTTTAGAGGTTAGAGGTCATTCCGAGGTCACATGATTAGTTATAAGAGTCATGCAACAAGCGTAATCATAAGTGGTCACTCATCATTTCACTTAACCTCTCTCATTTGTCATTATCCCTCTCATATTCAAAATTTACCTTTTAAATCCTTCCTTGAGAGATGTTGTCTTTCATCTTTCCATATTACATCTGAGTGTAGCTACTGTATCATCTTCAAAAAAGTCCAGTTTTGTCTGCAAGCACCATTTTGTGCAATTATTTTCTTTCCGGGTGTCATACCATCAAGGAGGCCAATGCAAGGTTAAGGGAGATGGCCATGTATAAGAAGACTAATAAAGGGGGCTCAATTGTCAGGTATGATCCCATGGATCTAAAATTGCTTAATGAGGATCCTAGCTTTGCAAAAGCCTTCACCAGTTTTGAGTGTATGAGGTTCTGCCAAAAATTATTAGGTTTTCATGCTCATGTTTTGAAGGAATTTGCAGTGAATTTCGTGGGCACTGCATCAAAGGTGGGTGTGTTGAGTTTTATGGTGTCTCCTAAAGAAATTTCCCAGGATATAGAGGTCCGAAGGATGGGAGAAGAGTGCTTTAAAGCCACTAAGTTAAAATTACATAACTGTGATGAATTCATGAAACCTGGACACATTGGAGTGGATATGACATCTGGGATCCCAAGGATCTACCTTAAGGAAAAATACTCCAAATCACTGCTTGTAATTCAAAAATACTTCACATGTGAAGAGAGGTTCCATATGATTTATCAATATAATTTTAGGCTCTTGCTACATTTCACTGGTAAGAAACTTCTTGACCTTCCATTTTTTATTATTTAGAAGCCTAGGCAAGATGTCAGACAAAGTTAAAGTTAGGCCAGAAGGTAGTGAAACTTTAATTTTTCATCATGGATTGATCAAGCTACTAGTTTTGGAGGAGTTTAAAAGTTTGAATAGAGACTGGGCCACATTCCTATTTCTCAGTGTTTATGAAGTAGATACATTAACACCCAAGAAGACACCTATATCAAAAACCACTCCTTCAAGTAAGAGTGACAAAACTATAAATGAAACAGAGGGTGTAAATGAGGAGGAAATGGAGCCCATTATAGAGCCCATGGATGTTGAAATAGAGCATGCATAGGAAATAGAAGTTCCATAGCCCAAACCTACAAATAGTAAGTCCAAGCCCATTAAGAAGAGTCATGGAAGGATAACAAGGAGCCAAACACTAGGGAAAGGCAACCTTGAAGACATTCTTCAAGCCATAGACATAGAAGAAACTCCAGTGGTCAAATTTGTAGATATAAAAGGAAGCAAGAAGAAAAAGAAGGGTCTTATTGCCAAAAAACTTGAATTCTCATGAGAAGATGCAAGGTTTATGTTCCAACCAAGAAAATCACTCACCACGCCGCAACTCGCCAAAGGTGTCATGGCTAGTAAAAATACTGAAGTGACAGACAAAGGTAAGAAACCCATGGAAGATGACATCATTGATTTGTCTCCAAAAAAAGAATAAATAATTTTGCATAAGAAAGGTAAAGAGAAAGTTGTTGAAAAAACTGAAGTGTAACTTTTAAAGGAGATGTTAAGAGAAGCCAGGGAGGAAGTTATTGAAACCAATTTTTAATTGGAGGAAGCCAAGCTAGAAATAAAAATGGTGGAAGAGTTCAAAGAAGAGGTAAATGAGAAAATCAAACACTATGATGAGACTTTGGCCAATGTAAAGAAATTGTTGAGGAGGACACTTCCTCTATGCATGATAATGAAAAATACAAGAAAGAGTAATATTTGGTTGTAGGCAGAGATAAAGAAACTTAAAATTCAAGTGAAAGAGCTAGAAGAGCAGAGGGAGATGATACAATCAGAGCTCAAAAGATAAGGTTTAAAAATAACAGTCATAGATGAACCTATGGAGACTAAAGCCTCTGTTACCAAAGGTGAAGCTTCTAAAGCTTGGAAAGTGGATAAATTACCTTTTTGTTAGTTTTTGTATCATTTCATATGATCACTTGTAGAGCCATGGAAAATTTTTGAAGAAGGAAAGCATGATTTTTCAAGTCTGCTGCCAATTAGGCAGGTTCATAATGTGTCTCAAGCTTGAAGCCCAAAAAATACTACGAACTTGATGTAGGTTTATTTTTGCTATAAATCACAGGTGTTTTCATGAAGGAGGTAGGTAAAGGCTCGTGTTTAGTTATTTTGACTCAATAAACAACCTCAGATCAGCAAAGGGAGAAAATAATTATAGAAATGGTCAAAGCAAAAGTGCTACAAAATTTCGCTACGGACTTGCCTAAAGTCCCCTGTTTCTGCAACAAAGAAGATTTTGGTGATTTTTCAAGTTTTGATGGTCCTTCTGAGACAACCCATCCACGTGGAAAGGTCAGAGGTTAGCAGGTGAATTTTTTGATAAAGACATGGTCTTCGATAAATCTTTCAGTTTTCCAGCTCATCATGGAGGCACTCATCAACCATTATGACATTACCTCCTAAAATTTAGGAATATTGGTCTCCTGACTTGATGGGGGTAATTATGTTTTAGTCATGGTTAGTGCCACTAGATCACATGAATTTATCAATGTAAATATACATTTTTAGAAGTTTTTTGATGTAATAAATATGTTGTAAAGTCTTATTAGGTTTCTAAGTTCTAAAATTAGCAGTTGTGAGTTTTATCTCCATGTAATTTGCTTATGGTTAGATTAGGTGTCATAAAAAAGACTCGAAGGTCCAGCCTTGTTGGAAGACCCGATGTAAAGATGCCTTAGCCTATGAATAGGTATATTATCGAAGAATACAGGGTTGATTGATGTTGACTACAAATATACTATTGTAAAAAAAAAATTCATCAGTAATATATAGAGGCAATTGGCTTATCTTCACCTGAGATTCATTGATCTTTTCCTGAGCATTTGTTTTATGTATTCTGAAATTTTATCTTCAACATTATGATGTTTGATTACTTAGAATTGATGTATAACATGATCTAACTTCCTTCAAACACTTATACTGTTGTGAATGTTATATTTTCATTAGAACATATATATGCCTCAGGGTCCATAAGAAGATTTCATATGTCATTGAGTTCTTTTCACCGACTCCATATTCCCAATGGTAGTGTTTTCTCCACATCTCTCACTTGCATAAAAACAAACTTAAAAAAATATTTTAGAGTTAGCCAGCCATTGAACTTCATATTATACAATATCATTCTATATCTTTGAGAGATCCCTCTCAGGCTGAAAAGGCTAATTTTCAGCTAGAAGTAGGTTTGAAATAGTTACTCTAGGTTGACTGGTGAAGAAACCCATCAGTAACAATTTAGTGATAACCGAATGCATGTGTTTTGATTGTAATATATATATATATATATATATATATATATATATATATATATATATATATATATATATATATATATATATATATATATATATATAAACTTGTGATTTGTTTGCATCAATTTTAGATGGTTTTCATATAAAGAAATTGTTAAAGAAGAAATAAAGTATTGGAGGAGACAAATTCCTCGTCTAATGTGTGAAATGAAAAAGTATCTACCTCCAACATTTTTCAATGCACAAGAACACTACCTCATACACATATTTAAGGATATTGAAAAGTGTGGACCTATCCACACAATGTCAATGTGGATGGTTGAGAGACACTTGAAATCATTGAAGGCTTTGGTTAGACAAAGAGAACATCTTGAGGGTTCTATGTTAGAGGGTGTTATCAAAAAATTTCACTTGATTGGCTGCTGATCAAAAAAATCTATGCAATTGTTTAAAACCAATTTTTGACTGAAGCTTAGCCTCTTCAGTCTGACAGGGCTCTCTCAAAGGGGTTTATGATATTAGATAATGATAGGACTAGATGGCTAACTCTATTTGAAAGGTAACTTGAATTTTATGTATGTAGGTTGAAAATAATGCAGGCTTGCAACAATTTGGGGTTATGGAGTCAACAAATCAGTAGATTTAGTGGCAAGGTTTCTTGATATGGAAGATGAGGTAGATAAGAGTCTTTAACAAAGGAAAATCACACACTGAACATAGGGAAACACCGTCATTTCATCAATAAAGGAAGTCAGAGCATACACATATGAATTCTAAGTAATAAAGATGAAATCTACTGCAAGTTGTACACATAAAGATATAGATCAGAAAAACATTAAAAACTCCATGCGAATCTCAAGTTTGTCAAGAAGAAGTCCTCTGTATTACTGATATAAGTCAAATTACATAAAGCAGCAGTATGGTGCAAAAAATATCCAACCATTTACAACTTCAATAATTTGTCTTTTTATAGACATTCTTACGGCAGTGATGATATGCCTCTTGGCTAGATTCATCGAAATCTTCCTATGACACCTCATATAACAGAAAAACATGTCTTTGAATAAGAAAATGACAGCTACACTCTAAAGATGACTTTTCCTAATAGGACTCAAACTCCTATTTATTACATCAGTCTACCTTATCTTTAAAAAAATTACATATCTGTGACAACTCAGCATCACATGTTCAAATAAGCTATGACCTAGCTCATCAATACTTTCCATATTAAAAACCCTATTAATCATGTGGAACAAAACCCTATTTTTCAGGAGTACAAGACATTATCTTCAATGAAAGCTTAAGCTAATGAGTTGTCTCCACTGCATTGTCTTCAAGTCATAAATGTCTTGTGGTATGGTCCCTTGACCTGTTGGATGTTTCCACCTATCCAAAAATTCCTTTAAACAGCTCAGAAACCTTCAAAAACAACTCTCTACGAAAACAAGGCAGTTGCATAGTGAGCTTTCGTAGCATCCAAAAAATAGCTTTTAAACCCAAAAACTTTGCTATTTTGTTGTTCCATGATGCCATCCTAGTCATGACACATCATCACCACAGTTCTCCCTCTTTGAAAGCTACAAAAAGTGGCTTTGAAAGAAAATAAGCTGCTACAGATATTTTCGTAGCGTTTTCCTGGCTTTAAGCCTAGGAAATGCTACGAAACTGTGAAAAACTGCAAAAATTCCATATTTTAACCCTGTCTCAAAAAATTAACCTCTAGTTGTAGAAACTTGATTTTTAGCATGTCATGAACTTCCTAAAACATAGTCAAACTCAACTTAAGAGCCTTGAGGTGTTTCCTCTTCATTAATTATGAGTTGAGCTATGGGCTCCTCAAACACAATCATCTTTAAGACCTTCTTCTCTAACTCCTCATGGATCAATTCTAACTGCTCTTGGAGGTCTTTGACTTGGTCCTTCAATTTTATGTTCCTAGATTTCAAGTGCAGGTTCATTTTTCTGATATGCTTCACCTCTCCTCTCAAGGGTTGAGTCCATTTGATCAATTGTTGTGTTATCTAAGGTATTTGACACATTATTAATCAGCTCTTCCCAAACTTCTTTCATTTTCGCAAACTGCACCTTCTGAACATTATGTTTTCTCTCCTCTTTCTTCAAGATTGCTATTTCATGATTTTCTAACTTCAACTTCTCCTTAAGGACCTCAATCTCTATTTTTTCAATCATTTTCTCCTTTCCTTTCTTTTGCTTGATGACTAGATCTTCTTTTGTAGGTGATGAGAGGTCAATAATGCTTGGTGGTGGCTGGAAAGTGTCAGTGACCTTCTGAGCTTCTTTATTTCTTTCCAAGACCTTTTTGGCATGTCTTGTCATTGGTTTCCTAGCTTGAAACATGAATCATGCATCCTCACCTTCAAACTCTAACTTCTTGGTTGTTTTATCTTTCTTGAGCTTCATTCCTCCCTCATCTATATCTTCATCTTGGACTATGGGAGTTTCCTCAATATCATTAGCATGTAGAATGTCTTCTAAGTTTCCCTTAGCATGGAAAATTTTAGGGGCTAATATTCGTAGGTGGGCTAATTTTCCATGTTTTTTCCAAAAAAAAGATTCGCTAATTTCCATTTTTTTATAAAAATGATTAGCCCAAAATTTACAATATAGAATTATTTCATGTTAAAAATTGCCAAAATTATATAGAGAGTATATATAAAATAATTATAAATTTCAATAATTTTGCAAACATATCAATAATAATTTTATAGTTTTCAGATTATGTACTAGTGAGATTTGCCAATTTTTTAAAGTTAAAGATAATTTTCCATCCTTAAAATTCCCCCTGGCCCTTAGCCACTATTTGACTTCTTGTAACCCTTTTGTTGCCATGTTTTCTCATAGTTGGATCTTGTTTTTCATGTTTTCTCACAATTGGCTTTTGTTTTGCAGGTGTATCAACTTTCTGCAATTTCCCTGTTTCCATGATTACTGGTTCACTTTGCTCTCCCACTAAAGGTGATGGCATACCTCCAGGTTTAGGAGTTCTTTTAGGAGTGATGGAATCTACTTCAAAACCACTGAAAAATAGAAAATATGACCAGTCTCTACCTAATATTTTTAACTCCTCTAAAACCAACAAATTGATTAAACCATGATGAAAGAGTGAGGTCTCATTTCCTTCAGATTTAGCTTGAACTTTATCTGCCATTTTTGCTAAGATTTTGTATAAGTAAAAAGGTAGATCAAGAGATTTCTTACCAAAAAAATGTAGCATAATCCTGGAGTGGTAAGAATAAACCATATGATATCTCCCTTCACAGGTGAATTACTTCTGAATGATAAGCAACAACTTTGAGAATTTTTCTTTCGTGCAGCTCCTTGGAATGGCATTTGTAAGGTCAATCCCACTATGTTCTGGCTTGATAAATTCCTTATAGTCCTACATGGTGAATTTGAAACCTTTGAACCATTTTTCTCCTCCACTAGGAATTTTTGTTGCTGCTGGAATGGTCTATGGAGTTACAGTGAGGTTCAACAACCCCACCTTTGAAGCGGTCCCATTGAAATTGATGGAAAAATCCTTAGAAACATGCACATGGCATCCTTGTTGTCTTTGGAAAAACTGAAAAACCCTGTTCTTCTAAAAAATTCTGAAGCTGTTGGGTCTTCATTAATCAAGTTCATGTCTGATGGCTCATATCTGAGGAAATGGCCACCTTTTTTGGTCTTGATATTTTCAGAGATGGTGATTTTATGTCTTTTCTACCTTGCTTAATTAGTGATACCTGCAAACCTTTGAAAATTCCAGCCACAACTTGGGTTTAGTGAAATAGATATCTAGAGCTCAGTAGCATGCAAATATGGAGCGAAGAATGACAAATGACTCAATTTGGTAATATTTTAAAGTTTCGATGATAGCCCATGGCATAATCATGACTCAGACATGCTTAAAATAGTAATAATGAATTCAACCATGACCATTATACCCTGATTTAACCCTAACTGACTCGAATGGAATCTACCCTAACCATTTTAATCATTGACTGAAACCTAGCAGCTAATTTGAAAAGATAGACAGGAATACCTCTTTTCATAGAATACTTAGTGTATTTTCTGGAAGTTTCACTACGAAAGTATCAATAGTTTCATAGCGAAAACTGTGTTTTTACTATGCAATTCGCTACGAAAAATAGGTAATCTTGGCTAAAATGACATTTTCGGATTTATAAGCTTGGGAAATGGAATATGTCAGGAAATAATGACTGATGTGACATGAAAAGACTTTAATGGGGGTGGGTTTGGACCTTAGGATAGACTAATAAGAAAAAATTTAAATTTTTCCTTTACCAACTAATGACAAATGAACTCTATGACCATACCTTTGACACATGAACCTCTAAGACTATGTCAAATGATGTTTCACTTTTTTTGAGTGATAACAAAGGGATATATGGTATATTTGAAACCATGGTTAGATTACTCAATATAAATTCACTACAAGTATGATTGTCGATTTCATTTGGGATTTCAACTCCATCAACAAATTTGAAGGGGAGCATATTAGGGAAATGTAGAGGAAAGTGACATGTAAGTAGATGGTGGAGATTTATAACACATTTGAAATTTATTTATATATATCATACTTATTTAATTTTTATTCTTCCTGCATAATCGATTATTATGAATGTATATTTTGGTAACTAATTATATGTTTGAATTCACATAGTTGGCCTTGTTCATTAGATAATATATTAATATTGAAACCAAGAGAAGCTCATTTAGGTTTATACCATCCACTCCAACTGGTAAAGTACATGTAATTAAAGCACCTTAATTTTCTAATGAGAGGTCACATGTTAAATTCTCTCCACACTCTTGGGGTTAGGTAAATTTTCAATTCACTTAACATTTACCAATGAGTGGAAATTATTCTTTCATTAACTGATCCCACACAGAGGGGGTTGTGAATGGGGCCAACATTGATTTTTTTTTTTCAGTCTATGATTGTATGCACTAAATTTTGGCATGGTTATAGTAGATGCATGCATTGATAGTATGGGAGGGTTTTAAGACTCAAATATGACTCACACAAAGAATTTGACAACCAAATGAAAAAATTATAGCATAATTGTCAAGGAGATGAAATTATTTCTTATTTTTTAGTGTCCTTATCATGCTATATATTTATCCCCAAGGGTTAGCTCAATTGGTTGAGTAGCTGACATTAAAGCAACTTAATTTTCTATTGAGAGGTCACAGGTTCAATTCTCTATTGAGAGGTCATGGTTAGGTAAATATTTAATTCAATTAAAATTGCCAATCAGAGAAAATCATGCTTTCATTAATTGACCCCTTTTAGAGGATGTTGTGAATGGAGCCAGTGTTGAAATTTTTTTAGTGTATGCTTATATGCCCTAAAATTTGACAAGGTTATAATAGATGAAAGTGTTGATATTATGGGAGAGTTTTATGACTCAAATATGACTCACATAAAGAATTCAAAAATCAAACGACAAAATTATAACATAAATGTCAAGGAGATAAAAATATTTATTATATTTTAGTTTCCATATCATGGTATGTATTTAGCCCCGAGGGTTGGTTCAACTGGTCGAGTAACTGTCATTAAAGCACCTTATTTTTTTTATTGAGAGGTAATGGGTTCAATTATCTCTTCACTCTTGGGTTCAGGTAAATGTTCAATTGACTTAAAATTTACCAAACAATGGAAATTATATTTTCATTAATTGAACCCTTTCAGAGGGAGTTGTGAATGGGGCCAGTGTTGAAATGTTTTCCAGTTTGTGCTTTTATGCACTGAAATTTGACATGGTTATAGTAGATTCATGCATTGATGGTATGAAAGGGTTTCAAGACTCAATACGACTCACATGAATAATTCAACAATCAAAAAAAAAAATTATAACATAAATGTCAAGGAGATGAAATTATTTATTGTTTTTTCGTGTCCATATCGTGGTATGTATTTAACCCGAAGGGTTAGTTAAATTGGTTGAGTACTTGTTATTAAATCACCTTAATTTTTTATTAAGAAGTCACAAGTTCAATTCTTTCCACGCTCTTAGGGTCAAGCAAATGTTCAATTCACTTAACATTTACCAATCAGTGGAAATTATGATTTCATTAATTAACCCCTTTAAGAGGGGGTTTTGAACGGGGCTAGTGTTGATTTTTTTTTCATTTTGTTCTTGTATACGATGAAATTTGACATGGTTATAGTAGATGCATGCATTTATGGTATGGGAGGGTTTTATACTAAAATATGGCACACAAGAAGATTTAAACAATGAAACAAAAAATATATAACATAAATGTCAAGGAGATGAAATTATTTATTATTAATTTTTAGTGTCCTTATCATGGTATGCATTTGGTGCTAAGGGTTAGCTGAACTCGTCGAGTACCCATCATTAAAGCACCTTAATTTACTATTAAGAGGTCACAGATCCAATTATCTCAATGCTCTCAGGGCATGGAAAATGTTCAATTCACTTAACATTTACCAATCAATCAAAATTATGCTTTCATTAATTGACCCATTTCAAAGATGGTTGTGAATGGGACCAACGTTGATTTTTTATTTTTATTTTATTTATTTATTTCAGTTTTTGCTTGTATGTAATAAAATTTGACATAGTTATAATAGATGCATGCATTTATAGTATGGGAGGGTTTCGTGACTCAAATATGACTCCCATGAATAATTTCACAATAAAATGACAAAATTATAACAAAAATATCAAGGAGATGAAATTATTTATTATTTTTTAGCATCCTTATCATAGAAAAAAAAGAAGCAGTTAAAAAATTAGGGTTTTATTTTATATAACCTAATTTATATAATACCTAGTCACCTTTCACAGTCACATTAACTCCCTATTGAAATATTACACCTATTAGTCTAATGGTCTCTATATGATCATATTTCACATGGTTGTTATATTATGTCATTCAATAACATATGGTGCCTCCATAACCATGTCACCTCATGATTTTTCCCAATGTCATGGAAGTGTTTCCTTCTTATTTCTCTTTCCTTTGTTAGAATCACACTACTATCATCACTTCCCATATTTCATTTTTATCTTTCCTTCATCCCTTCTCTATGAGTTGGTGTTGCTATTCTTACTCCACCTTGAGGCAAGTCATTAACTTCTATGATGTAGAAATCTAACTCATCCCTACATGTTCCTAAAATTTCATGCCTCACCTATAGCTAAGTATATGTATGGTCTTCTTCTCCCTTGTTGATGATTTATAATCAAGATTCTATTATTATTGTTAGAATTGATCATGCTTTACTTGCATGTTCAATTCATTATATCACTTACATATTAATCATAAGATTCTAATATTAATATCATAGTTTAGTTATTGCATCACCTACCTGCTAGTTAGAATTATTGATCGTAATTTCATCATTTATATTTCATAAGTTAGTTTTTATCATTAATATGTAGTAATCAAACCCCCTTGTCCCTTATCCCAATATTCTTACTTGTTTGATGTTTCTTTCTCATTTTTCTTATGTTTTCCTCACATAATACCCTCCTTGCAAATTTGAATTGGGTTGATTCTCAAGGTATGTGAGCCTTCACATGTCCTACAAAATATGTAATCTTGTCTATTGGATGATTCTCTCATGATATTTAAGGGTTTCCACATTAAATTGTCTATATATCGTGAGAGACTAATTGTTAACCCTATTCGTGTTGGATACCTTTAGTCTCATGTTATGTGTTTCTTCCTTCTCTATGATCTCAACCTTTGATATAGTCCTTATCTCCCCCCTTAATGTTTTCCTCTAATGTTCATCACCAGTCATCCATTGGCATGGTATGATTTTCATCTTCTTATGTTACACGAACCCTGCCCGCGGAAGCCATAATTATAATGTATGTTTTGAAATAACCTCACATAATCCAAAAATATATTCTCCAAATGGTGAAAGAAGCCCCACCTTGAGCCAAAATTACAATATGTATCTTCCAAATAGTGAAATAACCCTCAACCCTGAGCTAAAATTATAGTATGTAGCCTCCAAATGGGGAAAGGACCCCCATCCTTGAGCCAAAATTTCAGTATGTAGCAAGAACATTTCATAGGTTTAGGAGGAGAAGCTAGAGAAATGAGAAGCCAAAGAACAAGAAACTAGAGGAAGGAGAATATAGAGGAATTTTGGTGAAGAAGGAGGAGAATCCAAAGGAACATTTATGAAATAGGAGGATAAGCCATCGTAAAAAATATATTTTTTTCCAGTCCATGTGCATGGTAAAAACCTTAACTATTTTTACCCTATATGTGAAAAGATAGGCTCGAAAGAACTTTCGTTAAACCATAACATTGATAGGTTAGACATACCTTTAAATACACTGGCAATAGATATACTACATTAAGCTACTTCTCCCCAAATTCACTCACTCTGATGTGTTAGATTTTCTATTTCTTTTGTGACTCTAGCTTATAGTACTTTGTAGAAATTCTAAATCATTGCACTTAGATTCACCTTACAATGTAAAATAAGCAACAATACCAATAGATTGAGGGAAAAAATAGGCCCATGGTAAAAACCCTAGTTTAAGGAACAAAGTATTTTTTTGCATCTTAGTTTCTTCGTTAAAATGTAGCCATAAGGAAATAGCTACTGAGGCCACAACTCAAGCCCTTAATTACATTTCTCTAAAAATGGCCAAATCAACCCCATTGGATGTATATATTGATTTATGGTTAATACATTGAAATATGTGAGTTAATTATTTGAAGACGATCACTCCCCAATTCTTTGTATCATACTTTTTTCTCAGTTTTCTTTGATTATATATTTACACTACCCTTCCTTAAGTTTTTCATGACATATATATGCACAAAATAGATTTGTGGATAATTATTGTCATTGTATTAGCCAATGTATCGCTATAAAAATACTAGACTCGATGTAATTATGGAATTAAAATGATTTATCCTAATTCCATATTGCATCATTTTTGTGTATGTTATTCTTTTGAGACTGTATTATGGGTGTTACGTAATGGTTACAATTTTAATATTTACTTTCCAAGAAACAATATTTTCTTAATGTACTTCCATTTTATGTACATACATATCTCATAAGATACAAATCAATTTCTAGCTAGCTATGTCAAATATTTAATACCTGAGGATACACTAGAATAGACCAAAGTTTTGTTGAACCGATTCATTTATACTAGTCTTTATCTTTGGTTCTACGCAGCCATGTCAGAATAATAACATCACCCTTATCATCTAAGTACAAATATTTTCTATGGTTTTATGTCCATAAACATTATTTTATGTTCAAAATATTGGATCTCCTTTCAATACATTTTTACATCAAAATATAGTTAATAAGGCTTCCCATAGTTGAGCATGCCTTGTTGAGGCATCATCTTTATCTTGTTGAAAGGTTTTGACCCTATTATTCATCAAATATTGAAAACTAGTAAGTTTATTTTATAATGTGTTCATTGTAAATAGTTATTTGACATACTTATGTAACATGAGGCATTGATTCTCATTCATATAATACATTCTTCCTACCTTATGGTTAGAATCATTGAGTTGATTTTCCAATGTCCTTTAATTTCCCTATTATCTATTTCCTTGAACTTCCCCTTTTAGTTATGGACCCTCTACTTGTATAATAGGTTTTCAAGACTATATAATTAAACATTTTACAAATTGTCAATAACATTCCATTAACTATTCCTTTGTATTTGTGGTGTAACCACCTAGATGAAACAACCATTTATTTCTTCATTCAATATCTATTCCATATAGTAGTAAAGCATACAACCCTTTATTTAATTCCAGATTTTGTATTTCGGTAAAAAATTGATCACATATATTTATCTCTTTGAATTCTTCTCCATTGGTTACAATAACCTTTACATCCTTGGTAGGATACACAAAACCGATTTAAACTCCTAATCAAGTTTATTTCTGCATAGTTATGACTACTTCCAAAAATTAACTAGTATCATTTCCTCCTATTTTATATAATTCCTCCAAGTTCCAGAGTTACAATTTACAAATTTGGTTCTTTTTTTAATCATCATTACGAAATAAGACTCCAGGGTTTCATCCTCCTTTTATTTTTTCTTAAACATTATGAAAGTTCATTAATTGATGTGGAATGCACTTTACATAATTTAGGTTGTTTATTTTCTTTACAAGTAATAGTTTCTTCTTGAGGCATTCTTCCTTCATTCATCTTCTGTTGGGACTAGAATATTGAGTTCGATGTTATTTTTGACATGTATTTATCACTATCACATTCTAATTTCAACCTATAGGTGACTTTATTTTCTAAGTATAATATTTTCATTTCCTTTCCATTTATAACTTTGTAATGATGTACTGATTTGTCTTCTTCCTAACCTTTTTCTTCACATCCAATCTTTAACTCATCCTCTTTTTCTACCCTTATATATATATTTTTTAATATCTTATTTCTTGCAGCTATGTCTTGGATCCAATTTCTTTATAGATTGCATGCAATAACTCTTTTGTCTTTAAACTTCCAAACGTTATTTACTTCCCTCTCAATGATGTGTGAAATATATCTTGATGTTTTGGTGTGTGGTTTGGGAGGATGCTTGACTTGAATAAACATTGTGATATTTTTGGTATGACTTAATTAGTTTCACTTCGTTCATTTTCACCTTATTGATTTGTTTTCATGGTTTTAATAACACACATCTACAGTGTGAGGCTTTAACACAAATAAACAAATCTTTAATTTATCTCATAATCACTAAAATAATCTTGTCATAAGTGTTTCTCGATCATATATGTATTGGACAACATATCATTTTGGTTGTACTCTAGTAAGTATTTCTTAAAAAATGTTTTTCCTATACACTATAGAATGTTTGAAACAATTTATCTCTAAAAATATTCATGTTGAATGAAATATGGCACTGAGGATTTCCAACACATGTACCATTTTTATGCTAGGCCATCAAAGGGCATGGATAACATTTGATTTTTTCTTCTTCATTTTTAATGTTATATATGTTAAAATTCTTCTCCCTTGTATATATTTTCCATTGTCTATTTTTCATTTTCATTAAGTATCAACAATTATAGCTTCAATATTAATAATGGAATGTACCTTGGTGGATTATTATGGCCTATGGTAGTGGTGAGATGGGCGAGATGGGTGAATTGGGAGACCTAACGTTTTGGTTGGGTCCTATGCTCACATTGACACATAATAAATGTATTTGGAGTATGGTTGATTTTAAGTATATTTTTCTTGTTTTATGATTTTATTTAATTCATCCTGACTTTAGTTGATTTCAACCTTGAATTTCTCTATTTCTAGCATGTTTTTCCCAAATTTCTCTTCTTTCTTTTAAATTTTAATTTTTATTCTTTTTTCCAAAGGAAAAATCGAAATTAAGAGGATAAAACGTTACATAAGTAGATGCAATTAAGAATTCCTAATAAAAAATATGAACCCACAATTATGCAGAAAGAGAAAGCACAACTGACTGAGAAAAGTGAAAGGACCATCACATACTCAAAACCAAAATCTCAAAAAGAAACCATAGTGTCTAATATCATAAACCAACCCTCTCCATTATCAAAGAAAATGACCTGTCCATATCAAAAAATATAGAGTCAACAGTCATCATAGTCATATGAACATATACATATACCATGTAAACAAAAAGACAAAATCTGAAGAACAATCATATTTTAATGTTTATTCCATATTACGACCATTTTTTTTCTTGTATATTCTAGAGTCTAGAACCTCTAAACATGATCGTTAATTGGCAGTGCTATGGAATGGAAAAGTTGTTAGCCTCTAAAAGTCCTAACCTCCACAAATTTTGGGCTCATTAAAATGAATAATTTGTATGCATATGTATAAAAATATAATAAATAGAGATATACAATATTTTGGTATAGTAGCAAGATATTTTAATTAGATTATTTAATTTTTTTAGCCTATAATGACAGTCCTATGTATATTATGATGAGGGAAAATTTTGAAGGATAGAAATTTATCTTAAAGTTTAGAAACCTTGGTGAATATCATAGTCCACCATATGCAATCTATAAAATGTTTGATAATATTTTTGTAAAGATATTCAAATTTACAATAATGTTATATAGTCTCTATATAAAATTATGGCGATTTCTAAGGTCAAATAATTTAAACTATAAAATTTGGGTAAATCAGATTTTATAAAAAACGGAAATTAGCAAATCATTTTTTGGAAAAAGAATGGAAAATTAGCCCACCTAGGAATATTAGCCACTAAAATTTTCCATGATTATGATTTCAAACTTGAAATATCCAATATCAATATTTGTTTCATTATATATATATATATATATATATATATATATATATATATATATGATTTGCATGAATGGGATATATGAGGTGATGGTTTTATATGCCCATGGTAAACCTATAGCTTTTAATTTTTTCCACAGAAAAAAATCAAACCGTCTATTAATATATAGGGGTTACATAGCATATGCTGAGCATTTCCTTTCCCTTGTTTGCAGAGAAAGCCAAAAACGCTGTTTGTAGAAATATCTAGAAATTTCCCCCAAAATAGCCATGTCACAAAACTGATCTTTTGGACAGCTAGATACCTGTAGTTTCCCCAACTCCCAGCTTCCTAGAAGGAAAACAGCTGAAACAGAGTGATGGGGAAGCCATAATGTCAGAATTTAAACCAGATAGTAGGCACTGTACTGGAAAAAAACAAAAGGAAAAATAAGATTCAGACGTGTACAGGAACTCAGGCCTCCTATGACAGGAAAACAGCTCTGAGTCCTGAATAAGTTTATACATGAACAAAGGAAAAATAAGTAGCAGTATATACATCGAAACAGAAACCAGAAAAAAGATGGAAGTTATGCAAATGTTGGAGGAGCAAGTCGCCTTGCCACCCCATCATCCACCTCTTCAACTATCCATGCGCCCAAAACCTGCTCAGTGCCTTTTTTAGAAAGGTTGTCTACTTCTGAATTTCTTTCCCTGAAAATGTGACAGATAGTGAGCCCAGAAAACCAAAATTTAATATTTAAAATCTCATTAAGCAAGGGAGATAACAGAAAGTTCCTGCAGTGATGTGAACCATTGGCCCACTTGATAGTGTTCAAAGAGTCTCCGAATATCTGGGCCTCGCGCTCATTGCACAAAACGAGCCATCCAAGAAGAAGGTGTAGTGCTTTAAGATTGGAAAAATTGTTTGTTCCGGTACCAAGCCCTATGGATGCTTTGAGAAGTTTTTCGGAAGGAAGGTGAATAACCAGGCCAGCTCCACAGTTCTTGTTGATATCTGAGGCCCCGTCGAAGTAAGCCCAGGGGATGGATCCTTTAATTTCTTCTTGCTGAACAGGCCTACTATTCTGCGAGATGGAAGGGGATGGGATGTTTTCATAGATTTCCACCCCCTCTGCTGCTAATCTGGCAATTGGAAAGGAGGAGTCGTTGAAGATCAAGCGGTTTCTAGCGAGCCAGATTCCCCAAACAACCAGAAGGGGCAGTGCTCTGACTTTTTCATTGGGTGCCTGCTGCCACCAAGAGTTCCAGGCTTCAGATATTTCCTCCCCCTCCCAAACGAAGGGGGTGTTGGTCAGTCCCAACATTTTGTTCCATAAGCTTTTGGAGAAAGAGCAGGAGAGGAAAATATGTTGAGTTGTTTCCTCTCTCTCCTTGCACAAGGGGCACCTCCCGAGTCCAATTTTCCCCCTTTTTTGAAGATAATCCCATGTGGGGACTCTCTTTTGGAGTACACACCAGAAGAAAAGTCTGGTCTTGGCTGTCCCTTTCAATTTCCACAGTGGATTGGCCCACCAGCTAGGTTCCTCCCATCCCTTTTGAGTCATTAGCGAGTCATATCTTGCTTTTGGTGAGTAAAGACCGGTCTGAGAATGAACCCATCTCAGCTCATCTGGCTTTTCTGAAATGTGAATGTGGGAAGTCAGCAGTCCTGTACAATAGGCCCCCCATTCCTGCAGCCACTTGTCATCTAGGCCGAGAGTTTCCCCAGTGAACCACTCCTGGCGCCAGATGGAAGAGTTTGCATGGTCTGCAATTTGGTTGAGGGAAGATAGCCCTTTGCTGTTAAGATCATCAATCAAATCTCAAGAGAGGGAAAAAGAGTCCGGACAGCTCACCCAGGGGTCTCTCCCGAGCCTTACTGATCTGACATCTCCCACGTTCCATACCAAGCCTTTTTCGATAACCTGAGCAGCAGCTACCAGAGCTTTCCAAACCACGGAAGAGTTTTTTGAGGATTTGTTGGGCATTCTGATCCATTCCAAAGGAGTGAGAGGGTCAATATACTTTCTTCTGGTTACAGCTGTCCAGAGATTATCCGAGAACACCAATCTCTAGGTTAATTTGGCTACTAGAGATTTAGAAAAAGGATACAAGTCCTTTATCCCCCACCCTCCCCACTGTTTTGGTCTGACAATTTTATCCCATGCCACCCATGGCGTGACGTGATCCTTCTTCTGGCCAGCCCATAGGAATCTGCTACATTTTTTATTTATTTTCAGGAGGATACACTTCGGCACCCAGATGAGGCTGGCCCAATAAACTGGGATGGCCAAGACCATCGATTTGATGAGGACAAGACGGCTTTCCCTTGACAGCCATTTAAGACTCCAAAGTTTCAATCTGTGCTCAATTTTAGCCAGGAGCCAGGTCCAATATTGAGCTCTGTAGGAATCGGGCTTGAGAGAGAAACCGAGATATTTGAACAGATCCTGAAGGGATTTTGCTTCGAAGGGGAGAAGCTCTTTAGCTCTGTTTACTTCTAGGGGCGAGAGCCCTGTGGAAGTGATGGAGGATTTCTGCTCATTTATAGCCAGTCCTGTGGCTTTTAAGAAGAGATCAAGGATCCTTTTCAGGCAGCGGCAGTCATCCCGGCTCCCATCGCAGAACAAGAGGATATCATCAACAAAAAGGAGATGGGTTACCCAGAGATTTAGCCCGACTTCGATTCCTTTCAGTTCGCCCTGTCTTTTGGCCTCTTTGATCATTAGGCTGATTCCTTCAGCAGCAAGCAGGAAAAGCAGGGGCGAAAGGGGGCATCCCTGATGTAGACCCCTTTGTGGATTGAAGAAATCCGAGGCAGCACCATTAATCAAGACAACAATAGAAGTTGAGGAAACACATCCCATAATCCACCTTACAAAATCGTGCCTGAAGCCAAGGTGCGTTAGGAGGAGCCTTAGGAACATCTAGCTGATTCTATCAAAGGCCTTTGAGAGATCTATCTTGATTATGGCCCCTTTTTTCCGGCTCTTTTTCAGAGTGTGGAGTGTTTCCTGTGCAACCCCAACAGCCTAATGAATTTGACGACCATCTAAAAAGCCAAACTGTTCCGCAGATATGTTTGATGAAAGAAATGGTTTCAGCCTGGAGGCAATGATTTTTGCAATGAATTTATAAAGGCAAGTGCACAAGGAGATGGGTCGGAAGTCATTAAAGGAAGAGGGATGTTCAGACTTGGGAATGAGGGTCAGGAAGGTAGCATTGAGAGGCTGGTAGATCAAACCAGAGACCCTGGATTCTTCCACCACCACAGCCCGATCGTCACCAAGGGAGTCAAAAAAATGGAGGAATAATTCCACTATCCAGCCATCCGGACTTGGGCTTTTCTCTCTTTGCATCGACTTAAGGGTTTCCTCCACTTCGTTTTTGGAAACCGGAGCCATCAAGCTTTCGTTGCCTTCTTCATCAATGAATCTTGGGAAGTATTGAGCAACCCTTATAACTTCATCTATGGAGACTTCTTCTGGGGCTTTGAAAATATCTTTGAAGTGGGCAACCCCTAAAGAGGCAAGCTCTTCAAAATACTGAGCCTTTTCCCCGTTTGCTTTTGGCATTTCCCAGATGGTGTTTAGGTTTTTCCTTCCTTTGGCATATTTCTGAAAAAAATTTGTATTTTCATCCCCTGCTTGTAGCCAGATAGCCCTGCTCTTTAAACACCAGCTTTCCTCCTTCACCTGAAGAATTCTCCTTCAGTCTACTTCGAGCTTCCGGATTCTATCTCGAGAGGCCAGGGTGGCATAACCACTCCCTTCAGGGTCTTCGAGGAGGTCAAGTTCTGCATTAATGGTTCTCAACTCCTCATCTTCCTTTTGAGTCTTTTGGATAACCCAGTTCTTGGTGGCTGCTTTGAGGCGGGTTAAATTATTCATAAAAGCCTTGCAATGGCCTAGCCTCTCTCCATCTCTTGGCCCAGTCCTTCTCCAAGTGGAGTGAAAGAGATCAATGAAAGAATCATATGCTAGCCAAGAGGAGTTGAATTTAAAGGGAGACCCTGGTTTTTTTTTAGATCCTTTTGTCTCCAAAAGGATTGGAAAATGATCAGATAGGCCCCCTTCGCCCACCCAATGCCTGAAGATTGAAAGTTTTTCAGAAAAATCTTCGCCCAGAAGAAAGAGATCCAAATTCTTGCCCACCCAGTCATCGCCCACTCTTTTATTGCGACAAGTAGGTCTAGATTTAAGAAGTGAGAGATCCACTAGGTGGGAGGAGGCAATCTTGGAGAGGAGAAAATCAAAAAGAGGATCAGCTCATGCATTGGCTCCCCATGATTCCGATATCCCCAGAGAAAAGTTGAGGTCGCCACCGATGATCAGGTTCGGGTGGGCGAGAAAGGACTTTTGGAAGAAATAGGTCCAGAACAACTCCCTCTCCTGACAGGGCCCATAGACATTGAGGAGAAGGAGAGGTAGATAGAGCTCCCTGGAATAAAGTTCCAACGCCAGAGAGTTTTCAAGCCCCCAAGCAGAGATTTCTCTGAGATTTCTTGCTTTGTATCCGGTGACCACCCCACCTGAGTGGCCGTTTGCATCAATGGCCTGAAAGCGCCAGCCAAGAAGAAATTTGGAGAGAAGAGCAATGATATCCTCCCCTTTTCCAAGGGTTTCTTGAAGCATAAGAATGTCAGGATTGTAGGACTTGATTAAATCCCTCAAGGCTAGTTTTTTGGGTTGACTAGCTAACCCTCTGCAGTTGAAGGAGAGGAGGATCATTTCAAAGAGTCAAGGGGTGGCTGTGCTGCTCTAAGCACCCCGATCAAGGATTTTTGTTTCCCATCGAAAATGTCGATCTTTGCCTTTTTTTATGCCTTAGAGAGGTTCGATTTTCTACCTCTCGACTTTCGAGGCCCTATTGGCACTAGATCCTACTCAAGACCACAAGGGGCTGAGCCCATCCCAGGATGAGTTGTCATCGATCTCAAGTTGTAGGGAGGAGCGGCGGAGGCAGGAGCAGGCTCCGCGGGGCAACAAGGGGCCGGAGGGTTAACCAAGGGAGGAGGCGGGGAGTCGTAGGGTGGAGGTACCGAAACAATCAGACTATCAACAGGGGAGGAGTTCAAGTTTAAGGAGGAAAGCTCCATCTGGAGCTGGCAGGATGGACCAGACTCAGAGACAAAAAAACCAGTAGCTGAATCGGAAAAAAAAAGAGAGCAGGGGAGAGAGAGAGGCATACCCGCCTGTGAAGCCTCTGTTGTCCCAGGAGTTGGAGGAGACTGAGAGGCAGTCTGCACAAGAGCTGTCTCAGGGCGAGGGTTAGGTGCCGCCTGCTGTTGATGTGCACTGGAGGTCACAATCTCCACATCAGCTTCTAACTCCTCGTCGGTAGGTTCCTTCAGAGCATCCGATCTTGGGTCGGGGGCCGGAAAAGATGATGGCTTCCTGAAAGTCTTTAAAGGATTCCTTCTGCGACGGTGTCCCAAGGGGCATTCTTTAGCCAGATGACCGTATTTGTGACATTTGTGGCAGTGAAAGGGCAAGTTCTCATAGTCCAACTATTGCAGGAATTCCATATCTCTGTATTTTAGGGTCATAGCGTCTGTGAGCCCTTCCCTAGGGTTGAGACTTACAAGGATCCGAGCCACATTGAGATCGTTTGTTTGTGTAAAAGACCTGTCAACTTCCAGAAACTTACCTAGAGTGTTCCCGATGGAGGTAAAGACCGAATCAACCAAAAATTGGAGAGGGAGCCCTGGCAGTTTTACCCAAACAAGCGACTTGTTCATCTTTTTGGTCTGGGCGTCGAACATAGGAGTCCATCTGCGGATAAGGACTGGGCGCTTACCGAAACACCAGTTCCTATCAAGAGCCCAGTTTGCATGGTCCTTTTGGGTGAAACACAACGTAAACCACCCTCTGTTCAAAACTTTGATTTCTACTGGTTTACATGGCGCATGTGCCCATTCTGAGTCGACCCAATCCCGAATGTATGCGGCAGTTTATTTTCTTCCACGCACTCTGCCTACAAGTCTGGACTCTGAGGATGCCATTGCTTCTTCAACGAGGATATCCACTCCAAGGGTGTAGCAAGGGTGAAGCTCCTTCTTTCTGATAGAAGTTGGTTTTTTGCGCTTCCCTCCCACTATCTTTGCCTGCACATCATCCACCCCCAGCACTTTGAAAGGCCGACCCTCTGCTTCCTTCTCTCCCGGCCACTCCTGGCTCCTCTCATCCGGCTCATGGTTAGCGTAGATGACACAATTCGTCTCCCCCTCATTCAAGAGCGCCTTCATAGCCTGACCCTTCTCAAGTTCCATGTCAACCTCAGGTTCTAAACCCTCCAAGTGGCTCGCGTTAGTTCTGACCTCGAGAAGCTTCGGATGGCTTTCAAAATCGAGGTCAAGACCAGTGCCTTCATCCTGAGGGCCCTTTTGAGACTGAGCCCCGCTCACCTGAGCAGAGACTACGGCCAAGCAACTAGGAGAAGGAGCTGGTTTGTTGCTCTGAATCGAGGCCCTAATTCCACAGTCCGTCGCCCAAGGGGCCTCTGCTCCGATGGCGAACCTTCTCCAAGCTATATCTTTTGCGGTTAGAAGCCCTTTTTGCACATGTAAACCACAGCTCGCCACCACGTCTTCTAACCCACCGGTGAGAGGAGGGAAGACTAAGGGATCTGGCCCCTCGGAGAGGGAGGAAAACCCATGAGCCCTGATTCGGTCGCTATCGAGGCCGTCGCCCCGGGTGAGGCCACCTCTGCCGGAGGGAGAGCCTTTGTCAGCCTTCGAAGCACCAATCAAGTCCAGAGGTGCAGATCTAAGGGGGAATGAGACTGCGCCTTCTTCTGAGGTGGGAGGGGTAGGTTTCACTGTTGATTTGGGGAAGAAGCATTCGAGATTCTGGACAGAGACTTCGTGACCCCAGACAGTGAGTAAATCTTCCAGCGCCTGTTCAACATCAACATGGTCACAATCGAGCCCCATCTCAGCTGTTTTACTCAAACCCTAGCCCGCCGCCTCTAGAAAAGGAAAACCGTTGAGGATCCAAGGTAAAAACTCTGTCGCAAAGAGTAAAAACGAGGAAAACCGCTACCTCCATTCAGGTCAGGGTTTAAACCGAACGATTATTCCACCTCGGGGAGAGCACTGTTCAGGATGACTTGGAAAGATCCAGATGGGAGCGAGACCCTGATAGGTAAGGGACCCCTGTCACATCCCATCACCCGCGTGGCCTGGGTCGGCCTCTGCCTACAGTGATTCAGAAATCCTCCATGCGGAGAGAAACCCTAGCACTCGCGTCCCTCTCTACCTATGGCCCTACACCAACCTATAGCTTTTAATGATTAACTTCCATTTATATTATATTATACCCTAAATATACTTGTGTTCCTATGAAATAAAATGTGATGAACTGTGTTTCTTAGAAGACAAGGATTTTCAATAGAATTTATTATTATACAATGAAGTAAATGGTGGAAGTACTCATGAATAAGTATTTTAGTCCTTAAAGCCACAACAAATTATGAATAAATATCCATTAACAAGAAATAAAATTTAAATAAAGTATTGTATACAATGATTCAATACTAAAAGGAAATTCAACAAAGTAATGTCATTTGCAATTTAATCTTGGATGATTCTATATTAATTTGCAGGCTAAACAAAACATGTGTATTAAATATGGTTTTTGTCCTAATGAGGGTTGAATTTGGTTCTTGCTCCAAGGATACTTCAAAAACACCTCAGAAAGAGGCCCCTACAAAACTGCTTCACAAATGAAAATACCTCAGACTTCGTTATAAATTTGGTCGAGTTTCTCAAACGTGATCTCATTGCCTCAGTTTTAGGTCAAGTTTTCTCATATAAGCCGAGCTCCCTCAGAAATAATATCACTGCCTCAAGAATGATCTAGCTCTTAGGACACACTTCTGATCTCTTATCTCAGTAGGGTTGAATTTTCCTTAGAAAACATTTTGGTCTATCATAAAGTATAAACAATATTTCAAAACACCCTAGGAGAACCCAAATTATACTTAGAAGACCTTCGTCCATATTCAAAATTCTCCAGTCCACCTTAAGTATTTTATTACTATTTGGCCTCGAGGCAAAATTTTGTAGCCTTAATGCCATTCCAGTTTCCTTTTTCTTCAGATTTATCACCAAACTTAGCTCATTTTTAAATTATAATAATATAATCTAATCTATTGCTTCCTAAATTACTCATTAATTCAAACAATAAATACAAGGCTCTTTTAACATCAACTTGCAGTGGAATAACATATGAAATAAATCACATAAAAATATTCACGAGACACATATATTACCTAGTAAACCTAAGAGGGAAAACCTTCCTTCTTGTTTTGATTTCTTATCGATTTATGGAGCATACATTCTTCATTTACATGGTGGTTTTTCATTTGCAAAATTCCCCCTATAGGGTGTTCAATGGTGTCTCTTTCTTTGGTGGCTAAACAAGGGAAAATGTAAGTTACTTAATGGGTCATTGAAAGTATATGGTTGATTTCCATATGAAAATGATGGGATTATTTTTTATATCTCATCATAGGAGGACCTTTATGAATTTTTGAACCTTTTACAAGAGCCTCTTCTTGAGCCACTTGAAACAACATTATTAAAACTATATCTTTGTTAGAAATCCCTTTGTGTTTTTGTTATGAGTAATATTAGTTGGGATTTTATTTCTTGGTCCTTAATTACTCTTTCATTCTCTTATCAAAAAATTTGTACTTCAACCATTAAACTCATTGTAGTTCCTATAATATATGTATATGGATTCTATTGGCTTTCATTTCCATGTCCATAAGATTCTATTAAACTTCTCCAAAATTGAAATTTTCACTCATGAGATGTTGAAAAATTACTTGAAACTCCTAAAATTCTAGTATGGGTTTCAACCACGAGCTTATTTTTTTCATTGACACCATTTTCTCTAACTTTACTACCCTCTTTGTTGGAGAGATATAGAAATTCACTATCTCTAATTTCAGATTGAATTTTAAAAAATGACTCTAATTGTGAATGTATGTCTCATTTAAGCATGGAACAAACTATCTTATTATCAATTTATTTTTTCTTTTCTATGTCATCTCTCTTTGAGTCAATTTTCTTGTAGCATGAGAACATGTCCTCAATTCCTTTTGTGGACTATGGCCTCTAAGAAAACACTATGGGAATTAAGGGTAGTGGGGTGGGGGGGAGTCCTACTGTGGAATTCCTTTTTTATTGAAAATTAGGTTTCCTATTATGGGGTGAAAGACATGATAACCTCAATGTCAATGATTTTTTTACTATGGATAGAATAAATTTTTATTGCTTCTTAATGTTGGCATGTCATTGATTCATCAAGTTTTTGGTTCTGTCAAAAATCCTCTACATTCAAGTGTTCCTTCCAATTTTTGTTCCTTTTCATTATAAATCATAAAGAAAAATTACCATTTAACACATCCCATACAATGTATATTATTTTTCCTATCACATATAAAATGAAAAATTACTAGGTGGGACATGTTTCCTCTAAATGTTTCTATTCCCATTGTATATTATACACATACTAGGATTATCCTTTATTTAGTGCATTCCTTTTTCCATTATTTCACTATTATCAAATTTCATATCCCATGGTTGAGTATCCTATATATTAGGTAGATATAATGGTAGGTGTGATATGCATCATCTAATATTTTAGCTTTCACTATCCATAATTCACTCATTTATGTCTTCAAAATTCAAATGTTTTCAGGCTTCTCCAAAATTTTGTTGTAGGTTTCAATGTAACCTCTTGTATTATATGAAATGCATGTCATAGAGGAAATTTCATCCTAAAAGTGGCTTCCTAAGGAAAAATAATAAAATAATAGTTAAAATAATAAAATAAGAGTTATGAATTTTGGAACATGATTTTTTTAATGTATCTTCATTTTTTTATCAATGTGGGTCTTCTCAAAAGTATGCATAATTGGTACTCATTGTAATTCCACATCCAACGAGTTCCTACATTTGAAATTTATGTAAATTTATAAGGAGATAAGAAAAAAATACAATTAAAAAAAGTAGTTTTTCTTCTTTTACCTCCAAAATATTTGCATGTACCTCTTTTTAAATTTAAAGGATTTTGATTGGTTTACATACTATGACATGAAATTACATGAAAATTTCATGGGCACTTTTAGGTTTAAATTTCTTCTATTGCTAGTTTGGACACATTTCTACACAATTTCATCCTGATAAATATCAACACAAATAAATTTATTTCTTAAGAAATTCCACCTGATATCCCTGTTAATGTGCATGGGAAGAACATAATAATATTTCCTCAAGAGATAGAAACTATTACCCGATATTGAGACTTCCTTCCATCCATTGTTGTAGGGAACGAAAGAAAAATGATCCAAAGGTAAAGGTGAAGTCAATGGTAATAACAAAAATTCTACCTTAGAATGTTGTGAGTAACACCTGGCTCTAACTCAGGCATAATTGTGCTTCCTATAATTTCATTAATTTCTCAAAGAAGTCGTCCTTACCCTTTTTCTTAGTCATCATGCTAAACAAGGACATGTCAAGACTTAAGTGTTCAATCCACTAACTGCTTCTCTCATTTCATGGATTATAGGTACAACCAAACAAGTACATATCAAATGTGTCTTCATCTAGTGAGGAAAGTTCAGGTAGAGTAGAGGAAATTCATAAATCTAGTACGTCTAAGAGACATAGATCATCAAATAGATTAGGTGAGAAGATAAGAAAATTTCATACAAGCATGGAATTTTTTCTTGCTAAAGGGGTTCCATGTTCTTATGACTTTGAGATAATATACGATATTGAGGTGCCTTGAGGTACAAAAATATAGTGAAATGATGGGTACCCAAGGACCTTACTCAAGCAAACATTGATTTTTGTCTCAACAAGAGGATATATCACATTGCTCCATCATCGCTACATGGTTTGGGGCTATTTTCCATGGATGACATAAAGGTTTGTTATGTCGAATTAAATAAATTTATGGAGTATGTTGGAACCTGTTATATTTGTAGAGATTGGATGCATCTAGTATTATATGTGCTAGGTATGCGAAGATATAGATTAGCTACAAATTATGTACAACTAAGAGACAACACTAAAAAAAAAGGAGAATTTATATATATTGAAGGAAGGCCAAAAGAATTAGGGAATTTTGCATGGTTTATAAAAATGGTTTATAAAAAATAGAAAACCTGGGACAACAAATAAGCAACATAATTAAATATTTAAGGGACATGAAGGGAATTCTATATTCATATGTGCAATAAAATAAATAGTTGTAGGAGAAGAGTTGTTGATCAATTAAAACTTGAATCAAATATATACAAACATTACTATTATGTGGCTAGTACTTGACCTCTCATTAATGATTATTTAATTTTATGTTTATAGGTGGTCCAACATGTCCTCATTATTATGTCACTAGTTGTATTTGTAACTTGTTATAATTCATTAATATAAAAAATATGCTTATGAAATTGTTATAATGTATTCAATGTGTAAAAAAATGCTTATGAATACTAATATGACATTGCATTGTTGGAAACACCATTTTCCCAGGGTGAAAAGGGGCAGGAACCATAATCGGAGCAGTCCACAAATCATACCGAGGAATAGATTGTGAATGAAGAAATATATTCCTCCAAAAACCCAATGCAAACAATAAATAAGATTTTGATAAGATCAAACAACAAGCCTGCTTCTTTGGTTGATATTTGACTAGAGACACAATTTAAAAATGAAAGAATTAAAACCTTGATGCAAAATATTTGTCACTGAGGCATAAGCATGAAGATATTTAACTATTGCATTTATTAATTTACGATTTTAATTTTATACTCTTACAAGTCATTTATAGAAACTCTTTATTTTTTTATAGGATTTTTTGGATGATTTTGATTTGTAGCCTATGCCTAAGAAGGTCAGTGTTAGTAACGACATCATTCCTACACCAGTGCAACATCACACTGGTACCCATTTTCAATCTCTATCAGTGAGTGACACACTAGTCACTTAGAAAAATAGACCCCCCAAGGTCGATGTCAATACTACACCCCTTAAGCATCACATGCTTGAATATGAATAGATACTGAGAGTGGGATTGCACATTTTGAAGCATGCTTTCTTGGATCTACTCATGTCACTAGCATAGGATCACTATTAGTTACTCTTTTGGTAGAAGGTGAGCACATACTTGTGAAAATAGAAAAGGTACCAGGTATTTAAGAAGTATTTTAGTTATTATTTACAATCTAATCAAAATTTATATATAATGTGTGATTATTTTAACTAATGATAATATATTTTTTTTGGGAAATTATTCCTTTTATAAACACTTGAATGACCTGAATCTAGATATTTTTGGGCCCACCACACACTTAGGGTGGAATTCCCAATGTTCCAAGTTAAAATATGATCTCATTCGAAGTTGGTTGGCTTGTTCAGTGACGATTCCTTCAATAAATCCATAGTCACCTCAAAAGAAGGAAAATATTTAAAACAATTGAAGGAACAATATAGGGTTCATCCTGAAAAGAATCCTACATATGAGTGTCTTCCAATGACTCCAGAGAGGGAGTGGAAGTCCATCCTAGATGATGCAAAGGAGAAGCGAGACTGAAAACAAGGAAAGAAACCACCCGAATCAGGATGTTATGTGACACTTCTAATAATGGAATTATGATTCTTTGTCATCTTTGCAACATCTAATTATGTACTCGTAACTGTTCAATATAGGCTCCTAGATACATCCAAAGGCACAAAAGCCATAATTTAAAAACACAGGCAACACAAAGTTGGCCTGAGTGGTTAATCCAAATTGGCCACACAAATTGTAAATATAAAAAAACCAGTTGCATCCAAATAATAAATTTCTAACAATTTTAACATAAGAATCAAAATTCATGGTTTTATGAAAAATTTCAAGGGTTGGATTTCAACGAATCTACCAAAAGGGAGACCTTGAGATTTATTATAAGCACAAATATCAAGTCATGGTTGAATGCAGAAGAATCTTAGGGAAAACACAATATTTTTGCACTCCCCTCCCCACACAGGTAAATAATTTCAATGAATAATACTTATAATGTATTACTTGTACTATCTATTGATTATTATTTTTCGGCATAAAGTAATGTGTTTGTTTGTTTTAAGTAGGAAATAAATGAAGAGACACAACATAGTGTTATTGGAGTGTCATGCAATGAATGTGGTCTGCAACTCTGTAATGTACATATTTCACGTGCTATGAAAAATGTAGTATGTATTACAATTAAAAATATTTAATGCAAATGGTGTATTAATTATAACCTTTCTTGTTTCAACTCTAGAGCATGTACATTATGAGGCTACAAAAGAAGAGGAACATATGTCTGCATATGAAACTACTTTTCTTGCCCTTACTACTGAAGCAGGTAAAGAACACTCTAATTCTCTTTTTATTAATTAAATAATAATAATAATAATAAATATCAATATAAAATTTATTTCTTCTTGTAGTTGATGATTTTCTCCTTTTGCGGAAGACTCGACGTTGTTGTGAGTACATGACTAGGTTTTCAAGGAGAGCTATAGAGGCCATAATAATTGAAGTTGAAGGAGCAACGATGAAGTCATTTCTGAATTCTTTTCAAAAATGAAGAAAAATAAAAACAAATTATTGTACTAGTTATATCATTAGAAACATCACATACAATATTAAGAAAACATATTTTTAATGATAAAAAATATTGAGATAAGTATTTTGTGTCTATGATTAATGAATGAATGTTATAGATTAATGAATGATTTCTATTTGTTTCTTTATGTACAAAACCACACATGATTCTTTATGAATTTTTTTTTTTTCTAGTGTCTATGCATGAATCCTAATTTGTTGATTTCAACTATTTTCTACTAGATAGACTGGGTATTGGGGAATTGAGAGTGATGTGTGTGTGGAAGAGAGGGGGACGGGGGGGGAATAAGAAATTCTATCTTCATGCGGTTGAAACTGTTCAATAGATAGTAAAATAGGATTTGGATCATCTTGGAGCAAACTTCCATCGATCTAATAAAGCAACAAAAAATTCAATGTTGACTTCGTTGTTTCTTCGTCAAATCGAGGGTTGTTTGTGATCCAGGTGGATATTGGTGGCCACCTTCCTATTCCACTTGGACCCCCACCATTTTTTCTTTCATTTTTTTTAGTTTCCTTAATTGTAGCACAATTTACTATTTTTGGCAGTTTTTTGGGCCTTGAACTTCCAGAGCTGTTTTGAGGCCTTAAACGATGTTTTTTTGGAAAATCACCGTCGAAAAATGTGAGTTTTTGACTCCACATTCACTATAATATGTTGTATTCCTTGGATATATATTTTTAATGAGGTGTCATGTGCATCAAACGAAGATCATATGCCAAAGTTATGACCCCGGGAAATTGATGTACCAATTTACCCCAATGGGGCCCATAGTTTGGCGTTTCATATCCTAGGGTTAGGTTTTTTGATGTTTAGGGTTTTACATTGTTTCTAAATAATAAATAGGCCTACGAGCCTCATTTTAACATAATTCAGAGGCTTGTGGCCACCACATATATTCTTAGAGATAAGCCCAGTGCCCTAGCTAGTTTATTTCCATTCTGCCTGTAAGCATATTTTAGTTATGTGATGTTAATGAAATGAAGTCTTATTTCTGCTGCGTCTTTGAATTTATGTATATTTATATATTTTATTTCACTCCTACATAAGTATGGATCAGTGGTGTCAGAGCATACGACTCTTTCTCAATCCTTATTTTCATGTCCCCAACGAGGTTGGTGTATAAGGTGTTAGGGCTCGATCTGGTTGAACCTTTGGAAGATTAGCCTTGCAAACCATGATATCCGCCCATGGGGTATGAAAAAAAATATGAGGGAGCAGGATATCCTATCAAAATATTGCTCAAGGAGTCCCCCAAGAAACAAAGGAATGGGATGATGGATAACTTTGCCCAGATCCTTCAACAACTTCCCACTAACAACACATCTCCATCTAGCAAACACTCTTGATGCGCAACTCATTTTAAGGTACAAGTAAACTTTGAAAATCCCATATTTGAGGGCCAAATAGATGTAGACATCGTAGATAGATGGTAGAATATATTAGAATGGTATTTCTCAGTTCATTACTTTTTCAACTGTGAAAATATTACTTTTTCACTCCCTAAAGCTGCCCCCCATGTTAAGGACTGGTGGGAGACCTATTGTAAGCAAAAGGACGAGAGGGAAACCTCTCTGTTTTCGGCCACACCCACTTAGGATTATTTTCGAAACACCATCAAGGAACAATATTATCCCATGGGGAGCTATGAGGAAAAGTAGATACAATGGGCTACTTTGCAACAAAAAAGGGATCAATATGTGCATGAGTTGATGAATCTGTTCCATACCCTGCACACAAAATTGGGTATCAAAGATTCAAATTAGAACTTGGTGTTGAAGTACTGCAGTTGTCTACACAGATACATTCAGGAGGAAATTTATTTCCTTGAAATCTCCTCGTTTGGTGCAGCATATCGGTATGCTGCTAAGATTGAGGAGAAGTTCAAACAAAAGAAGCGAGACTTCGGATCTGCGAATCAGAAGCAAAATAAATATGCCCCCAAACCATAGAACAAAGGAAAAATCCAAGCTCGAGCAGCCCAAGATAACCCACCAAAGCCTTAAGCAAAGAACAACACCGTGAAGCCAAATAAGGACACGAGAAAGTGGTGTGAGTTCCATCAGACCTCCACTCACAAGACAAGTGAGTGTCGAGCCAAGCAGTCACTAGTGGCTGAGTTGAAGGCTTCTGAATCAGTAGCATGCTCCGAATCTGAATCAAAATGTGACAAAGGGAATGACAAAGGGAAGCAGATTATTGATGTGGATCCAAATGCCACTATTTCCACCATAAAGATCCAAAAGGAGGAACTGTAATATGCATAGGAGGGGGAGCGCCTCTCCCATTCCTAGATGTGGGTAAAGCATCCCCTACTGTAATTCATTGTCGACAACGAGAGCCAAAGGAAACTCATTTCAGAAGAGGTTTTGAAACGGTTGGCCTTGCTGACCACAACACACCCACATCTATACACCATTGGGTGGATTCACCAAGGACATGATCTCCGCATTAGCTAGTAGTGCCACCTTCCCTACAGCATCAAGCCCTTCACAGATGAGGTATTATGTGACATTGATCCTCTTGATGTTTGTGATGTATTATTAGGTCAACCATATTTGTGGAAGCGACATGTTGTCTATGAGTCTCAACCTCACGATGTTATTGTTACTTTTGGAAATAATTTGTACAGGATACCAGAGGTAGCACTGCTTACTCCTGTTGTAACATATTTTGGCACACCCAAAAAATTTTATTTTCAGTGAAAATTTGTCAATTTTTCATTAAACTAAAAAATGCCAAGAGATTATTTTCTATGTTGTTGTAAGGTTTATTCATTTTATATATTAATTTTGATTTAAAATGCTATTTTTATAAAAATATATAATTATATATATTTTTTGAAAATATTTTTTTCAAATTTTAATTATGTTATAAAATTCATAAAATTTTAAAGCTTATGTTAAAATTAAATTGAAAGGGCTAACGTTCAGGAAACTTTTGAATGGCTAAGATTTCCAAAATCAAATCAACAAGATAGATCAAGTTCAGACCCCCTAAAGCCTTCTGACATCAAATTGAGGGGGGGCGGGGGGGGGCTGTCTGAAAAGAGTTGTATTTCAAAACAGATTTTGAACATGTGGCAACTTCACACAATTTCAGACCCCCAGGAAGAAAAACCACTTACCCTTGAAGACCCCATCCGAAATCCATTCGTGGTTTTAGGTGTAGCGCCGCAATAGATTCAGTAACAACAGGATCAAGTGATTGTTGATTTGTAAGACATAAAGAAGTTGTATTAGAAGCTCAAGAAATAAAATGTGGGAGAAATGGAAATATGAGCTCTAGTGAAAAGCTTAATATTGATTTGTTATACAATTGTGATCAGCTCTAGTGACTCTTCATTAAAGAAGATAAATTGGTGGGCAGAGGTGGATATGCAGAGGTTTATAAGGGATTCCTACCTGATGGGAAGAAGATCACAGTTAAGAGACTTGCAAAAGAAAACACAGATGAAAGAAAAGAGAAATAGTTTCTAGCAAAATTGGGAATAATTGGGCATGTATGCCATCCCAACATGGTCTCATTCATAGGGTGTTGCATTTATAATGGCCTTCATCTCATCTTCCATTTCAATTCGCATGGTAGCTTGGTTTTGCTTCTTCATGGCACCAAGACTACAACTCTAGAATGGTCAATTAGGTATAAGGTAGCTATTGGAAAAGCACGGGGGTTGCGTTATCTCCGAAAATACTGCCAGTAGCGAATCATCCATAGAGATATAAAGTCTTCAAATGTCTTGCTAGGCTCGGATTTTGAACCACAGATTTTAGATTTTGGTTTGGAAAAATGGCTTCCAAGACAGTGGACTCATTATTCTGTAACTCCAATTGAAGGAAAATTTTGTTACTTGGCACTTGAGTATTTTCTGCATGGGATTGTTGATTATAAAACTGATTTTTATGCATTTGGGGTACTTTTTCTTGAGATTATCTCAGGGCGTATACCAATTGATTCTTTCTGATCAGCTAATTTGAAATATTGAGTATGTACACAGCAAGAGCTTCCTTGATCGAGATATAAAACCTGATGATTTTCTCATAGATCTTGGCTCGAAGGAAAATCATGATATTATCTGTGTTTGAGCTCAATACAGGCACTATACTTGATCAGTATCTGTGCAATGTGTTATCTCAGAGCTTATGAACCATTCCTACCTACTATGAAAGGATCAAGAAGAGAAAAGATAAAATGAGTTTGGACTTTTAATTGGTTTTAGATTGGATTTGAATTAGAGTATTTTTATATATAGTTTGATATAACATGAACATCAATACATTATTATATTATCTCTTGAGCTAGACATGGAGCCAAGGTGGGGGGAAAATACAAACTAGGGAGAAAAATTGACAGCGGCACATTCAAGGAAATATATCTTGGGACCAATATTTTGAAATGAATGGTATAGTAGGAAGCACATATTATGTTGCGCTGGAAGTTCTACATATTAGTATTCAAATCCAAAGCTCAAGTCATTTTGTAGCAATCAGATATGGATTTGTAGAAATTTGCGTGGCAATTTTTTGAGTGATCAAAGACAAATGGCATGTATCAATATTTTCTTCCTTGGATATAGTAATTAGCTCCATAATCTCAGGACATCAAGCTAAAAGGTGGAAAAGTACTCAACATTCAAATTTTTTAATCAATATCTTCAAGAAAAATATCAACATATTCAAAGGATTAATTCTAGATTAAAAGACCATTTGGCATCGACAACTCCAGCATTTCCAAATTCTTTCACAAATAATTTATTATATTTAGTTTATTTAATTTTATTTTGAGAAATTTTGTAATAAATTATATTTTATTTTAAATTGATTGTTAAGATTTTGTTTTATTTTTCTAAAATCTAGCAAGAGCCAGCTTATTGTAATTTTTATATATTTGATCATTTGTAATAAGAAAGGTGTGGGCTTTTGAGGCCAAGACCACTTCAACTTTGCAAAATTCTTTTTCCAGAAATTCTAATTGGAGTATTTCAACTCTGGTTTTGATAGAATTTGTGTTTCTCATTTGTTTTTCCAATATTTCCATAATCTATTTCTGCACATATCTAGAATTAAAAAGAAGAGATGGGTCAGAATAGATTGAGTTTCAATCTATCTGGAATCCCCTGCAAATTTATAATTGTTTAAAGAGATTAGTATATTGAACTTTTGTTTGAGTTAGCTCCTCTTTGAACTAGTTATTGTTTTTCACTTCTATCTTCTCTTGGATGTGCTTTTTTTGGTTGTAGAAGCTTTCTACACACATCCAAATCTACCTAATTTATTAATTTTTCTATTTGATTCCTTAATTATTAGGGATCTCCCTACATTCTTCTGTCAAACTCTTATACAAATCAAGTTGTTCTATTAGGCTAGAAGATGACATTTTGAGAATGAACTCTGTGAAGGAGGGATCTATTCATGAACAGGGATTGTCATTGATCGTCAACCACCCCTTTTATAGAGGTAAATCCCCTCTAAAAATAGAGGCGATCCCTACTAGCCTAGATCGGGTCTAGCAACAATCATATCATGCTAAGGTGCAAGTTCCTAATTGCAATAAACCAAATGGCGAAGAAGGCTTACCTTGAATCCAACGTTGTTGTTTGTAGAGAAGATAGCGCTCCAGTTCCCTTGCTCTGGAAGATCACAATCCTCACGCTCGCCACGATAGAACACCTGCACACACAAGAAACACGACAAACACAGGTGTTAAACCCAATATATGCGATTATGTATCAGTCAGAGAAGACACAACTCATGATCACAATGAACAATACGAGTGGAACCATAACCAAAGTTGCTCATCATTAATTCATACAAAGGAAAATACAACGTGGCTCTAATGCTAAATCTCCCTTTGGCGGGTTGTCAGCGGAATATGTCTCGGTAAATCTCGTCTGGAATGGGACAAGCCTCTCTCTTCGATCGTCAATCTCCTTGCTACTGATTTGGCTCTATGAGGACTATCAAGGTTCTTGCAACATTCTTTAGGCTATGAAGGCTCTTGGAGATTAGCTTGCAAAGGAAAATGGCAAGCTTATATAGATGGTGGAAGGGGAGTTGGAATCCCTACAATCATGGGATTGGCCCTATCCTCAAGGAAGCTTCCATGAGTGGTGGAAAACCACTTCCTGTACATGGAGATTCAGAGCAAAACCTCCCAACTCAATTTGGAGACTAGTTCAGGAATTGGTTGGAGTCAATCTTCCGCCATTTATTTTTAAAAAACACTCCTTAATAAGCCTGGCGCGGGTATAACACTAACTAGTCGCGCTAAGGCCAAAAAGGCTATTTTTAGGGTTTTTCACAAGGAATTGTCTTCAGGGGAATGAATGTCCATGTCCAGGGGAATGCCATAAAAGTGTTTTCAGGTCATGTCACTGCTCACAGGTCACGGAATAAGCCCTCCAATGTGCGGGACGGGGGATTGTAGGGATGGTGACAAACTACTGTGTAACAACCCCAAATTAAAACCATAAATCTGACCATTTTGCTTCAAAGGTTGCTGTTCGGTTACAGTGAACAACGTTAAACAAGGCCTCATAACAACTGAGGGAGCCCCCTCGGGTTCAAGGGCTAGCTTGAACCTAAAGCTGATTGAGTTGGTTTTCGAGCATAGTTTTTGTAGCCAAGGACTGCCTACGGGAAATAGGTACAACATTTTGCGTCGTTTCCGGGGATCCAAGTAACTAAGAAAATTTTCCCTGGATCACGATAAATTTTATATCTATTTATTGTTGGTGAACAAGAAGTAGACATTGGTATTGGTTGCATTATTTTCACTTGGCAACTCCACTTTGTCGGATGGTGATTCCACTGGGAAACTGATCCCATTGTTTTGAAATTTCAACTGCCTTTACTATTATGCAAGGTTTGTTTATATTTGAAATCATCAGTATATGTTTTCTCCTCTCATCCATGATCAAAATTTTGCAGGTCTACAGAGGAAGCAAATTTTAAAGGAAACATGTGATTATAACTTTTCCATCGAAGTTTATGTTCATATTGTATATATTATTTATATTTTCAGCTGTTGGCAAGGTCGTTTATCAATAAATCCACTCCGCACTCGGTTACACTAGAAAATAGATTTCACATAACAATGCAACTTTTCCAGTTCAGTTAGATAGTGGTGTGAAGATTGAATACATATTCAGGGTTTCAATATCTAGTAGATTAGTGTGTTCATTATTTAATGATTGGTGTGATTTAAAGAGTATATGATAGATCAACTTATATCCTCAATCTAGAATTTTTAATTTTTCAATTTTATGTATGAAATAGTATCAGGATTATTGCTGGCATATGGTTTCATTTCACAATTGCAGGTTGCAGTCTGCATTAGCAGGTTATTCAAATGACAGGGTTGATCTAGGAAAGTTGGTTATGGCAGATGATGGTTATTGATAAATTCTACAGTATGACTCCATTACCAACGCTAAAGGCAATTGATCTTCTTGTTCTCTGCATACCAAAGGAGGAAGTAGTCCCCATCGGAGCCGATGTTGTAACATATTTTGGCACAACCAATTTTTTTTTAATTTCAGTGATTATTTGTCAATTTTTCATTAAACTAAAATGTCGAGAGATTATTTTCTATGCTATTGTAAGGTTTATTCATTTTATATATTAATTTTTATTTAAAATTTTATTTTTATAAAAATATATAATTATATATTTTTATGAAAATATTTGTTTTAAATTTTAATTATATTATAAAATTAATAAAATTTTTAAGCTTATGTTAAAATCAAATTGAAAGGGCTAGCATTCAGGCAGCTTTTGAATGGCCGAGATTGAAAAAATCAAATCAACGACATAGATCTATTTTGGACCCCCTCAAGCCTTCTAACATCAAATTGAGGGGGGGGGGGGGGTCCGAAAAGAGTTGTATTTCAAACAAATTTTGAACACGTGGCAGCTTCACACAATATTGGACCCCCAGGTAGAAAAAAAACTTACCCTTGTAGACCTCCTCCAAAATCCCTTCGTGGTTTCAGGTGGAGCACAGAAATAGATTTAGGAACAATAGGATCAAGTGATTGTTGATTTGCAGGACATCAAGAAGCTGTATTCGAAGCTCAAGAAAGAAAATGTGGGGGAAATGGAAATATGAACTCCAATGAAAATCTTAATATCGATATGTTATATAATTGTGATAAGCTCTAGTGACTCTTCATTAAAGAAGATAACTTGTGATGGCAGTGTGGGTACAGGGGTTAAGGAGAGCTATTCAAAATTTTGTAAAGTGTTCTCTAACTCTGGAGGAATCGGATCCTGATCCCCTTTTCCACTCTCATTCATCAAATTATAAAAATTATGATTGATTATTTCATAAAATGCACTTTCGGAAGAAAAATTCCATTATCCTTTCATAACATAACAATGCCCTTTTTAAACAGCATTAAATCAATGGTTACAACCCTTCAGAACCTTATATCCCACTTTAACCAATGTTTTAATCTTCAGAAATGCAATATAAAAATGCACTCTTATAACAATGAAACTCTTCTTAACAGTGTATGTCCGATCTCAACTCTTAAGAGAACTTCATGGAAATAATATTAAGCTTTCGGAAATAATATTAAATCATGGTTAACCCTTTTTGCAACATATATCCGGATTTCAATATTTATAATGAAATTCTTATTAAATAAACCTTCGGAAATATGTCAGACTGCACACTTTAATAAAACTTTGTTTCATGATTTATTGGTCCATACCTTGGTTAATTTCCACGCAGCTCATGTCGCGAATTCCGTTGGATCGCCATAGATCACGATCGGACGATGGTCACGTTCATCCGACCCCTGAACCTTACCACACAAAACTTACGCAAAAAGAGTTGTTTTGGCTCTGTGATGTGTCAAGTTTTGGTTCGATCACGTTGATTGAAATCAAAACCGCCCAAGGTTCAAAAGCTGTGCGAAACACACAAGTAGTTTATCCAAAAACCACTTATCCTCAAACTTCCATTCCAATTGCATTTAAATGTGGATTTCCACCATTTCTTGGTTTTAACTTCGCCTTCACTGAAGTAGCCTTCTTCATTGTATGACTCAATAAATAGAAATAGATTTCGATTTCCAACCTCAAGCCAAGGAACTAATTAACTCTCCGATCTCGAATAGAGAAAACAACTTCCTCGTTTTCCTTTGTACCTTATACAGAGTTAATATACATTAAATTCATACACAGAGAACATGAATTCAAATGCATTCAAAGAACTAAAAATCCCATTCACACAAAGACTAATACACTCAATTACACACAGAATATATGACACTCGAATTGTTTCGGAGAGGTGAAACCCTCCGGGGAAATTTGCCAAGTTTACACAGATATTTTAAAATTCTGCAACTTTATTAAAACTCAGGGATAACCCTCTCAATCCAATCTTCTATAGTCCAATCCTGAATTCCTCTATTGCAGAGGTTAAAATTTATAGGTTTTTTACATAGCCATCGACCTCCTCTTGAGGATCGAATTCTCAAATTTAGACCAAAATCCTAATTACCTAATATCTCCCTTAAATCTATGAACTGAAGCTAAATAAGCTGAAACAAATCTAAAGTTGTTCAACCTTCCCTAAATACTAGTTCAACCCTATCTATTAAATCTTGAAATTGACAGCTAAAAGTACCAACACCTTTGCTTGGAACATTTTTTTGGATTTTTGGAATAATTAATGAAGCCTTTTGCCTCTAAGCCTCATGCTCCTGCATCAAACTCCTGAGGACAAAAATCGTCATGGGATCCTGTCCATGAGCACTTCTACAGAACTGCCCTGTTTCTGCAGCATGGTTTCTGTCATATAGGTAGCATCTTCAATTGGTTTATCCTTCCACTTGATTAAGTATTGAAAATACTCCTGTCCCCTGGTTTTCTTAAACACTTTCTTGTCTAGGATCCTCTCTGGCTGTAATGGCTCTACTGTAGGTAACTGTTTTACCCAATCAATATGTTCTCTATCTTCTGGTCTTTCATCAGTGCCACCATCTTCATATCTGTACAAATCAGCAACATTGAATATTGGAGATATTCCAATATCAGAAGGCAATTCAATTTCATAGGCATTTGCAAAAAAATTCCTCAGTATCCTGCATGGTCCTATATTTTTGAATTTTAATTTGTTATACTGCTTCTTTGGAAATATTTCCTTCCTCAAGTGTGCCAAAACTAAATCACCAACTTCAAAATTAACTTCTCTTCTTCTCAAATCTGCTCTGCTTTTGTACTAGATAATGTTGTCTTGTAGTTGCTGCTTTACCTGTTCATGTATTACTTGTATCTCTGAAGCAAATTCTTATCCATCAACACTCCTCATTTCTGCTTTTCCCAAGTTCCTTAATTCAGATACTCCTCTTGGGTTCATCCCATAAACTATATGGAATGGACTATACCCTGTATTTCTGTTAGGTGAATCATTGTATGCGTATTCTGCCTGTGGTAAAATATGATCCCACTGTTTAGGATGCTCTCCTACAAGACTTCTCAAAAGATTAACCAAACTTTTGTTCACTACTTCAGTATGCCCATCAGTTTGAGGGTGATAAGATGAGTTGAAACTTAGTTTATTACCAAGATTCTTCCACAATGTCCTCCAAAAATGACCAACAAACCTGGTATCTCTATCAGAAACAATACTTTTAGGTAACCCATGTAATCTAACAATTTCCTTGAAAAACAAATTGGCAACATGAGTAGCATCACTGGTTTTATAACATGGAATAAAATGTGCCATTTTTGAAAATATGTCAATTATAACATAAATTGCATCATTCCCTCTTTGTGTCTTAGGCAATCCTAAAACAAAATCCATACTTACCATATCCCAAGGTCTATCTGGAATAGGCAATGGAATGTACAAACCTGCATTTTGACTTCTCCCCTTTGCATATTGACAAATTTTACAATTAATCACATACTTTTCCACTTCAGATCTCATCTTTGGCCAATAATAAAAATGACTTAGCTGCACATAAGTCTTATCAACACCAAAATGTCCAGCAAGTCCACCACTATGTTTCTCTCTGATTAAATTTTCTCTCATGGAACAATTTGGTATGCACAACTGATTTCTTTTGAACAATAAACCCTCTTGCAAGAAATAATCTAACCACTGACTTCTGTCTATTAAAACAGGATTACAGCATGCTTCAAATGCTTCTTTAAAATCCAAATTTGTTTTATAGAGTTCTTTAAGAAAATCAAAACCTACCACTTCAATTCGATTTTCTTGAACAAGAATGTTTTTTCTTCTCAAGGCATCAGCTACCTTGTTTGTTTGACCACTTATATGCTTCAAAACAAAGTTAAAAATTTGAAGATATTCAACCCATTTTGCATGTTTTTTATTTAATTTAGGCTACTGCATAATATACTGTAAAGCATGATTATCTGATTATAGCACAAATTCCTTAGAAATTAAATAATGTCTCCATTTCTTCAATGATTGTACAATTGCATAAAATTCTTTACAATAAGAGGAGTACTTTCTTCTTGTCTCATTCAGCTTCTAACTGAAATATGCTACAAATATATCTTCTTGAATTAATACAGCCCCAATAGCTTCTCCACTGGCATCACACTTCACTTGAAATGGTTTATTAAAATCAGGCAAAACTAAAATAGGTTTTTCAGTTATCTTTAGCTTCAAAAACTGAAAATTATTTTCAGCTTCAGCAGTCCATTTAAATGGTTGTTTGTCCTTGTTTATGGTTTCAATGATAGGTGCATTAATCTTGCTAAAATTCCTTATGAATTTTCTATAAAAACTAGCAAGTCCATGGAAACTTATTACCTCAAAAATATTCTTTGGTGAAGGCAATTCCACAATTGCCTTTACCTTCTCTGGATCCATTTTTAATCCTTCAGCAGAAACAACAAAAACTAGATATACCAATTCTTCTTTCATGAATGAACATTTCTTTAAGTTTATCAGTAATTTTTCTTGATGTAACTTCCTTAAGACATAATTAATATGTCTCAGGTGTTCTTCCTTTGTTTTGCTGTAAATTAATATATCATCTAGATATACTATTGCAAATTTACCAATAAATTCCTTTAATACTTCATTCATGAGCCTCATAAAGGTGCTAGGTGAATTTGATAACCCAAAAGGAATTATCATCCATTCATACAATCCCTCATTTTTTTTAAAGGCTATTTTCTATTCATCACCTTCCCTTATCCTAATCTGATGATACCCACTTTTCAAGTCTAATTTTGAAAAATATCTTGCTCCACTCAAACAGTCCATCAAATCTTCAATTCTAGGTAAGGGAAATCTATACCTAATTGTTATTTTGTTGATTGCTCTTGAATCAGTGCACATTCTCCAACCTCCATATTTCTTTGGACTTAACACTGTAGGTACTTCACAAGGACTCAAAATTTCTTTGATCAAACCTTTGTCAACCAATTCCTACACTTGCTTTCTGATTTCTTCATTTTTTGTAGGAGTCATTCTGTAAGCTACTTTTTTTGGTAGATTTGATCCTAGAATCAAATCTATCTGATGGCTGATTCTTTTTACAGGTGGTAATTCATCAGGAAAATCATCCACAACAATATCACAATAATTCTCCAACATTTCTTGAATTTAAATTGGCAAATCAAAAATTCTAGTAGAAGTAAATACTACCTTAGGTTTGCAAACTAAAGCAAAATTTACCTCATCATCTTCAATCTGTTGCAAGTATTATTTTCCACTCAAAAACAAAGTCTTTGGATTAGACTTTCTTCTTGATGTATCTCCTTCTTCCATAGGTAACAATGTTCGATTCATACCATCCTTGAAAAACTTGTAAGTGTTTCTCTTACCATCATGCACTGCTGCTCTGTCATACTACCAAGGTCTACCCAGCAATATGTGACACACATCCATAGGCATCACATCACACATGATTTTATCTTTGTAGCTGCCCATCTGCAATTCTATTTCACATTGTTGCTTTACAATCAGCTGATGTCCCATCTGAAACCATGACACTTTGTAGGGTGTTGGATGTTCCCTTGTCTTCAATTTCAACTTCTCTATCACCTCTGTAGAGACCAAATTATCTGTACTACCACTATCAATCACCAATTGACAACATTTCCCTTGAACTTTACACACACTTTTGAACAAAGTATTTCTCTGTGTTGGCTTAGAAACTTCCTTTGTTTATTTCAACAAAACCTTGTTAACCACCAAATATTCTCCTTTCTCTGGCATAATTTATTTCTCCGTTTTAGGCAATTTTGTTGCTTCTTCTCCAGTCTGAGCAACAATTTCATTTCTTTGACTTGTCCCCACATTCTCTTTCTCTGGGCATTCATAGGCTCTATGTCCTAATTTTTTACATCTGTAACATCTCACTTCTCTTCCTCTGCTTCTGCCTCCTCTTCCTCTGTAAGGACTCCTTCTGCCACTTTCATCCCTTTCTGTGGGTGCATGCTGAGGTGTGTTGCTGCTAGCTCCATGTCTTGGTGTTGTAGACCTTCCTCTACCACCTTGACCTCCCTTTCCTCGGAAAGTACCTCTTCCTTTGGCATATTTATTTCTCAGGAGTTTTTCTTAAGCTTTTAAGGCCATCCATTAAGCCTCTTCTACTATCTTAGGAGACAATTTACTTATTTCATCTTGAATCTCCATTCTGAGACCATTTACATACCTGGAAATCTTATTTGTTGTGTCTTGGATTTGTCCTGCTTTTATGTTCACTTTGTAAAATTCTTCTGTATATTCTTTCACTGTCATTCATCTTTGTCTAAGATTCTGCATTTGTCTAAATAATGAAAGCTGATAATCACTAGGTAGAAACTTACCTCTCAGCTTTTCCACCATTCTGTTCAATTCTTGATTGGTCGTTTACCAACTCTCCTTCTCTTTGCTTGCACTCCATCCCACCAAAGTGCTGCATGTCCTTTCAACTTTGTGACAACAAATTTAACTCTCTTTTCTTCACCCATCTCTTCATAATCAAATCATTAATTAATCTCATTGATCTAGTCTATCAACTCTTCTAGATTCAATCCTCCTGCAAAAGCTGATACTTCAAGTCTAGGCCTGGATGTAGAGCTTAAAACTGATTTAAAGAACCTCATATCAGGGGTAAGCTCAATATTTTCTTCTTCTTCTTCAGCTTCACGTTCAATGACATCTTTAGGATCTCTCAGGTGTCCTACTTCAATTGCTTCCAATCTGGCTTTAATCTGCTACATAGTCTCTAGTACTTCTACATTTGCAACTGGTCTACCTCTTCTTCTACTAGCAGCACCTCTACCAATTTTGACAGCCATGCTAGATTTCTTCTTTTGACCTTTAGAAGCATGTTCAATATCTGAAAAATTCTCTGAATATGGCTTCGATACCACAATTTATGGCAGTGTGGGTGCAGGGGTTAAGGAGAGTTGTTCAAACGATTGTACAATGTTCTCTAACTCTTGAGGAATTGGATCCTGATCCCCTTTTCCACTCTCATTCATCAAATTATAAAAATTATGATTGATTATTTCATAAAATGAACTTTCGGAAGTAAAATTCCATTATCCTTACATAACATAACAATGCCCTTTTTAAATAGCATTAAATCAATGGTTACAACCCTTCAGAACCTTATATCCCACTTTAACCAATGTTTTAATCTTCGGCAATGCAATATAAAAATGCACTCTTATAACAATGAAACTCTTCTTAACAATTTATGTCCAATCTCAACTCTTAAGAGAACTTCATGGAAATCATATTAAGCTTTCCGAAATAATATTAAATCATGGTTAACCCTTTTCGCAACATATATCTGGATTTCAATATTTATAATGAAATTCTTATTAAATAAACCTTCGGAAATATGTCGGACTTCACACTTTAATAAAAATCTATTTCATGATTTATCGGTCCATACCTTGGTTAATTTTCATGCAACTCACGTTGTGAATGTCGTCGGATCGCCATAGATCACGATCGAACGGTGGTCACGTTCATCCGACCCCTGAACCTTACTGCACAAAACTTACATGAAAAGGGTTGTTTTGGCTCTATGACGTGTCAAGTTTTGGTTCGATCATGTTGATTTCAATCAAACCGCCTAAGGTCCAAAAGCTGTGCGAAACACATAAGTGGTTTATCCAAAAACCACTTATCCTCAAACTTCCATTCCAATTGCATTTAAACGTGTATTTCCGCCATTTCTTGGTTTTAAATTTACCTTCACTGAAGTCTCCTTCTTCACTGTATGACTCAATAAATAGAAATCGATTTCGATTTCCAACCTCAAGCCAAGGAACTAATTAACTCTTCAATCTCGAACAAAGAAAACAAATTCCTCGTTTTCCTTTGTGCCTTATATAGAGTTAATATACATTAAATTCATACACAGAGAACATGAATTCAAATGCATTCGGAGAACTAAAACTCCCACTCACATAGAGACTAATACACTCAATTACACATAGAATATATGACACTCGAATGGTTTCGGAGAGGTGAAACCCTCTGGGGAAATTTTCCAAGTTTACACAGACATTTTAAAATTCTGCAACTTTATTAAAACTGAGGGAGAACCCTCTCAATCCAGTATTCTACAGTTAAATCTTGAATTCCTCTATTGTAGAGGTTACAATTTATAGGTTTTTTACATAACCATCGACCTCCTCTTGAGGATCGAATTCTAAAATTTAGACCAAAATCCTAATTACCTAATATATCCCTTAAATCTATGAACTGAAGCTAAATAAGTTGAAACAAATCTAAAGCTGTTCAACCTTCCCTAAATACTCGTTCAACACTATCTAGTAAAGCTGGAAATTGAAAACTAAAGGTACCAACACCTTTTCTTGGAACATTTTTTTGGATTTTTGGAACAATTAGTGAATCCTTTTGCCTCTAAGCCTCAGGCTCCTGCATCAACCTAGTGGGAAGAGGTGGATATGAAAAGGTTTACAAGGGAGTCCTACCTGATGGGTAGAATATCACAGTTAAGAGACTTGCAAGAGCAAACACAGATGAAAGAAAAGAGAAAGAGATTCTAATGGAATTGGGAATCATTGGGCATGTATGCCATCCCAACACGGCCTCATTCATAGGGTGTTGCATTGAGAATGGCCTTCATCTCATCTTCCATTTCAATTTGCATGGTAGCTTGGCTTTGCTTCTTCATGGCACCAAGATTACAGCTCTAGAATGGTCAATTAGGTATAAGGTAGCTATTGGAACAACACGGGGGTTGTATTATATGTGCAAATACTGCCAGCGGCGCATCATCCATAGAGATATAAAGTCTTCAAATGTATTTCTAGGCTCGGATTTTGAACCACAAATTTCAGATTTTGGTTTGGAAAAATGGCTTCCAAGATAGTGGAATCATCATTCTGTAACTCCAATTGAAGGAAAATTTGGGTACTTGGCACCTCAGTATTTTCTGCATGGGATTGTTGATTAGAAAATTGATGTTTATGCATTTGGGGTACTGTTGCTTGAGATTATATCAGGTTGTAGACCAATTGATGCTTGTTGATCAGCTAATTCGAAAGATTGAGTATGTACACAACAAGAGCTTCCTTCATATAGATATAAAACCTGATAATTTTTTCATATATCTTGGCTGGAAGGCACATCATGATTTTCTTTGTGTCTGAGCTCAATACAGGCACTATACTTCATCAATATCTGCACAATGTATGATCTCAAAGCTTATGAACCATTCCTACCAACTGTGAAAGGATCAAGTGGAGAAAAGATAAAATGCGTTTGGAATTTTAATTGGTTTTAGGTCAGATTTGAATTAGAGGATTTCTATATATCTTCTAATATAGCAGGAACATCAATAAATTATTACATTATCTCTTGAGCCAGACATGGAGCCAAAGGTGGGGGATATATACAAACTAGGGAGAAAAATTTGCAGTGGTACATTCGAGGAAATATATATTGGGACCAATATTTTGACATGAATGATACAATAGGCAGCGCATAATATGTTGCACTGGAAGTTATACATATCGGTATTCAAATCCAAATCTCAAGCCATTTTTGTATCAATCAAATACAGATTTTTAGAAATTTGTGTGTCAATTTTTGAGCGATCAAAGACAAATGGCATGTATCAAGATTTTCTTCCTTGGATACAGATTTAGATCCATAATCATTAGACATCGAGCTAAAAGGTGGCAGAGTACTCAACATTCAAAGTTTTTAATCAATATCTTCAGGAAAAAGATCAGCATATTCAAAGGATTAATTCTAGATTGAAAGACCATTTGTCATCGGCAGCTCCTGTATTTCCAAATTCTTTCACAAATCATTTCTTATATTTAGTTTATTTAATTTTATTTTGAGAAAGTTTGTAATAAATTATATTTTATTTTTAATATATTGTTAATATTTTGTTTTATTTTCCTAAAATATAGAAGCATCCAGCTTATTTTAATTGCTATATATTTGATCATTTGTAATAAGAAAGGTGTGGGATTTTGAGGCCAAGACTGCTTTAGATTTGTAAAACTCTTTTACCAAAAATTCTAATTGGAGTATTTCAGCTCTGGTTTTGACAGAATTTGTGTTTCTCATTTTTTTTTCTGGTAATTGCATAATCTATTTCTGCACACATCTAGAATTACATAGAAGATCTAGGTCAAAATAGATTGAGTTTCAATCTCTCTGGAATCCCCTGCAAATTTATAATTGTTTAAAGAGATTAGTATATCGGAATTTTGTTTGAGTTAGCTCCTCTTTGAAATGGTTATTGTTTGATGCTTATATTTTCTCCTGGATGTGCTTTTTTTGGGTATAGAAGCTTTCTACATGCATCCAAATCTACCTGATTTGTTAATTTTTTGGTTTGATTCCTTAATTATTAGGGATATCCTTACATTCTTCTGTCAAATTCTTATACAAATCAAGTCGTTTTGTCAGGCTGGAAGCTAACACTTTGAGAAATAACTCTGTGAAGGAGGGATTTATTCATGATCAGGGATTTTCATTGATCACCAACCACCCCCAATTAAAACCATAAATTTATCCATTGTGCTTCAAAGGATGTTGTTCGGTGATAGTGAACATTGTTAAACAAGGCATCGTAACAACTGAGGGAGCCCCCTCTAGTTCAAGGGCCAGCTTGAACCTAAAGCTGGTTGAGTTGGTTTCCTGGCATAGTTTTGTAGCCAAGGACTGCCTACGGGAAACAGGTACAACAGTTTCCATCTCATTGGTTACTGCAAAACAATGCAGTAAGCTCATTTCCAAAACCCAGAAATTTGTTTTCTTGATGATCCGCCCTCAGGGAAAGAATAACACTATGGCCATTTCCTCTAGATAGGGCTCCTCCGCATGACAACAACAAATGGAAAAGGTCATGGAGGAGTATAAGTACAACTTCACCTCACCCGCAGCGGTGCCTCCGCACTGTCAACTCAAGCACCCCATCGATCTGAACCCAGGTGCGTCGTTTCCCAATGGACCAATATATAGGCATTATGTTATGGAAAACAACGAAATCAAGAGGTAGATTTTGGACCTACTGCAGAAAGGTCACATCTGACCGAGTTCATTTCCCTATGGAAGCCCGATCATGTTGGTGCAGAAGAAGGATGGGACTTGGAGACTCTTTATTGACTATCGAGCACTGAACAAGATCACTGTCTAGAATAGGTACCCAATCCCACATATTGATGACCTTCTGGACCAACTCAATAGGGAAAAATATTTTAGAAATATTAACTTAAAGTCTGGGTATCACTAGGTACCAATCGAACCCTCTGATTTGTGGAAGACTTCCTTCAAAGCCAAGGAGAGCCTTTTCGAATGGTTGGTCATGCCTTTCGGGTTGACGAATGCTCCCACAACCTTCATGAGGGTGATGGAAGAAATATTGAAGCCATTAAACAACTCATTTGTATTAGTTTACTTGGATGACATCCTAATCTTCATCCATATTTGTGAAGAGAACCGCCACCACATTTGATAGGTCCTCCAAACACTGCGACAACACAAGTTGTGTGCCAATTTGGAGAAGTGCACTTTTGGATTGACCCAGGTTCAGTATCTGGGATTCATTATTGATGAGCAGGGGGTGCATGTGGATCAAGCCAATATCCAAGTAATTTGGGTTTGGCCATCCCCAACCACTCTAATAGAACTCCGAAGCTTTCTGGGTCTTGTCAATTTCTACCGCACGTTCATTTCATGATTCTCTCATATCACTTGGCCCTTGAGTCATGTCACCAAGGGAGGAGTGAAAGAAAAATTATTTCGGTCTAAATCTCAATGAAAGGTATTCATAGAGTTGCAAAATCACCTCTGCTTTTCCCCAGTACTCACATTACCATAATTGCAACAACAATTTGAGATCAAGATAGATGCCTCTGACTATGCTATTGGGGCAGTTCTTACTCTATAGAGGCATCTAGTGGCATATCACAGTGATACATTATTTGATACAGTATGGAAGTATCCCACTTATGAAAAAGAGATGTATTCCATGATGCAGGCTTGCTGAAAATATAAGAATTACATTGTAGGGAAGGAAACGTTCATCCACACAGACCACTGAACCATGTAGTTCATATAGATAGGAGGGAAGTTTTTTGTGCAGGTAAATCCCTTCTACGGACAGAGGTTATCCCTCTAGCCCTAGGGTGGGTCTAGCATCAAGAGGACATGCTAATTCTTGGATTCCTAGTTTATGAATGAAACTGAGTCAAGATAGATGACCTACCTTTGTTCCAATGCAGTTGTTGTAGCTGTGGTAGTAGTCTTCTGATCTTCATCTGGAGACATTGCAGTCCTTCAACAGTAATACTCAGGTGCCTGCACAAGGATCAAAGAACAATAATAGCATATGAAAACATATTTTCATTCATAACTATCTAATTTTTCAAGGATAATTAAACGTATTGCAAAAGATTAATCATATCAAATGCAAGACGGGAACCAAAACATCAGTCATGTATTAATAAGTAGAGAGAAATATTTTAAGACCAAAAGAGCCTTGACATTGCAGCCTCCTTCAACGGGTCCAGTCAAATGAGTCTGAAGAATTCATTATGGAATTGGAATTGGTGAGGCAATAAGCCTAGACTCTCTCTCAACAATGGATTCCTCTCTACTCTATCTCACACCAGCTATAGTAAGGATTTTTCAACTATTCAACCATTTCAGCTAGCTTCAACTATGTGAGAAGGATGTACTTATAGGAGAGGAGGAGGTGGTTTTGGATTCCTCTTAAGGGGGAAGGGAGACCTTATCCTTAGGCGAGTTTCTCAAATGTAGGAAACAAGAATCCAAAGGAAGGCCTTGAACATTATTCAGTCGAACAAACCATGCTGACTCCGCTCACGAAGTGGTTGGGAATGGAAACTTCATTTCTATTTTAAGAAAATTTCAAAAACAGCTCATCGTGGGCAGTCCACTGAGATAGAGTGCCAATGGGAACGAGGCCCAGTGCTATTTTCTCTATGGGCACAAGGCCATGACTGCCTACCAGTTCCGATCCTAAATCATATGTTTTTGAGAGCCTGCTCTAGGAATAGTCAACAAAGGAAATGTTCTTATCATGCTAAGGGATGCAATGACACTTTTTGCAAGGTATGAAAATACATAGAAGTCATTGAAATGTTCCTCTAATGTTCGGGATGGGGATTTCAGGGACAGTGAAAAAATACTGTGTAATATATGCCCCTTAAAGTATGAGGTCCGAGAGAGAGGGAGGAGTGAAATTCTTTACAAGAACGTGTTCAAACCAAACACCGCCATCGGAAGACCTGCAAGTAAAAGTACAACTGATATCTATGATACATGAACATGTGGCAGGGACACAACCATCCATAATAGAGTACATATAAAAACACAATCTGAGGTATGGACATAGACATCTAGCAAGAAGGATCAATAAATAGACTCAGGTATGGTCTCAATCATCCAATCAAAAGAGTCATGCATAGATTCATGATAAACCAAAATATATCGTAGCCTAGATTTTATCATATAAAACCCACGATCTTGTGCTCTATCTCGACCCAGAAAAGTACAAATTCAAGCATGCAAATAAGTGAGCTGAAGTCAAACATGCAAGAAAGTCACCTGGTTACCAGCCAATGATGAAATTTGTTAACAGGCGCGAGAGAAACCACCAATAATGACAATGGATCTCAAGGTACAAAAAGTACAATCCAGAGAATGTGAATAGTGATATATCTTCGAACACCCGCATAATCACTCAATCGAAGGCCAATGATGAAGACCTGTCGTAGAATGTGAAGAACTTTCCATTGAGGCATTGAAAGCTCTAAGGTACCTAAAGGGATTATCTAGATCAGCTTCCTGGATATTGATCTAAAGTCAAAAGGAAGGGACTTGGTCAAAGGAGGGCCATAATGTTTCCCACATCATCGACACAAGACAAAGGAATAATATGATAGTGAATCAGGACCAAACAAAGGATTAGAGGATGAAAACTATAAAAGGAAACTTCTATTGAACATATCGGTGAGACGACTCCGAAATTTGGCAGTATTTGACATCAAGGGATCTGAGGTCATGATGACGCGGAAAAGAGAAGATGAGAGGTAAAAACAGATTACCCAAACACAAAAAATGATGAAATGAGATGTCCCCAACCCAACATGAATTCAGATGAGTGTCATGTTCAAGAGCGACATATTGCTGACACAACTGAGAACTGGTTCCATTTCCCCCCACCATTACTGGGGAGTACCCAAATTATTTTTGGAAACAATATTAAAGGGGATAGAATATGCTTGTCATGTAATTTTATCCTTTATAAAAATCCATCCTAGTACATTTTACGATCCCTAGGAAGGAGGAACTTGGTTACGTCATGGTGATAGTTTCCGATGTCATTTAGGTTTTAACGAGTTTGACAAGGGAAGAACTTAGCATATTTTCATGTTTAGAGAGTTTGAAAAGAAGCAGAAAACAAAACTGCAACACGTCCCTTTTCGTAGGTAGTCTCATAGATCCGAAAAGGTAGAAAACTATGTCTGAGAGAACCTCTTAGTCGCGATAGGCTAAGGTATTCATTTTTCATAAATAAACTATCCCAGCCCGAAAAAGGGGTAAACGTATACTGGGTAGATATCATTTCGCAGCCTTTAACGAACTCAAAATGACAAGAGTCTCGATAATCTTTTCAATTTTCGAGAGTTAGAAAAGAGCTAAAAGATGACTCCAAGGGTGACTTTTTCGTGTTTTTACCGAGTCCTAAAAGGTATAAAATACAACTTGTTACTTCATCGTCGTCACGTTGAGGACCTGTTGCTACACAAGAAACGCACATAAAACCCATTTGTCGATATAAAATATCCAAAATAATTGAAAAATATGATTAAAAACCTAATTAGGGTTCTGAAAAGTTTATAAAATGCCAAAAATAGTAAAAATAAATTACTTTTCACTTTTACCTCTTGTGAACAATTTTTACCCTTTTTTCACTGTGATTTTGCAAAGCTGACAGCGGACAATCCAAAAGGCCAACCAAGAATCCATCATTTCCAGGTAAGAGCTCATATCCTTGATTACATCTTGATGTAAATTGCATTGCCTGCAACTCAATTTTTATATTTGTGGAGGGATTTTTGTAAAAATTAGGGTGCGGCGGTCAATTCGGGTATTGGGCACGGAATCGCACCAACCTGCCTTGAATCCAAATGTGGGCGCACCAACCATGGCCATGAATTTATCTTGTTAATTCAAATAATTAGCCCGTTTTAAACACTCAAATAGAAAATTGTTTGACTAATGATGACCCCATTGATCTTTTTGCAGGTGTGAAAGAGAAAAATGGTGATTGAATGGAAGGAAAGAGAACATAGTGAAGAATATGAGCAAGCCTTAAGGAATGTGAGATGCATGGATGTTCTCAGGGACTGCGGGATCAAAAAATTCTTCATTGCACTATGTCTCTGAGCTCAACCGGAACTATTACAGTATTTGATCAGTGTATGGGACATTGATTAGGAAATATTCATAATTCATGACCAGGAGCTATAGATTGAGGTCTCAAATGTTTATTTCATAACTGGATTGTCACGGAGGGGGGAGGTACCAATCCTAAAAATTACCTGACCCGCGATGGAAAACATGAGCATGGTCATTGACAGGGTGTGTCGAGAGGCAATGAAAGGATCCAAAAGCAGGAAGGTAGGTATCCAAACTATTCCTGATTTGGCACTAAGAGTAGTTCTGCACACCATCATGCGAGCTGCTGGAGTTCAGGCTCTGCATGAGGCCACAAACACATAGCTACTTCTTTCAATAGATTGCATGGTTCCCACTCTATATAACTGGGCAGAGGAGGTAATGATCAACATGAAACGTCAGTTGAAAAACTGAAAGAATGAAAAGCTAAAACAGTTCGGCTATGGTTCCATATTGGTACCATTCATCCTAGAATGGCTACCAATTTCCTAACGTCAGTAAGTGATAGTTCCCACACCACCAGCCCAGGAGCCACGGATGGTCCGTTGGGAGGCTTTGATGCCGAGATTAGGAGGCAGTCAACAGATGTCCTGGAGACCGGAGTTATTTGAGTGGCTTTGCCGACAACTAATTTTCAGTGATGTGGATCTCCCACTCCTAGTAGGAGAGGATTGGGATGAAGCATTTGGTAAGACTTATTTTTTTATTTTGATGAGTATTATAATTTTTTTTATTATGTATGTTCCGATGTCAATCCATATCTTTACAGATGTCAACCTAGAAATACCTTCAAGAATGTCTCCAATAGCACAGAAAATTCCTCGTGATTCCAATATGGCCCCTCATGTTGAGGGAAGCGAGGAGGATGAAATCGTACGCAACCTAGAGGGACTTGATAGTACAATCCCAGACTATGCGATATTTGATGATGTTCCTCACATGTAACAAAGACACACTACAGGGGTGTCAAACCGTATTCACCACTTATTGAGGAAGCTTATATGGGCAGTGACATGCTACCATGAGCATCACACCGACTAGACACCTAGGCTTTTATTTCTTAATATTTTTTGAGAGACATGATGTCTCAGGATGTAACTGAAACCTACATATTTTTGAAACTTATGATGCATGTGGATGAAAACACGCGATATATATATATATATATATATATATATATATATATATATATATATACATCTATTTTCCTGTATGGATCTTATCATGTGATGATGATGTTTTACAAATTACACAAATGCCTATTTAATACTATATTGGCTTCTGTATCAGTTAATGCATTAATTTATTTGGGAATATGTTGATATGTGATGTAATCAAAATGTCTTTCCAGTAAATGAACACGTAAGTACAACCTTAATATTTGAGGATTTCTAACAAAATAATGCCCATTAAGTCGAAGAACAACAAGCTGATAATCTAGCTTATGAATCAATGCATGAATACCAAGAGAAATGGCCTCAGTTAAGGGTTCAATTAAAACACTATATTCAGTGACATTGTTTGTAGTTCATCCTAGACAAATACCTTGTAGGTCTATCAACTCACCTGCAGGATTATAAATCACCCAAGCTGCAGAAGACAGGTTTTGGGTACTATGGGAGGCACCATTCGCGAGACCAACATAAGGAGTAGTAGACATTTGCACAATAAGCAATGATACAATAAGCAGGAAAACGCTCGCAAAGCACACCAAGCCAAAAATGTACAAAAATGAAAGAACATCTACGTAAAAAAGAAACATGCACGCGAAACTCATGCATAATCTTTTTTGAGATATAGCCCATTTCTGGGTTGATCCAGAGGATAACCTTCATAATCAATAAGTTGTAATTGTGCGGCTGTCTTACTGTCAGCTGTAAGTGTAGGCATTTCTTTGGCCCATTTTGTGAAGTAGTCCATGACTACAATAATATAAGCATGCCCCACGAACGAGTGAGGGTTACATGTCATAAAATCGATGCCCCACTTCGCAAAGGGACCAACGGTAATGACAGGATGAAGATGTGAGGGTGGCGTGTGCATCTTGCACTGATAAATCTAGAAATTGTGACACTTATGAATAACAATAATGTAATCTTTAAATATGGTGGGACAGAAAAATCCAGGACGAAGAATCTTCTGTGTAATAGCATATCCAATCATGTGACCACCACAGGCACCACTGTGGAAATCATTAAGGACCTTTTCAGCCTCCTTGAGAGTCAAACACCGACGAAGAATGGAATTAGCTCCGAAGCAGTAGAGAGTATCTTCGACTATGCCATAAGGTTGTGAATGATGGCGGATTCATTGACGATCATCCTTTGTCAACTTAGATCGGAAGGTGGAAGTCTGAAGATATACGATGATATCACCGTACAAAGGATCGAGGGTGATAAAAAGAAAGATTGTGTTGTCCAGAATTCATTCCTTGGAACCATATGGAGAAGAATCAGATGAGAGAGAGCATATCAAATCGGCAAAGACCAATGACTTCTTTGATTTGGTGGTAGTGAACTCAAAATCTAACTCTTGGAGGATAACAATCCACTTCGAGTATTCCCCCCCCCAGCAATTGACAAGTCAATATGTAATTTATAGGGTTGCAATTAGAAATCACAGTCATTGTGCACAACATAATATAGTGACGAAAATTTTGAAAAGCTTGGGCAACAACCAATGCCAACTTCTCGGCATGTGCGTAGGGTGTTTTAGTATCGAGAAGATTACGAGACAAATAGTAAATGATGTGCTCATCACCATCATTGTTGTCTTGCACCAGAACCATGGAAATAGTGCTAAACACAACATACAAATAGAGGGAGTAATCATGATGATAATTAGGAGGACGCAACATAGGATAATTGACAAAAAAATTCTTCAGTGCATCAAAATATTTTTGGGCGATATCATCCCAAAGGAATGGGACGCCTTGCTTAAGTAATCACATAAATCCTTTGGCCACTTCCGCATAGTTCAGGATAAAATGATGCAGGAAGTTAGCTTTCCCTTGCAGACTCTACAGCTGATATAAGGAGGAAGGAGAGGGGAGATTAACAATAGCATCAACTTTGAGGGGATTGAGATGAATTCTGTCTTTAGAGACTATAAACCCTAAGAGTATACCGGAGTCAACGCAGAAGATGCACTTATGCAGATTGAGCCAGATGTTATATTGTCAACAGCAAAGAGATATTTGATGGAGATGATCAGGGTGGTCTTTACGCTTAGCTGAATGAGCGAAGGTCATCTAGGTAAGGATGAACAATGCACTTGATATCATGGAAAGAATATGACATTTCTCGTTGAAATGTTGCCCCAACATTTTTAATACTGAAAGGGAGCTTTTGATAGGTGAAATTACCCCAAGGATAGATAAATATGGTCTTGTGTTGATCGGCTAGAAGAATATTAATCTGGTTTTACCTAGAAAACCCATCCATAAGGGAAAATATCTCACTCCCAACACATTCATCAATGATCTAGTCCATAAAAGGAGTGGGATAACTATCCTTAGGGCAAGCTTGGTTGATATCATGGTAATCTACACAGACCCAAATATTACCCTGTTTCTATCCACAGGAACAATATTGGAAACCCATTCTGTCAAGGGAATCAGATAGATAAAAACAACTTGAAGAAGTTTTTTAACTTCACCTTTAATGGCAGCCACCTTTCTAGGGTGCACAGGATGAAGGCGCTAGAGAATAGGCTTCGCACCAGGATAATTTAGAATTTCATGCACCACTATACTTGGATCGATGCCAGGAATTCCTTCATAAGAACAAGTGAAAATGTCGTGAAACTTGCGAAAGAGACTAGTATAAACCTCAATCTCATCGAGAAAACATGTCACCCCAATATGGATGTTCTCGACAACCCCTGGTTTAACGAAGATGTTGATAGGCATCATTTGTGTGATGTTTCCTAAGTTACCTTCTATAAATACTTCATGTTTTAGGATGGGCGTCTGAAGCAGAGGAGAAGGAACTTGATAATCAAACCTCTCAAAACAAGTAGACATGGCCCCAAGGCCAGTCATGAATGAGGAATTATGATGACTATCATCCCAAGGAGGATCCTCAAGAGACATAGTTTCCACGATAGCTTCATCAATGGGAAATATCTCCTTTAAAGGATCAGGAAAATCCAAATTTTTGAGCCAAGGCGATCGAGAATAAGTTTCAAGAGACATACTCAAAGGAGCATGATCAGAGGGTAGAGAACTTGAAGCCAAAATAAGTTCACAATAATCAATCTCTAGGGGACTCAACGACATCTAATCTCCAAACGAATAAATTTGCTTGGGCGAAGGGATTATCCATGGATCAGAAGACCTAGAGATCATGTTGACCTGAGCAATGTTGGGTGGAGGAAGAGGAAAAATACCCATGAGGGCAGGATATTTGAAAATACTTGGCCCTGTGCTATGATAAGGCGTAGGAATTTGATCGACATATGGGACAATTCTCTCGGAAGATGAATAAGTGAATAAATACAACTGATCAACAATGATGATCTTTCCTTCATGTGGAAATCAAAGAACATGAAAGAGAGTGGACGGAATGCACAGCATGGCTTGAGTCCAACTGTGACCAAGGAGAAGATTGTAATTGATCTTGGCGTCAATGACTTCAACCTCAACGTTAACTATCTTCCCTTCTAACATGATGGGTAAACTAGCGAGAACACCTAGAGGGCGAGATTCCCTTCCGTCAAAGGCTTCTAGAGCATTTGGAAATGAATTGAGAGTTGGAGAACTGATGGCTTTCCAGCAGGCAAATGACATGAAACACATAGATGCACCCTCATCCATGACCGCTCGATGGATATTCTTTCCATTAATACAAACTTGGATGATCAGTGCAAGCTGGTGAGGGACACATGGGATGAAATTTTCTAGATCGAAAGTGATAAGGCTCGAATTAGCGGGATCAACCCCACAAATGGAAAATAACAAAGGCTTCCACTGAGATAGAAAATTCTGAAGCACTTCCAATGCCGACATAGAAGATTATGCCTGAGCCAAATCCTCAACAATACTATAATGTTGAGTAGCACAAGCGTTAGGATTATAGGAAGAAAAATGGAGTACACCTTTAGAAGGTGGCCATTCAAAGGGCTTAGTACTGGGAATTTCAATCTGAAGAGGGCCAGAAGTAGGTGGGGGAGGAGGAACATCAATGACTTCATTCCTGGCTACTTGATGTGGTTCGATGTAATATTTTAATCGGGTAGCAATAGAAACGAATGCAGGACCATTCATCATGAAAACCTGAGAGCCAAAAGGGGTAGAGGACTGAGGTTTCTCTAACACCTGAGTCTGCTGTGACGGAAACAATTATTTGAGAAAATTTAGAATACCTTGGGTGCCTTTGAGCAATCGACTCACCTCGGCCTGCCGACGATAGTCCTTGGTGTAATGCTCTTTGTCATAAATCAAATAAGGGTACTTCAGTTTGTGTTGCGAACCATCATCAACACGAGATTTCTGAGAATCATGTTCCGGGGTATCAGCTTTAGCCTTACCTTTACCCTTCTTTTTACCCTTGGAAGTTTTATTTGCCAAATTAGACTGGACAACATTGACTTCCACAGTTTTACCAGAATTCAGGAGTGGCTGAGAAGTAGTATCATTGGAAGGAGTAGATTTTTTCTTCGCAGGTTTTGAAGAAGAATACTTTTGAGAATTCTGAGACACGGAACCGATGATACTGTCGATGGATGGCATCCCCAGTGCTTTGGAAGTTTCGGGTCGAGGGGCATCAGGGAAGGGTTCGTACAATGTGCTGGACTGAGAGTACATGAGATCAAGGTACTGGGCACAAGCGATGGCTTGTTCCTCAGTGACACATGCCCCCATAACAATGTCCGTAGAAATCAGAGCAACGAAGGAGGTAGTGACCTAATCAGTTAGAAGTTGATCAGGAATCTCAAACTTGATCAAGCCACGAAGATGCCTCCATTTATGAATATGATAAGAGATATGAGTGTCTTGATCTTGCTTCAAGGATGTGAGGAGGTGTGTCCCAATTTCATACCGAATTGGTAACTGAAAGTGTGTGATAAATGCCATGGCTAAAGAGTTGAAATATTGGAAGACACCGCAGGATAATTCGATGTGTAACTTGGCAGCAGCACTAGTAAGAGTCCCTTGGAAAAGAAAAATTTGAATGGAATCATCAACCCAAGAGTTAGAGGAACACCAAAGGTGGTATGTCATAACATGCACTTGGGGGTATTCTCTAGACTTGCCCTGATCAAACTTAGGACAATCGCCAGGAATTTTGGTTGGAACTGAGGCCAATATGGATTATAAATGATAGGATCATTCGTCAACTTTGACACATCGAGAAGTTCCAACGTAGCAAGGAAAGGTAATTGAGGATTAAAATGCATTGTAGGTCATTGATAAAGACTAGTATTGGGATTCCACCCAGGTTGAGAGAAATTATGCCCCCATATGTTTTTTCCTAGAGGATTCTGTCCATAGGGGTTATAACTGTGATAGTTCTGCCCATACATGGGTTGAGGACCAAGATATTGATTATAATCATACCACTAAGGTCCTTTTTGAGCAACATATGGATTTTTTTGTAGAATCAAAGAAATGACTTGAGGTGCATTATACAACACTTGAGTTTGAACTTGAGGAATATAAGCAGGGCCTTGAGGTATAGTGTATACCATCCGAGATTTACCTTGAGGAACATAAGTAACACCTTGGGGTGCATATATATGACCTGATATTGACCTTGAGGAAGATAAGTGGCGCCTTGGGGCTGAAAAGACTTCCCCTGGGGTAAAGGTTGACCCAGATACTGAGGTTGGACTGGCTGTCCTTGCGGAGAAGATTGGCCTCGATGCTGAGAGCCACCAGGTTGCCTTTATGGAAAAGGTTGGCTCGATGGTTGGGATGGGCCAAGTTGCCCCTAAAGACCAAGTTGACCTAGTGCAGGACCATAGGGTTGTCCTTGTTGTACAAAATTTTGGCCTTGCTGAACATAGGGCTGGTGTTGTTTCACAAAAGGTTGTCCATGTTGTGGATAGATTTCCCCCCCCTCGGGAACATAAGATGCACTTGGTTGAATGTGAGGTTGACCAAGAAGACCATATGGTTTTCCTTGTTGGTTTGAAGGTTGTCCCTGTAAGGGTTTTCCTTGCAGACCATAAGGTTGTCCCTATGGACCAGAGGGTTGTCCCTGTTGGACCAAAGGTTTTCCCTAAGGGATTTGTCCTTATAGGCCAGAGGGTTGTCTTGACTGGTACATGAATTTATATTTATTAATGGGAGACAAATAGGCGGGGTTACCGTACACGTCATAATGATGTGGAGGATTAACATAAGTGTGGAGTTGCTGAGAACCTTGAGGGGTGGAATTCTACTGTTGAATGGCCAACAAATACTCATCGAATGTAAAACCGCTAGAAATAGAAGTAGAAGCCATAGGCGCACTACTAGCGGGTTGGGTTCCTGCAACATGAGGCTATGATCCAATCACGGTGGGCCTAATGGGTATCATGGGATTAATAAAAATGTACCAATTAACAACAGAAGAAATTGATGATGACTAAGTCATACTAACAGCCGGTGTAGATGAAGCCACACAGATAGTGGTTCTAATAGGAACAAAGGTTATAATTGTCGATGTCATGGGAGTCAAGGGTGATGCCCTCAATACTGAGAATGTTGAGCTCCTAGAGGGAGTTGATGTATCAGACCATATCGGATTTTGATACAACGATGCAACGGCAGAAATAATATGACCCAAAGTATGATAACCACATGGGAGAGATATCGGTTGTGAGGAAGGTTGACTTGAGACATAAGGAAATTTATCTTGAGGGAGCTGAAGATATTTTGTAGAAACATAAAGCTCTTCACTACTAATGGGAATCAAATAATCCATGTTGGATGAAGCCACCTGATCGTCAAAAAGTTGATGGCCAGTGGCAAGTAAAGGAGTGGCTAATAAATACAATTCTGAAGTAAGAGGAGGAAACTCTTCCTCGTTCCCAAAACCAAACCAACCATCCTGAGGCTGCCAATTGATATCAAATGGATTTTCAAGAGGAGATCGGGTAGCGAGAGGGAAGATACTCAGAAGAATAGACTTCCAGAAATCGCAGGCCTAGTGGGTTGAGATGCTTCCGAAGAAACTTCAGGATAAGGATCACCACTACGAGGTTGTTGTCACTCCTAGAGAAAATATTGAGTTGCATAAAACCAGTGCCTAGGACATCTTAAAACAAGGAGTCATCTAGGTTCTATTTGTGTTCTTTCACAGGAACCTCCTGGATATTAACTGGATGAAATTTTTTGATATGTGGCTCTGGATCACAAGGAAAGTAGAGTAATAATTGTGGACTTTGATTGTAAGGAGAGAGGCTTGCTCAGAATGGTCTTGTGGATGTCATGAAATGGGATTTGTTGCAAATAGGGTTGGATGTGAAACTAATGAATATTATTTAAATTTAATCGGGATGAAGACCATGAAGAATTAGGATGGTAAGTCAAAGTGAGGCGGGCTTACAAGGTATAAGAATCCACCCTTCAAGGACTTAAGAGGAAAGTGGTCAAGAGAAGGATCTTGAAATAGGAATCATGCACCGAGCCTAATCAAGGTAGTATTATAGATCATCCTACGAGTATCATTCGAGATAAATTCATACATAACCTATAATCCACCCGCATTCTGAAAGCATGATAACAGGAAGGAAAATATGATGGAACAAAGAATTAAATTGAACCAAATACAACAAAGACATACATATTGTTCATAAGTCCAGTAGGAATCCATTCTTACATAAACAAAAAGTCGTTATATAATTTCTTCAAAACGGCTCTTCAGATATAAATTAAGAGAAATTTTCAAAACTAAAAAATGTGTTATGCAGACTATACACTTCCAACTTTTAGAGAATTTAGAACCTTTACTTAGTCTGCCATTTGGCCTTTTATAGATGTTTACATGGGTAGCATGACTAGATATTTATTCAAACAAAATATTCCCTACTCATATTACAGTTTCCCATCTAAATAAAAATGATGTGACATAATGACATCTCATCCCTAACAGTATTTTCCGACACAGAATATAACAAGAACATAATAGAAACATGAAATTGGGAGAGTGCATAGGGTGAAATTGAGATTTCACTTGATTTTACATTACATGGAAATTGAAAAAAAAAAAAAAAAGACTGCATGGGCCTGATCATGATGTCCATTAGTTGGTATGACGAGGAGTGCCCAAGCCTTCTGTGCAGCATGATCAGACCGAAGACGTGGAGGAGCCATGCTAATGAGTTGGTGGAGGTTTCAGTTGTTGTGAAGTAGAGAAAACTGGAGGATTCACGTATTCATAACACTTTTGCCACAAATTGATCTGGGTAGCTGTGTTGTGGTGTAGGTTTCAAACACATACTACAATTTTGTAAGCTCTATATAATCCATGCGGACAACAAATAATTTCTTAACTTGAACGAGAAGGAATAATTCCTTACGTAGTGCAAATACTAAGGTCTCTACTTTTAGCCGAGAGGTTTTCTCTAGTGTTATGTCTGCCCTGCACATGATTTCTAACATTTTCTAGTCATAAGCCATTAGGGGAAGTAGTGCACTTGACTATGGATCCCAACATGGTGGGAGGCCAGCTTCTACCAACTTGCGCCATTCCTAATCGAACCTTTCCACTCCCTTCGACACCAGTGCTAAAAATCCCAACGTGTTCACACATGTGTTCCTTTTCTCAAACATCTTACTGACATCCATAACAGTCCTGAAATGGTCGACCACTCCTTATGTGCTCAATTCTTTAGATGAAATCTCAATAATATATTAGACATATTTCTTTTCTATTTCTATCTTCTCTTCTCCTTCCTTGCGTCCAACCTCCAATTGTGCCTTATACGCGTGAATAGCAATCTTATTGTCATTGGTTAGCACGAGGAGCTCCTAATGCTACTTCATCTCTACTATGATCTCCCCCCAAACAAGTTGCCTTTCTTCTACCAACGATAAGTTACCTTTAATCCACACTTTTAAGTCTTTGATAGACTTCTCATGTCCCTGAGCTTCCTTATGGAGGTTCTCTACCTCTTTCTGTAGGGATGAAATCGTCTTTTGATTTTATGCATAGGCAACCTTGGCCTCATGTAGGAGCAAGCAGGTAGTGTGTGTTTCATCTTCTAACATCCTCAGATCTGTCAGCACCTTAGTGAGCTACTTTGGAGCAGTCTGTGGATATTCTAGTACCGAAACTACGCACGTATGCTCACCCCACTTGATTTGTATCTCTGACAACCTCTTGTTTAACCCAACAATTTCCTTATCCTTTTGAGTAATCTATTCTTCCCTTTGAGCGAGGGAATAAGTGAGAAATATATTTTCCATTTCTAGTTGGGAAAGTTCCTCGGTCTCACTATGTGCAGAGCGAGGGATATTCATATTTCTCCTCAACTCCTATACCTCCAAATCTAATTTGGTTAGAAGGGCTTGCAATGTTGAATTGGTATGAACACCCTTTCCTCTTATCATTTTTCTCCTGTTCTCCAGTTTATTAGCCATAGCCTTAGCACTAGCCCTTTCTATTTGTTGGGTGACCTTCATTTGATTCAGCTTCCTTTCGGTCCTCTGTAGGGAAATTGTATGCTTCACTACCTCAGTCTGTAGCATGTCCCCAAAACACTGGTGCAAATACAACTTATCCGGCAGGGGAACGTTGCCCAGATTTAGAATTATTTCCAGAGCTCTATATTGGGATCTTGAAGGTGCGAGATGCATGGATGACTAATGGATGGCCAATGTGAGCTGCTCTTTATCCATATATAGGAATGAGGAGAGTCTGGTATGGTGTTTATCTACGAACTGAGAAATTTCAGACCTCAGCCTTTCTCTCGTGAATTTTTTCCCAGTCTCAATCTCCTCCCTTGCATCACATTTACTCAATGTGACCACCTATGAAATATCTAAGGAGGTTGAATACAATACATAAGGAAAGGAGATTATAAATCTTGGTTTGTATTTTTTAGGACCCCTGAGAAAGGGGACCTCGTCATCGGATAATTTGGTGTCTAGGTCCTCTGGCCCTTCATTTCTCTGCTTTTTATTGGGGTGTGTTTCCTCATCAACCTCCATGAACCCTTGAATTTCCAAGGGGTCCCCCCGTTCCTACCCTTCTGCCTCAGTGAGCGCATTATCTCCTTTTCCTTCAGCAGTTGAGGATTCAGCCTCCATCTGTGTATCCAAAAGCCACGTATCAAGGTTAGCTTTCCATTCAATGAGAGGCCTAGGTTCATGCGCATATGTTGTTGATTTAATATTCTTCTTCCTACTTGTGAGGAACCCCTTAGCATCATAGTGCCATACATCTCCCCGAGGGAAATTCATCTCCCGCAACATCCTTTCCATAGTGGAGAGGGCATGCCTTCAATTAATGGTGAAAGGGCCTATAAAATGTGGGAATTTGAAGATGTGTCCCTTTTTCACGCACATGAAGTGGACATGGTCAGGACTTAAGACCTTACGGATGAACTCGAGGGAAAAATTACTCATGGATGGGAACACTGGTAGGTGATAAGGAGGTACTTCACCATCGTAGACCCTAATCCTAGTGTGGTCTTCGAACAGGTACCAATCACCTGTGCAATCCGTTTCACTGAACTGGAGCCAATCCTTCTGCTTAGGAAAGAGTCTAGGAGGGGATTTGTCATGTATGATAGCATATGCTATGGACATAAAATTGGTAATGAATTTCGCATACCCCTTCCCCTCTAGATGCTGGAAAACTACCGGAATCCACTCGAAAATAGGCTTGGGTTTAGCGTTTCTCCTAAAGAACTTGTTCAGGCCTAGACCTTCAAACTTATTTGCATGCTCAAATAGGAATAAGTAGATAACTAGGGAGAAATATTTGAAAGAACATAAGGAAAACATATCTTGGAAGTGGGCTTTGATAGCCGAGGCCAAAAAGGAAGGGATATCCAAAAGGATCTTAGCCTACATCATGAGCCATACGAACCCTAAACCCTCCTTAATCACCATCTTGGCATCCTCAAACCCTAGCATTCCTGAGATAATCACTAGAATAGGCTGTATGGTGTTATAGAATGAAGAAAGTGGAATAGACTCTGTGTGAGGGAAAGATAATAGGCGTGAGTCGGAGATGAGGTTGAGTAAATCACTTTGTTTTTCCAGGGGTTGATTTGAGAAATGGCAGGAGAGAGTGTCTTTGGAGAACTCGACACATACATGGGTGGGAGGATAACAAAGGGATTTTCTGACGAGTTGGGGAGTAATCTCAAGGATCTTCATGCCCTAAGTGGAAAGGAAGATTTCCTTACACTCGATGTAGGCTTCCCCAAGCTAGACAATAAATTATGGGAACAGATGAGTCGTCAGGGCAATTTGGTAGTAAAGCCATGACTCGACGAATCTAAACACGTCTTCATTTCCTTACTGAAAATAGAAGAGCTCAAATCTGGTGCAGGCTACATTCAAGGGATAGACCGGGTTGCAGATTTGGGCGTGAGCGTTAGTGAGGGGTTTGGGTCCAGGAGCAGTCCTGACCTCGTGATCTTGGGGGGTTTTGGGTGTGGAGCGCTTCCATTTTTCCATGATAATTTGAAATAAAATTAAAAGGGAAATAGTGAAAGGGACATGATCAAATACCTAAAATAGTGGTGAGGTAGCAAGGGAAAATGACGTGAGAGTTAAAAGAAGCCAATACTCAAGTTTTAACTTGCCTGATAGAGTGAAATACCAGTAAATAACTAGTAGAATTACACAGTCAAGAGTAAAACGTGCTACAGAAAACAGGGTTTTACTAATTATTGAGGCGGGGTGACACATGTAGGGCTGGCATCGTTAGCACGTCGATAGTGAGACACATGGCACAAGGTGGTTGGCTGGCAGAAGTCGAGTAGGTGGGGGCCACATGCCAGACAAGACGAGTATCGGCCTTCGTACTGCCTACTAGACTTACCTTACCATAAAAATACCTAAGCCAGTTGTTGATCATGGTGGTTCCCTTCGATCTTCGGTGGGGTGTACGGAGGCCTCCATCCCTTTTCCTTCTCCCCACGAAATCACTCAAATTGGCTCGAAGGAGGGATGACGTCACCTCCTTCGAGGGGTAGGCTTCGACCACCTTAACTCCTTTCAGATGTCGATGGAACGGTCATCGGCTGTTGGTTCTTGGTGCATGGTTCCACCAAGGAACTATGTGGGTGATGCCTTTAAGAGTGATCAGTATTGGTATGATTATTCATGCAATACTATCATTTGATCATTGTGCTTGTTCTTTGAAATCTCCTCTGTTAACTTTGTTGTTCCCCATCTGCTTGGCCTGCATTTTTTTCTTTTTCTTTATGCAGAAGCTACTTTTATTTTTTCAGTGAGGTCACAAGCCAACATTGGATCCACTTGGGGATGACACGCTCGTTCTTGATGGTGTCGAGAACTTCACAGACCGCCTGTTTATGTACATGTAAATATACCCAGGTAAATTTAAAAGGCTACAAGTACTTCTAGAAGAGTTAAAATGAAAATGCATGTGATAATTAAAGATGAAATATACACAGTGTGGAGGATATATACAATGGGCCCTCATGGCCACTGTCAGTACTGAAATTAGGGCTTGAGGAACTGCCCATTCATAGGCATGTCAATCAGGTCTCCTTCCAAATTTTCCAATATGAAGGTGTTGTTTCCCTTGACTTCTGCTACCTTGAAAGGTCTGAACCAGAGTGGATTGAACTTTCCATGTTTACCCTTGTCAGCCCGTCTAATGTCCCATCACATCACCAGGTCCCCTGCTTGTATTTCCTTATCTTTTTCTCTTTGGTTGAATAGGCATTTCATTTTCTCTTGATAGTTGGCCTACCTGATGTTCACCTGAGCTTGTGTCTCATCCAGTTCTATGAGCTGATTCATTCTCCTGGTGAGATAATTTGGTTCCTCTTCACTGTCTTGTAGAAACCTGGACACGGGTAAAGTGAGTTGAATGGGGAAAACCACTACTTGGACATACACTAGCTCATAGGGGGACTTCTTGGTTGATATTTTGCTGGTAATGTGATTTTACCAAAGTGCGAATTTAGGCTAGGAGTCCCAGTTCTTCTGATTCCCACTTATTGTCTTTTTCAGAATTCTTACCAAAGTCTTATTGGATGACTCGGCCAACCCATTCCCCTACGGATAATAACTTGTGGAGTGTCCCAGAGTGATATTATAATTCTGGAAAAATGTTATGAACTTGGTGAACTTGAAGACCTGGGTGTTATTAGTGATGATTTTAGCTGGGCACCTAAACCTAGCTATTATATTTTCCTCCATAAATTTAATCACCACCCCATCGGTGGCGTTTCTTGCAAGCACAGCTTTGACCCACTTGGTGAAGTATTCGGTGGTAGTGAGAATCCAACTGTGTTGGTTACTAGAGTCCAGGTGGATCTCCCCAATAAAATCAATGCCCCATTCCCTGAACGACTCTTCAACATGTATTAGGATCAGTGGTAGTGGAACAATTTTTTTCTTTTCTGAAAAATTCTGGCATTTTACACATGCTTAGACATAAGCATGTACATCTCCAAACAATCGAGGCCACAAAAAACCTACTCTTAGGATTTTGTGAGCCGTATATCACCAGCTGTAATGTCTGTCGCATACAACATCATGAAATTCGGCCATCACCTCGTCCACCTCCTACTCTGTTAGACATAGCGGAAGAATTCCTGATGGATCCCTCCAATATAATCATCCATTTTCCATGGCGTATTTTTGTGACCTTAATCTTAGGGTGCAGTACTTAGCTTTGTCAAAACTGGGAGGGCACCTTAGAGTAAGGAGGTATTCCACCACATCCTTATACCATATAGACAGTAGGTATTTTACGTGAATTTTTTGCACTGAGGTTTATATTCCATACTATCTGCCTGTACCTTCTGATACTTCTCCTCCTTCCATGGATATATTTATACCCAAGGCCTAGCAGTTGGACTCTGATAATATTTTAGCCAATCCCTGTCCTTTAATGAGCTTAGTGGGCCTGATCTCTAATTCATATTCTTGGATCTTGGAAATCCATTGGCCCATCTTCGCTTCATTGTCTCCCTGTATTAGAATGTATTTTACTATTGTTGTGGGGACGTAGGTAGTTATGGCCGACTGAAACACATATATCTGAAAAGAATTTAATAATTTGACCAGGGCATAGGCTTGCTTTTCCAGGATATTATACTTTAATTCTACGTCCTGCAGGACCTGACTAAAAAACTCAATCAGCTGTTCTTGCATGTCTTCGTTCTTCTGTAACAACACTACAGCTACTGTGTGAGGGGAGGCAAAATAAAAGATCATGAAAGGCTTGCTGCAATTAGGGCCTGCCAATACTAGAGCTTCAGAAAAATCCCGCTTTATTCTGTTGAAATAATTCCTTGACTGGGGGGTCCATTTTACTTCGTTATCTTTCTTGAGCATCTCCGTAATATGTCAGACGATCTCAACATAATTTGGAATGAATATTATTATGAAATTTATTCTCCCCAAGAATACCTAGATTTCCTTTTTATCCCATGGGATGGAAATTCCATTGATCACTTCTACCCTTTTCGGGTCAATTTTCACTCCCTCCTTAGTCACTATGTGTCCCAGCAGCTTCCCCTCCTCCAGAGCGAACATAGACTCTTGGGGGTTCAACGACAGGTTGTACCTGCGGAATTTCTCGAAGGTCCAGTGAATATGTTCAATATGCTCAGCATCACTCTTTGAGAACACAATGATATCGTCCAGATAAATCACTACGAACTTATCTTGCTCTCCTACGAATGCAATGTCCATTGCACATTGAAAGGTGGCACCGACATTGATTAGACCGAATGACATTTAGGCATAGATGAAGGTCCCCCATGGTGTGGTGAATGTTGTTTTCTTCTAATCTTCAAGGATAACTACCATCTGATTATATCTGAAAAATCCATCCATCATAGACATTCAGGAGGATCCCACCACCTTTTGCAAAATGTGGTCCATCTTCGGGAGAGGGTAATTATCTTTGAGTGAGGACCTATTGATATTTCAGAAGTCCACGCACAATATTATTTCTCCATTCTTCTTCCTGACCAGGACCAAGTTGGCCACCCACTCCGAATATCTCAGGGGAACAATGATTTTAGCCCACATTAGATTTTTAATCTCTTTCTCAATTTCTGGGAGAAGCAATGGATTAATCTGCCTCATTTTCTACTTGTGAGGCTTGGTGTCTCCTTTGATGGGAATATTGTGTTGAATGACCTCAGTGTCGAAAGTCTTTAGATCCTAGTATGACCAGGCGAAGACATATTTATATGCTTGGAACAACTGGATATATTTTTTCTAATATTCCTCAGGGACACCCTTGGACATCTTTACCGCCTTCGGGTCTCCCTTCGTTCTCATATTTATATTGTTCACCTACTCATCCTGTGTCATCTTATTGGGGTTGATTGGGATATCATTTTTATTGAACAACCATTCCAAGGGCACGAGGCCTCTAGGAATGATGTTCCCTTTCAGTTACATCACGTGATGCCCAACCATTGTCTCCTCCCACTTGGTCTGTGGTTGATCATTGGGCTCTTCATCCACTGCATAAATCACCAAATTAGAGAATTTTCCAACTGTCTCTATGAAATTCTTAACTTCTTCTTCATCCTCGAAGACCTTCCAATGCTTCACATTATATGGGATGGAAGGGAAATATCGCACCTTAAACTCATACCTGAGCAAAGGATTTTGTGGTGGTGTTATAGAGGTAAATCCCCTCTGCGGACAGAGGCGATCCCTACTAGCCCAGATCGGGTCTAGCAACAATCGTATCATGATAAGACGCAAGTTCCTAATTTCAATAGACCAAATTGCGAAGAAGGCCTACCTTAAGTCCAACGTTGTTTTTCGTGGAGAAGATAGCGCTCCCGATCCCTTGCCCCAGCAGATCACAATTCTCCCACTCAACGCAATCGAACACCTACACATACAAGAAACACGACGAACACAAGCATTAAACCCAATATATGAAATTATGTATCAGTCAGAGAAGACACAACTCATGATCACAATGTATGAACAACACGAGTCGAACAATAACCAAATTCGCTTATCATTAATCAATAAAAAGAAAGATACAACCTGGCTCTGATGCTGAATCTTCCTTCGGTAGGTCGACAGAGGAATACATCTTGGTAAAGCTCGTCGGGAATGGGACAAGCCTCTCTCTTCAGTTGTCTTGACAATAATCTCCTTACAATTGATTCAACTCTATTCAGGCTACTAAGACTTCTAAGGCTCAGCCATTTAGCCCCTTCATCAATGGAAGATGGCTATATTTATAGAGGAGAGGAGGAGGTTGGGATCCCTACAATAGTGGAAGGGAGGCCTTATCCCTTGGGAGGTTCCCCATAAGGTAGAAACAAGAGGCCAAAGGAGGAAGGCCGTGGTTATTCAGTCGAAACCACTCCTCCTGACTCATCCACGAAGTTGTTGTGATCGAAACTTCGCCTCCTTTTTTGAAAAAAATTCCATAAGCAGATTGGCACGGAGGCTTAACTAGGACAGAGTGCCAACTGGTGTGGGCTCAGTGTTAATTTTCCTCATTGGAGTGAGGACATAATGGGCTACTAGCGCCAAGGCAAAAATAGGTGTTTTTAGGGGTCTGCTCAGGAAATGATCAACAAAAGGAATGTTGTCCTCATGGAAAGGGATGCAATGATGGTATTTTCAAGGCATGACACTGCTTATTGATCACATAAATGACCCTCCAATGGGAAATATGAGGATTTCAGGGACGGTGACAGATTACTATGTAACAGATGCCCCCTAAAGCATGAGGCTCGAGAGAGAGAGAGGGGTTAAATGCTTTATGAGATCATGTCCAACTGAAAACACTGCCGTCAAAAAACCTGCGTAGACAAGTACAACTGATATCTCAAATACATGATATATGGTATGGGCGCAACCATCCATAACAGAGTATACAATCATCAAGATCCAAGGCATGGACGCAGCCATCCAGTAAGGATCGATAAATAGACTTAGGTATGGTCACAGCCATCCAATCAATGAGTCATGTAACTAATCAGAATAATCCAAAAAATCATAGTCTGGGTCCTAACAGACAAAATCTAGGGTCTTGCACTCCATCTCGACCCAAACAAAGTACAATTTCAAGCATGTGAATAAGTGAGTTGAATTCGAACATGCAAGAACATCGTTTGATTACCAGCCAATAATGAAAGTTGTTAACAGACGCGAGAGGAACCACCAATAATGACAATGGCCCTCAAGGTACTATAGGTACAATCCATGGAGTGTGAACAGTGAGTTGGCGTCGAGCACCCACAGAATCATCCGATCGAAGGTCAATGATGAAAACCTTGTGTCGAATGCGAAGAACCTGCCATTGAGGCATGCAGGCTCCAAGGTACCAGAAGGGAGTCTCTAGATCAACTTCCTAGATAATGAGTTGAAGTCGATAGGAAGTGACCTTGATCGAAGGTGGGCCATAGTGTTTCCCACATCATTGACACGAGCAAGAGGAAAAATAATGTTTGTGAATCAGGATTGGATGAGAATTAGAGGAGGGTTGAAATGTTGTAGAGGTCAAATTCTCTTGAACATATTGGCGGCACGATAGTGGATTTGGCAGTATTTGACATCAAAAGATCATAAGTCATGATGACGAGGCAAAGAGCAGATGAGAGGTCAAAATGGATTACCCAAACCCACGAAGGCAAGCAGAAAACAAGATGAGATGTCCCCAACCCGACACAAATGCAGAGAAGTGCCATGTTCAAGAGCAACATACTGCCGACATGACGATGATACTGGTTCCATTTTCCCCACCATTTCTGGCGAGTACCCAAATTATTTTTGAAGACAAGCTTGAAGGGGATAGCATATGCTTGTAATATAAGTTTGTCCTTCGGAAAAATCCATCCTAGTACATTTAACGAGCCCTAGGAATGAGAAACTTGAATATCGTCATTACAACTGAATCCGATGTCATCAAGGTTTAACGAGTCTGACAAAGGAAGAACTCGGTGTCTTTTCATGTTTAGAGAGTTTGAAAAGATAGCGGAAAAGTAAACTCCAACAGTCCCTTTTCGTAAATAGTTCCTCAGATCCGAAAAAGTAGAAAACTATGTCTGAGAAAATCTCCTAGTCATGATAGGCGAGGGTATTATTTTTTCGTAAATAATCTATCCCAGCACAAAAAAGGGGTAAACGTATACTGGGTAGATGTCATTTCGCAGCCACTTTAACGAGATTGAAACGACAATGGACTCAACAATCTTTTCATGTTTAGAGAGTCAGAAAAGAGCTGAAAGATGACTCCTTCTGGAGGAATGAGTGGTATAAAGGGTAGCAACTAGTTCCGATAATGGTGGAACTGCTCAAAACAAATAAAGGTTAAGAGGCTGGCTAACAAAGACCACTCATCGCAGTGGTTCCTCAGGAATGGGTAAGACAACCAAGTGAAGGCATATGATTTTCCAAGAAGATAGTGACGATGGAATGAGAAAACCAAGGCTCATCTGGCAAAAACAGGCTAATAAAATGGCAATCACAAGAGGTAAAATGGGAAAGGTTTCATTTTTACACAAGCCTGAACTCAGGAAACTCTGCTTGAATTTGGTTTCATTTTTACACAAGCTTGAGACAAAGATAAACTGTGCTTGAAACCGGTTTCATTTTTACACAAGCTTGAAACGGAAACAAACTATGCTTGAATAAGTAAGCATGCCCCCAGCATGGTGACTCAATTTGAGGTACATGCCCCCAAAGCTTCATTCCATACACCTGAGTAAACAGATGGAGGGAGTGAAGGTTCAAGTTACGAGATCTAAGAAAGACTCGACTAGGATTTTACGAGATCTGATCAAAGACTCGAATTGAACAAGAACGTGTTTCATTATTTTAATGAGGTTGACACATTAAAATAAATATCCTCAGGACACCTTGTTTCATGGTTTAAGGAGCTTGGCACAAGACAAGGAACTCTTCTCCGACAACCTTGTTTCATTTTTTAAGGAGCTTGACACAAGACAAGGAACTATGCTCCGGGAACCTTGTTTCATTTTTTAAGGAGATTAACACAGGAAAAGAACCATGCTCTGACCGACCTCATCATAATGAACAAGAAGTCATCGCTTCCAAGAGTTCGACTCCCGATGGAAGGAAAACATCCTGTAGGTTAGGAACCAATGCCCCTAGCACCTGATGCACAACGACACTATCACTGAGTACAGGCACGGGGTAGGTAGCCACATAGTTGACCTCTAATGGGGCATATACAACAGGTGGATAAAAACCAGGAAGGGAAGATGGCGGCCTAGCTGCCATATCAGGGCCAAAGAACGAAAGCTGATCAATGGTCACGATCCGTCCTTCATGTGGAAAACAAACCACATGAAAAAGGGAGAAGACAAGCGCTCCCATGGCATAGGTGTAATCGTGCCCCAAACGCATATTGAAATCCAAGGGACCTGGAACAACCATCACGTCCATATGGACAGTTTTACCTCCCAAAGTAACAGGTAACCTTCGAAGGATCCCTAACGGTTGACTAGTTCTTCTGTTAAATGCTAACAGATTCTGCATAACAGGCACAAGCGGCGGCGAACCGAAATATTGCCAAGTAGTTGAGGATAGAACACTAATAGACGCGCCTTCATCTATAATAGTGCTAGGTACGACCAGATCAGAGGTTTGTACTATGATCTCAAAAGGCACATAAGACGGAAGGCAGAATCCTGCAAATCGACTCCAGTCAAAGGAAGCGACCAAAATACTTGGAGGGGCTACCATCGAATTGAGATGGTCTTCCCCTGGTGTTATGGAAAAATAAGGAGCATCCTCCATGACCTCCATCTCGAAGGCAGGAGGAGTATCCTCTGGGACCTACATCACGAGAGGCGGAGGAGCAACTTCTTGAGGTATAGGGACAGGAGAATCTTTCTCCAACTCCGAGGAATCTGAAGAAACAAGAAGAACCTGAGGGATGTGAGATCCACTCTCAACAGAAAATACCTGGTGCACCGCAGATGAGGCCAGTTCAACCAATACCACAACCAATGGTTGGTTGGAGATGGATTCCTAAATTTGAATTTCTGAGGGAGTGGGATCGACCAAGGATAAATTTTGACCAATCATAGGATCAGCTGGTGGAGGAATCAAAGAAAGCTTTTTGTAACCAACCAGAAGGCATAGCGCAGAAACATTCGAGTTGTCCAAAAATCGCTTGGCTTCATCCATATACGGACAAAGGTGAATGGCATGGTGCCCTTCACACAACTTACAATGATTGGTAATCTTACCCTGCTTCTTAGGAGCCTTACCAACACTAGTTGAAGACGTGCCCCCAACTTGACTCCCAGCAGCCAAAGACAATGGCGGGCGACCGTTGGACCATACTTTGAGCACCTTGGGAATGTCGAGGCAATCTCGAAGAAGATGGTTTCCTGTGCACAACATGTAGGGGAACTTGAATTTCTGCGGAGGGTTGGAAGGTTCATCAAGAAGAGGTGCTTCGGAAGCAGTAGCTGCAGCCTTAGCCTCTCTTTTATCTGACTTCTTCCTCTTTGTCTTCTTCTTCGTCTTCTTAGCCACCTGGTTACTCGAATCCAGACTTTCACCAGGCGAAGTAGAAGAGGAGGATGCAGAAACAGGAGAAGAAGGGGAGAGGTCCACCTTGGAATCAACATGATGTTGTTCAGGAAGAGGAGCTGATTGAACAGTAGGCAGGACATTCGGGACCTCAGAGTTTGAAAACAACCAAACAGGCAACCCAACAGTTAACCCAGAAAGGGACAACATTTCCATATAAGGAGCGCCAACATTCCCAAAAGGAGGAAAATGACCAGGATTCCCATCGGAGGGGATTCCTTGGTTGGTGAACTCCGAAAAAGTTGCCATCAAAAACGATCTTCAGAACAACACCCTAAGGAAACTAACTTTAACGAGGAATATTTCGTGGGCAGTTAATTTTTAAAACATTGAAACAAAACTCTGTTGTTTCATCTTTTAAGAGTCGAGAAACAGGAAAAAGGTGACTCTATCTCTTTCAGTTTGGAAACAAGTGTGAAAGGACAAGCACTTGATGACCTTTTCAAATTTAAGGAGTCAGATAAGATCAAAATGACTACTCGGGAATTCTAGGCAAAGGGTGTACCAAATAACCGTGAATTGCAATATACACCTTGGTTTCAAAATGAAAGAGAAATCAACCAAGGACTTAATGTACATGCAGGAAATCTCCCCGAATGTTGTGTCTGGTGTATCATGGGTATAGGGCGGCAGACTCGACTTCCTATGGATAAAGGATAGAAACCTAGCGGGGTCTCCCTTTATATACGCAACGGTACGGGGAGCACAAGTCCATACTAGCACTGTCTAAAGCCAAGAGGCGAACAATAGCACTAGGTTTAACGACATCGGAACACGTCTCTAACCTAGACCTCTAAATGTTTTGTTAATGTTTCAATGCTGCCTTAGTGTAAATTGAATAAATTTTATTGTTAATCTCCAATTATGTTTCAATTTTCAGGCCCTAGCGAGTGTAATGTCTCAAAATCTCCTAAATACACACTATATGCCATAGTATATCATTTCATTCAATGAAAGCTAATTACGAGAGAGTTAAGAGATTTTCATACAATAACAAAATGACCAGAAAAAAATCACTAATGTCTCTAATGCAAGCTAATGAAAACTAAAAAGCTTTTCTTTCAGAGTTACAAATCACTAGATTCGATTTGCATTAATTAATCAAGAAAAAAAGAGATTTTTTTTGTATTTTCAGTGTTTAAGAGCATAGTGCACTAAACAAAATGAAAACTAATGAAACGAACAATTTGAGAAGCGATAGCAAAGGATTAAAAACAAGCAAGTTTCACTCAATGAAAGAACACAATCAGACCTCAAATTGACAAAACAATCCCTCAAAACCAAAAGAATCCCAAAGACTCAAATGAACCATGTAATCTAGGCCCAAAACGAGACAAGGCGGAATTGGAATGAGGAAGAAACCAATCACTCAAATAATGCAACAAAATGATAGACAACCACCGAAAAAATGTAAAGAAGAAATCACAAATTTGACTGAACAGATAGAAACCAAAAACTCCCACGGGAGGCTCGACACACTATAGCACCTAGATGCCCTAGGGCTAGAATGTAAAATCAATAGAAGAGGGAAAAAAACCAAAGGATGAAGGCTACAGTCAGTCAAACACGGCTCCAGAACACCCAGGCAGACGTAAAAATGAAATCAAAATCACAGATCAAGCTCAGAAAGCTCAAACCCAAGCAAACCCTAGCACCTTACAGAATTGGCACGATTGTTAGGCTGCAACTAGCGCCAGAACAGCATTGGCGTGGGCAATACACTGGCAACGTGAACCAATTGGCACGAATATTAGGCTAATAAGCGCGCTAGTCGAGTTTACTATGCAAAAATAAAAAAGAGCAATCCAAGAAAAAGACTAGTGATGGTGGGGCTAAACAAAAGCCAAATACACGAAATGATCCAGCCAAAAGAGCTGATCAAGCAAGCAAAGTCAAGAATCGACCGAAAAGACAAGACAATACTTCAAATCAACGTCTCCCCAGTTGAGTCACCAATTTTTTGTAGAGGTAAATCCCCTCTGTGGACAGAGGCAATCCCTACTAGCCCAGATCGGGTCTAGCAACAATCATATCACGCTAAGGCGCAAGTTCCTAATTGCAATAGACCAAATTGCGAACAAGGCCTACCTTAAGTCCAACACTGTTGTTTGCAAAGAAGATAGCGCTCCCGATCCCTTGCCCAGACAGATCACAATTCTCCCACTTGACGTGATCGAACAACTGTACATACAAGAAACATGACGAACACAAGCGTAAAACCCAATATATGCAATTATGTATCAGTCAGAGAAGACACGACTCATGATCACAATGTATGAACAACACAAGTGGAACCATAACCAAAGTCACTTATCATTAATCAATACAAAGAAATATAAAACCTGGCTCTGACGTTGAATCTTCCATTGGTGGGTCGACAGAGGAATACGTCTTGGTAAAGCTCGTCGAGAATGGGACAAGCCTCTCTCTTCGGTTGTCTTGACAATAATCTCTTTACAATTGATTCAGTTGTATTCAGGCTACTAAAACTTCAAAGGCTCAGCCATTCAACCCCTTCATCAATGGAATATGGCTATATTTATAGAGGAGAGGAGGAGGTTGGGATCCATACAATAGTGGAAGGGAGGCCTTATCCCTTGGGAGGTTCCCCATAAGGTGGAAACAAGAGGCCAAAGGAGGAAGGCCGTGGTTATTCAGTCGAAACCACTCCTCGTGACTCATCCACGAAGTTGTTGTGATCGAAACTTCGCCTCCTTTTTAAAAAAAAATTCCATAAGAAGATTGGTGTGGGTGCTTAACTGGGACAGAGCGCCAACTAGCGCGGGCTCAGTGCTAATTTTCCTCATTGGCGCGAGGACATAACGGGCTACCAGCGCCATGGAAAAAACATGTGTTTTTAGGGGTCTGCTCAGGAAATGATCAACAGAAGGAATGTTGTCCTCATGGAAAGGGATGCAATGATGGTATTTTAAAGGCATGACACTGCTTATTTATCACATAAACGACCCTCCAATGGGCGAGATGGGGATTGAAGGGATGGTGACAGATTACTGTGTAATAGGTCGGCAGAAATTTTTGTCTACAACAGCGAGCAAATCAGCCATCCGATTCTTGTCTCTCATCATGAACTGTATATTGAAAGCCAAGAAGAATTTTTCCACTAGGTCCCATATCTAATTTATATAAGCTCTGATCCTTGGATGTTTAGCCTAGCACTGATTTCTGACTTTTATTACTACTAGCTTTGAGTCCTCGAAAACTGTTAGGTTCTGGATATTCATATTCTTTGATGTCTGTAATCCTAGTAGTAGTGCTTCATATTCGGCCACATTTTTTGTGGCTTCGTATTCCACCTTGAAAGAGAGAGGGACCAAACATCCTTTGGGTGAGATCAAGAGCACCCTAGCCCGATTCCCTTCTCTCAAATTGGCCCTGTAAAAAGGCAGAGTCCATATATCGTCCTCATATTTACTCCTGCGTAATTTCTATTTTAGAGGGAAGACTTTAGCCTCCTGCAGGAAATCTTCATCTTCTTTGAACATGAGGCAACAAAATTCACCCTCCTTACCATATACCAGGGATTTTGTTGAGCCATCAGCCTTAGTAACCATCTTTATGAACCTGGACTCTCGTTATAGCCTTCTTTCCTCCCCTCTGAATACTGGAATAGTAGCATAGGTGAGATCAAGTTTAATTGACCTGCCAATGTTTGAACCCCAATATCTAAACAACAACATTCTGAATCGGGCTGGAATGTCAGCTACAATGATATCCATCACCACGCTCTTCGATAGAATCTGGGCCAATCTTACCACTAGATATTTTATCATGCCTAGGCACTTAACCATCTTGGAGTCAAACGAATACATATTATTATATGGACAGGTAATTTACAGCCCCAATTTATCCATGACAGGCAGTGATAGTAGGTTGTGTGGAGCCCTGGAATCTAGCATTCAGTTGTGTAGCAGCAAATCATGAATGACTAGAGATACATAGAATGGGGGGGTTGTTCAGTCCAACTCTTCTACATGAGGGCCAAAGACCACCATGGGTCTCTCTTCCTATAGATTGAGACTGTCTGGTAGAGGAACTACGCCATGCGGGAGCATGAATTAGGATACTTGAGATTTATACAAAGGTTGTTTTAAAAGTTTGACTAGGGGAACAGGGATCTTGACCTTTTCTAACTCTTTTTGGAGTTTGAATATTGTAGGATTGTTTTCTGTAAAGACCTCCTTCTGTTTCTCTTTAGGGTGGATGGGTAAGTTTGAGGCTGTAGCAGAAGCCCTTTGATTTACAAGGGGATCGGGAACTGCCTTCGTGGAGGAAGAGGCAGTGGATTTATGGTGCACAGGCTCTTCTATGGGTTTTTTCCCCTTGCTGACAGAATTTGGAGGGGCCTGCTCTTTTGGAGTGGACTCTTCCTCTTTCTCGTGTACTCAGGTCCTCTTTCTAGAGGATCTGAGGTCATAATTCTTATGGAGTGTTGGGGCCCTTTTTTTGAATACTTGTTTTGAATATTTTGAATTTTGAATAAAGAACAGCTTTTTGGGGTTGCAGAATGACACATGGTAGCCGCAATCGAGTCACAAATACGGTGAGTAGTGGAGCTACTGAAGTTGCGAGGGAATAGGTAGATAGTTGAAGAATGCAGATGCATGAGTACAAGTGAAGAGAATATACAGCAGAAGAAAGAGAGCAGAACACACAAACAACAAGAGAGAAGTCGAAAGTAGTTGAAGAAGAACGCAAGAGGAACTAACAGTTGCAACGGCGGGTGAATAAATAGCTGTCACCCGGCTGAAGGAAGGGACGAATGTAGAGTGACTAAAGGAGATTGAGCGGATGCTGCAAAGGGAACCCAGGCTGAGCATGATATCTCTATAGTTCCTAGGTTTCTCTTACCTACCTTTCTGTTCTATGAGACGTTTGTAACTGACTTGTAAGCTCTTCCTATGAAAGAAATGTAACTGTGGGCTTGGTTGAATATTATCAATATACTTGCAAGTTGTTGTCTTATTGTGTGAGTCACATGCATGCATGATGTTTGTGATGACTTAAAATTTTATTTGCTTAATACCTGTACACTCTCTGATTGTTCCTGCGTATATAATGATGTTTATGCAATCAATTCTATGTTAATCATGAGTTGCGGATCCTTTCCCCACTATCGATCTATTCCCCTTCTGCATGTGGTCGCGGCATGCCTCGGGTGAGACTCTCTACTCCCCGAAGTAGGCTGACAATGCCGGTGTGGTTCTAGACTACAGCGGATTCCCTTGTTGGCCCCAACCCCTGAACCTGGGTCTTGCCTGCGAGACCTGTTTCTTCGCCAAAAAATGGTTCTGTTGTCGGGACCTGCATGTTATGAGGGGAATTATATCATGGTATCAAGGGTCTTCGAAGGAGAAATACGAAGATGGTGGGATAACCATCTAGACCAATTTGTTGCTCAGCAAGCAGAGTTGACGAATCAAAAGGAAAGGGTGCTAAGGGATCTCGTCCTTTTCTCAGATTCTGCCAGTGATACCTACGAGATCCTCTAGGGAAAATTCCTTAGTAACCTCTACAATTGGTTGCGGAGGTTACAAACGAAGGTGCCTAGGGATAGCTCGCGGAAGATAAACTGCAAGTGGGGGCACGGGGATCTGGTGGCTTAGCATCGGTTAGATACTGAGTTGACCCGCGTGGTGGAATTTTGGGTAGAGACCACTTTGAACGGATATATTGTATAGTTTGCTGCAGAGTGCTACCAATCCTTCTCTAAGGCTGAAGCTATCTTCCATTCCAGGCTAAGAGGGAAGCTGCTTAAGGAGATTCCACTATGGATTAAGGCCCTGATGGTGGATGAAGGGCTGATGGAATTCCAAAATTTGAGCATGGAAGCGTAAACCTCCAGTGCTGGGGGAAGGGCTGAAGGGACAGATGCTACGTGAAGTGTGAAGCGGGGAAGTGGGGGATGGATGCTGAGGCCATAAGGAGATTGAGGGAGCGACGTGCACATCAGCGGGCGTAGATCGCCGACAAGTGGCGAGAAAGGGTGATGCGGGAGTTAAGACGATGGGAAAACGATAGGAAGAATCAAGAGGAGGTGCCTCAGAGGATAGGAATTATGGACACTCAGGCGGATACCCTGGAAAGGGAAGGGACCGCTGTGGGAGTGGGGCGGGTGCATGGGAGCCGAGCTAAGGGAGAAAGGGAGACGACGACTGACGAAGACGATGCAGGTGTGCAGCCCGAAGAAAGTTTCAATGGTGAATGGTACATCATGATGCAGTAGTTGTTTCAAGAGCGGACGACATTCATCTCTCTAGGCAACCCTACTTCAAAAAATTTGCACGGCAAGGATCCCTACCTTCCCCTGGTACTCTATCAACCTTTCAGTAATATTTTCGTTAAGTTACAAGCATTGAGTCAATTGCACAGTAGTTCATTGTCGATAGTGACACACGTTAATAGCAGCATCACTAGCAGTATTGCATTCCCCAGTGGAATAGTCACGCAACCAGGACCTGGAGGATTTATCTTGGTCAACCCTCCGCAAGTAAATATGGCTAGGTCATTCACCTGGTATCAAGAATTCTCTGGCCGAGGCAATGATGATGTAAAGCAACACTGGTATCTCTGCGAAGCCATATGGAGGGCTTGGCAGACGCCAGATGCAGGGAAGCTAATAGAGTTCCAAACCATGCTCAGAGAAAGGGCTATGTGATGGTTTATCAAGTGGTCCAAGGCCCATCCTAATCCTATAATCGCGGACGTTAAGCGGGATTTTGTTCAGCAATTTAAACTTCCCCAGACGGACTAGAAGGGTTTGTCCGAGCTTTAGGAGATTAAGTAGAAAGAAGGAGAGAATGCATGTGAGCTGATGAGTCAATTCAAGGATGCGATCGGGAAACTCAGCTACCCGATCGACCCAAACCATCAGAGGGACTGGTTCATCAAGGCTCTGCTTCCCTTGACACGAACCCCCCTCACCCAGCAGAAGATTGACAACTTGCAGGATGCTTTGGAACAGGCCATGAAGATAGAGGCCATGGTGGGCTACCCTCAGGAATATTGGGGAGGGCTGGCCCCACAGGATCCTTCCTTGGTGGGATTGCAACATCAAATCGCTAGTCTGACTGAAAATCTCAAGGAGATGCAGCCGATAAGACCAGCCAGGCTGAACGTTTGGTGCAGTCACTACCTAGTCGAAGGCCACGTCACAACCGAGTGTCCTTGGCTGTGTGGCATGGGTGTGGGACCCTCTGTCGTGGCAATCCAGGGGGGTCCACCCATGGGGGGTGGTGCGGCGATGAATCCACAGGGGGTATACCGGCCACAACAGCCTTATGTGGGGTTCCCATCTCAACCAAACCCAACCGCCATGGAATATTGCGATATTTTTTAGATGATGGGGCATCAACCTTGGATGTGACCAATACTACAAAAGTAATCCAACATCCCAAATAATGCATACTGTGAGTTTTGTGCTTCCACGACTCACAACACTGAGCAGTGCAGGGCTCTCGACGCACTCGTGGACCGATTGGACCGACCCTCCTATAGGGTGAACGAGGCTTCCGGGGGAAGAGGAGGTGTATGCGTGGAGGCCGCACAGGGGGATGAGGTCTTCTGAAATGCTACAACTATGACTAGGGGTGTCACGTGGCTCAGGAATGTCCCCTTCCTCGACGTCCTTGGTGTTCCCAATGCCGAGTAAATTCCCATGCAACCGAGGACTGTCCCGAACTCATCAAGAAGTGGGAGGAACGGGCACAGAAGAGGGGCATGAATTTGGTAAAATTTGAACCTCGAGGAATCGCAACCCTGACCATGCATAATGTATCTATCGTGACGCGCGGTGGCAAGAAGATGGTAGAGGACGCTCATGGAAAGGAGTCGGTCTGGGCTATCCGGCCCCCCTCCCCGAAACAAATGATCCGGCTGGACGCGTAGAAGAGGTACTTCTAGGAGGCGGTGGAGGATTTTTCTCAGCTGGGGGGAGCCAGAGGCCTTGAGGTACCCCCGACGACTAGCTCCGGAGAACAAAGCGCCACGGGGACCTTGATTGAGGAATGGCTTCAGCTGTTCCTCAAGATTGTTGATAATGCTTCGATGCGGGACCAGCTCAAGCGTACCCTGGAGGACGCATTGCAGGGGAATACAAGGCTGAGGGAACCTGTGGACACAGCACCCCAGTACGTGCAGTGGGTCAAGCGGAACAAGCGACGAATGAGAAAAGAGTTCTGGCTTAACACATAGGTTGCGGGATTCCAAATCAGTGATACCATTCTTGATTTAGGGTCTGACGTCAACATCCTGCCGTGGAAGACGTGGGAGGCTCTTGGATGGCCCTGGTTGACGTACTCGCCAATCCAACTCAGAATGGCGAACGAGTACTGCATTGTGCCGATCAGCCAAATCGAAGGCATCGAGGTCGACATTGTGGGGGTGAAGACTTACACGGATTTTGAGGTTATTGATATTATGGGAGACAAGGATCCCTACCCCGCCCTGCTAGGCATCGATTTGGCTCTTGAGAATTACACCATGATCGACCTCAAAAAGGAGTTGATGATCTTCAAATATGGGGAGGTCTGGGTCACTCAACCTCTCGACCCATATCAAGGCCCGCGATATAAAAAAAATGTGGACAACTGGGAGGATGCTCAGATGATGGAATACCTTTATCAGATGACTGCCGGGAAGCGGGAGGACTACATTAACCCGACCACAACCGGCTCCGTCAGCTGGCACAATTTCCAAAGCTCAGAGCTGGGATCGGAACTAGCCTGGGAATACTGGCAGTAGGGGGGGTATGAGACCAGCACGAGGAGATGTGTCGCCATTACCCGAGTCTGTTGGATTGGTGCTGAGTTTATAGAATTACCCACCCTCTCGAACATGCAAGATATCAAAACCTTTATTACAAAGGTCAAGGACATGGTGCCAGAAGGAAGTAGGATACCACTTTTGGACGTCGCACTACAATCCACATCAGCCAAGTGGTGGAAAAATCACCGCAACACCCTGTCACGGTGGAGTTGTGTGGTGGAGGCTTTGAGGGCGCGTTTCAGAGAAGAAGAATGCTTGTGAAGCAGGCACAGGTAGCAAGGGACTTCTGATCCGCGGGACCACCTGAGGACCTATGAGGAGCAGTGGCAAAGTCTAGGATACCCACAAGATCTATGGGTACATCGATTCATCTACTCCTTAGATACCATCCCCCAGGCCTGGTACTTAGGGGAAGAGCGGAAAAGAGGAACCAGCTCCTGGTGGAAAGTCATGAACAAATTTTTTCGGTGCTTTTCCTTCGAAGGAGACACCGAGCTGGTGTCCCGGGCATTACAAGCTATCAAGGGGGTCCTATTTCTCCGCGACTCAGGGACCGACGGGAGCACCTTTTCATCACGTCCTGAGGCCAGGCGTGAGTTCGCTTGCAAACGGATTGACGGCGGTCCAGACGATGACAGTTTGGAGGACCTTAGGCACCTATATTTCAAAGAGAAGGAAGGCGAGCGAAACATCAACGAAGAACCAACTACTGAAGGCATCCATTTACTCCCATTGAAAACAAAGAAGCTGAACATTGGTACGAAGGAAAAACCCAAACTGGCTACGGTTGGGGATTACTGGGATGAGGAGATGACAAGGGAAATTTTCAGCCTCCTCCGGGAATATGAAGACTTATTCCCTTCATCGGTTGCAGGTTTGAAGGGTATCAAAGGTTACCTCAGAGAAATGCATATTGTGCTGAAACCATACGCCAGGCCCGTGAAGCATCGACCCTATTGGTTGAACCCACGAATCAAAGAAAAGGTCAAGATGGAGATTGACAAGATGTTCGCCGCAGGTCTCATCTTTCAGGTGGAAGAAGCAGAGTGGGTGAGCCCTATCGTCATTCAGAATAAGAAGGACAAATCAGAGATACGCGTCTATGTCGACTACCGGAGTCTGAAAAACGCCTGCATCCATGATCCCTTTCCCACTCCATTCAGAGACGAAGTATTGGATCATGTTGTGATAAATGAAGCTTACTGCTTCACTGATGGCTTTTCGAGCTATCATCAGGTGTGCATTGCGGAAGAGGACAAAAAAAAGACGACGTTCACCATCGAGTGGGGATCATTCGCATACCATGTGATGCTGTTCGGATTGAAGAACACCCCGGCCGTGTTTTCCCGGATTGTCATCGCTGATTTCTGAGAGTATATCCACAAGTTCCTGGAAGTCTACATGGATGACTGGACCGTCTATAGTTTGTTGAAGAACCACGCCACCCTATTGCGTATCATGTTCGATCAGTGTTGACAGTTGCAGATTTCCTTGAACTTGAAGAATTGATTTTTTGCAGTTTCTTTTGGCACGATGTTAGGACACGTGGTGTGCAAGAAAGGGGTATACGTCGACCCCGCTAAGGTGGCCATGATCGTCCATATGGAAGCTCCTGAAATGGTTAATCAGTTGCGGGCACTTCTAGGGCACACCGGGTATTACAGGCGATTTATCCGCAATTACACGAAGATCACTACTCCTTTAGAAAAGTTGTTGCGGAAGTCAGAAATATTCCAGTGGAAAAAGGAGTGTCGGATGGCCCATGACACCCTGAAGGAAAAGCTAGTGACGACGCCTATTCTTGTTCACCCCGATTGGGATAAGCAGTTCCACGTGCACATCGATGCTTCTCGTATTGCACTTGGGGCTGTCTTGGTGCAACCAGGGGAGACGACAGTTGACCACCCAATTTACTTCGCCAGCCGCAAACTGTCTAATGCAGAGAGGAATTACACCACTACCAAGAGGGAGGCCCTGGAAATGGTGTACTCACTCCAGAAGTTCTGCCACTATCTTCTAGGAGGCAAATTCAAGTTCTTTACAGATCACTCTGCTTTGAAGTACCTAGTCAAAAATCCCGTTTTGGAAGGACGGATCTATCGCTGGCTTCTACTCTTCCAAGAATTCACGTTTGAGGTGATTGTTAAGCCCGGGAGGTTGAACATCGGGCCTAATCACTTATCCATGTTGGAGACAGGGGAGAACGATGGCTCTCTCGATGATCAGCTGCTAGATGCTGACCTTTTCCGACTCGAAGCTGTACCGAACTATTTGGCCGACATTACCGCCTATCTGACCACAGGGCAGTGCCCTCAGCACTACACCCCACTCCAAAAATGGCACTTGGTCGTCCGCGTTGTCGAATACCAACTGATTTCAAGCCAGCTATACAAACTAGGCCTTGATGAGGTTCTGCGCAAATGTGTCCTTGACCACGAACGTGAAGCCGTGATGTGGGAATGCCACAGCGGAGTTGTGGGGGGGGCATGTGGGGGTGAAACCCACCACGAGGAAGGTACTCCAAGCTGGACTGTGGTGGCCGATGGTCCATGCCGATTGTAATACATTTGTTAAGAGATGCGATGTCTGTCAGTGAACGAAGAGGCCCTCTCACATGGACAAGCTTCCGCTACACCCAGTACATGTGTTACGGCCATTCGAGAAGTGGGTTGTCAACTTTGTAGGCCCCATAGCCCCAGTCGCCAGGCACTCCAAGGCCTGCTACATCATTACCACAACCGACTACCTCACCTGGTGGGCTGAGGAAACAGTGGTACGTGACTGCATGGCGGATACAGTAGCACAGTTCATCTTTGAACACCTCATCAGCAGGTTTGGTTGCCCGCGAAGTTTAACCAGCGATTAGGGTACGCATTTCATTAATGACACGGTCAAATCGCTGCTAGACACATTCATGATTCAAAATCAAAAAAGCAACCCGTACCACCCGCAGGCCAATGGTACTGTTGAAGCGTTCAACAAAATCCTTGAAAAGGGGCTGACAAAGATCTGCAACGCCCAGCGGGATGACTGGGATGAGCGGCTACCAGCTGCACTATGGGCCTACCAGACTACGGTGAAGTGCCTGACCAATCAGACACCGTTCCAGTTGGTGTATGGCTGGGAAGCTGTGATTCCCATCGAGTTCACTGTACCAAGTCTTTTAATTACCACATCCCTCAAGTTCTTGGAAGAAGCATCGCTCCAGGAGCGCCTACATGAATTACAAGAATTGGACGAGGCCCGTTTCCTGGCCGAGTTTCACCAGAAGGTTCAGAAGGATAGGCAAAAGGCATGGCACGACCGCCACATCAAGAAAAAAATGTTCCAGGTTGGCGGAAAGGTCCTCTTATATGACAGCAAGTTTCAGAAGTTTCCAGGAAAACTACAGATGCACTGGTTGGGACCTTACTTCGTTGTCAAGATTAGAGATTCTGGTGCTATTCGGTTGGCTCAGCTGGACGGTACGGTTTTACCTGGGTGGGTGAATGGTGCATGCCTGAAACCTTACCACGAGCAAGTCCTCTAATTTTTTATTAATAACTCTCGTAACCGAGAGAAGCCATAGAGTAGCGTAGCTTAATAAAATCTCCCGCAACCAGGATGAGCATAGGTAGTATTTCTAGTTCATGCATGGGTCATCAATAACCGCATTTTTGCAGGGACCGCACCTCAACCGATTGTGGTCAAGGAGGGGCGTGTACAGCGTGTCATCGCCATAGGACTAGCAAACGTGTCAGTGTCAGTCCATATCATGTCAGTCAGTACTTGTGTCAGTTCGTAAGATCGCCTAGATTTATAACATAAATTACCATAATTAGAAGTAACCCTAAAATAATCATTTTTCCATAATTTGAAGTAACCTCATCCATCACGTCTGCCCATTTCCCCATGCCACCATTAGCAACTGTCAGACTACACCTCAGCTGGCGATTGATCGCACGATTATCGCCGAGAAGAATGCCAACAGGAATTAACTCATCATGGGGTCTCATCAACCTCACTCGTGCCAAGTAATTAGATAACTTGCATGGAAAAAAACACAAGAATTATGGAACAGTTAGAATTAGCAATTGAAGCAGAACCAGAGCAACAGAATTATCCAGAATCATAGCGTCGAGAGAAGATGTCGAGACCAATTTTGCAGGTGTATCAACATCGAGAAAAGATGCCAAAGGCCCACCCAACAGTCATGGAACCAGAGCTAGATAGCAGAATTCACAAAATAGAGTCCCTCGTCAGGAAATGTGACAATGCGGCCCTCATAGATGCCAATCTCTCGGACTCTGTCGAGTTCCAGGCACTCAAATGGAATGCGTATATGGAACATTACTTCACAGAAGCCGAGTGTTTAATAAACAGAATTCTACCAGAGTTCCGAGGCTTACAGCAATCTTCTCTTCTGAACTTAAGAAATCTTCCGGTCTTCGAGACCACATGACCGGCTATGCAGTGCACCAGGTTCTTACTCAGCCGCATCCAGAATGGGTCCTTGTGGTTGAATAAGGAAATTCCCATTCATACCGAGGATATCCACCGGCTTACAGGGATGTCACAGAATGGCGCAGACGTCTCGACTGCATGTCAGACTACTTCTAAGCGATCGCAGAAGTCGGGAGATGCCGACTACTATGTTAAATATGGCACACGATGGGGAGGGAAGGGAGCCAAGATGGAGCTTATCAATAAGCCCGAGATCAAATTTGCATGCTACCTCATTTCCAGCAAGACAATGAGGCACTACACAAAGGGTGAATGCACTCTGGACACTATCTCCATTGCAGAGCACTACATTCAGGGATCCAAGCTAAACTAGTGCTCCTTCCTATTGAAGGAGCTACTCGACGCGTGCAAAGAAAAATACAAGCGGGCTACAAGATTCATTTACGGATATTTGATAGTTGTGTTTGCCATGTGGAAGTGGCACACTCCTCTTGTCAGGTTTCCAGTGGAAATTCCAGAGGGCCAGCCTCTAGCGATGAAGTTCGTTCCGTGGAAGGTATCGGTTGACCCCAGCTCCAAAGAAGTTAATGCCGAGGCATTTCGTACCTGGTATGGTTTGATGATGGACGTGGTGACCAGCTAGTAAAGGGTGCCTAGGAACTTGCTAGATGAGTACAGTGAACAGGTATGGTTCGGGGTTAGTCACAAGCATACTTATATCTGACCTACTTGTGTGCGAGAGGACACATTTCACATGCAGCCACTGAAGTTCCAGCTGGAAGCTACCGCATTCCACAATGAAGTTTGTTCGTGGCCGGGGGTCGCGATGGAAATCCGCAATGGGGTACCCATTTACAACTTTGATCAGATGCTACCGCAGCAACAACCTGTCGAGATGGATGTGGAGGTGGCACAACAGGATCCCACCAGGTCGCTCACCCCTCTCATCTGCGGCTTAGACAATCAGGTACGCAGTTTTAATGCGGTGACCAAGGTTGTCTCAAGCTATGTTGCTCCTTTTCATCTGTTCTCTGAGTTCCAGTTCTCTTAATCCACATCACATCCCCACATAAATTCCATTACCTCCCCCATCCCCACTGTTTTATTTACTTCTCCAAGTCCGACGATGACCCCGGTGGGGGAAAAGAACAAAACCATCGACTCCTTGGAAACCCCTCAGGCCAAGCGGGCCCGAATCATATAGTCAAGTCTAGTGGTGGACCTCACTGAGGAGGATCCACCCTAGCCACAGAGTACAGGAGTGCCGATATAAGAATAATCACTCATTGACCCCTCCGAGTTCATCAACATTCGCCTTCCACCACCACGTACCGTTCCACCTCCACCTACCACTTCATCCACCCCATCCAATTCATCCGCCACCGTGTTAGACCCAATCATCCGGGAACTACTTACTGGGGACCACGGGGCTAAGGTTGACTCTAGTACTGTAGAAATAGTACCACTGGTCGACCCCGTTGGGGAACCCCAAGTTTCTTTATCTGATATATTTACCCAGATGGCACAAATTGTTTCCGACTTAGCTGAGGCTCAGCCTGAGCCTACTGTACCTCCACAAACTGCCCAGAAAGATCAGCAGGAACGGCCGAACTTGAAAATGGCTGACTCAGTGCCTCATCAGACTCCACCGTCATCCCCTCCAGAGCACTCTAATCGATCAGTTGCCAGTGGGCAGCCCTTGTAGGAAAGGCAGCCAGACCAAAGTAATTTGGGGGTTGCCAACCTAGAAACATGGGGTACGGGTCAGCTGTACTTCTTTATCCAGAGGGTAGCCCATCAGGCCGAAAGGCTACATTCTGAACTACAGTAGAGGTGCACCGAACAACAGCAGTAGATAACTGCACTTACTGAACAGTGCAACCAGCTCATAACGGCACAGGAGCAACTGAAAGGTTAGATAAACGATGCCACCAAGGTGTTTTCAGAGCTGTGGCCAACTTTCGGGGCTCATTATACTTAGCTTCCTGTTGATGTCCCAGAGACGAGTATCGTAGCATAGGAATTCCACCTCCAAATCACATTCAATGGCCTCCACAGGGAAAACAAGGAGCTTCAAGTAGCGTTAGCCACACGACCAGTGCTGCCCGATCCAGAGGTTGTCTATTTAGCACAGGTTGCAGAAAAGCAGGGCCAAGCCACTCAAATGCAGGAAACTCTCAACTCTATGGCATGTGAGGCTTACAACCTCCTGAAGGGTCTTTAGGAGTGCTCAATTTCCCTTACCGTAAAAACACAGCCAATTTCAGCACAGCTCCAACAAATTTCGAGGGAAATCCAAGAGGCCACGGACCTCTTGCAGTTGGACCAGTTATATGCCTAGGCGGATGCTATAGAAGTGCAGATCCAGCAAACAGAGGCTAGCTTAGCAATGGACAAATAGGTAATTCGTGAGCCCCACCCGCCCCTCCAACTCAACGCCAGGACAATGCAACAGCTAGCTGCTGAGGCTGAAACCTAGATTAGCACGGTGTTCGGGACTATAACGGCGCACATAGAGGAGGCAACTGTCACCAAGATTGCCGCAGAAATATATTCCTTGGTGCAGGGATGGCAACGAGCTGTGACAATCTTCACTGAGCTTAAAGCTACAGCGTTCATCAAAGTCTCGGAGTTGGGGCCCTTGTTTAGACAACAGACGGAAGGAGCACAACAAGAACAAGCCACAGGGTCCAGCGGGGCGATGGAGATAGAGACAATGATTTTCGATTGACTCGGGACGAGTCAAGAAACTATGGTCGGGTCCTGTTGGGGCCCTTGTTTTGAATACTTGTTTTGAATATTTTTAATTTTGAATAAAGAACAGCTTTTTGGGGTTGCAGAACGACACATGGCAGCCGCAATCGAGTCACAACTACGGTGAGTAGCGGAGCTAATGAAGTTGCAAGGGAATAGGTAGATATCTGAAGATAGAAGATGCATGAGTAAAGATGAAGAGAATATATCGCAGAAGACAGAGAGCAGAACACACACACAATGAGAGAGAAGTCGGAAGCAGCTGAAGAAGAACGCAAGAGGAACTAACAGTTGCGGCAGCGGGTGAATAACTAGATGTCACTCGCCTGAAGGAAGGGATGAATTCAGAGCAACTGAAGGATATTGAGCGGATGCTGTAGAGGGAACCCAAGCCGAGCATGATATCTCTGCAGTTCCTAGGTTTCTCATACCTACCTTTCTGTTCAATGAGATGTCTGTAACAGACTTGTAAGCTCTTCCTGTGAAAGCAATGTAACTGTGGGCTTGGTTGAAGATTATCAATATACTTGCAAGTTGCTATCTTATTGTGTGACTCACATGCATGCATGATGGTTGTGATGACTTAAAATTTTATTTGCTTAATACCTGTACACTCTCTGATTGTTCCTGCGTATATAATGATTTTTATGCAATCAATTCTATGTTAATCATGAGTTGCGGATCCTTTCCTTGCTATCGATCTATTCCCCTTCTGCATGTGGTCGTGGCACACCTCGGGTGAGAATCTCTGCTCCCCGGAGTAGGGTGACAATGCCGGCGTGGTTCTAGACTACAACAGATTCCCTTGTTGGCCCCAACCCCTGAACCTGGGTCTTGCCTGCGAGACCTGTTTCTTCGCCAACATGGAGTTGCGCTTGCATACAGTCAACAAATTTCCTGTAGTAATCATCAATATCTTGATCTTCTGGGGAAACTTATTTCTCTTCTAGCTCCTCTTCTAGAGTGAGCTCCCCTCTCTTCATCTTCTGAGTAAGCAAGGAATTGGTCTTCCTGATAATTAGGGGCTTCCTCAGTTTTTCCTTCCACTTACCCTTATAAATATAGAGGAGGTTGGATATGATCCAGTTGCTCCTTTCTATCCCACTGTAAAATTTGCAGAGGTGGTTTCCCGTACTATGGATTGAAACCTTGATTAGGATCCATCTTGTTGGGTCAAGAAGAGGAATTTTTATCCTCCAATTTAAGCTTCACCAGCTTACTGGAGAGGTTTTTTATCATCTTGTTCATCTCTTTGATCTTATACTCCGATTCTTCTCTTTCTTAATTAGAGGAAGAAGTCTCCTCATTACCCCTTCTCCTGGCATCATTCTTTGTTCTTCCTTTGTATTTTCTGGTAGAGGAAAAATTTGCTTCTACCTCTAGGGAATCAATCTGGATCTAATCTAGGGATGCATACTTTCTTTCTCTCAAAGTGAATCCAAACTCAGACTCAAATTCTCCAGCAAAAACCACTTTTGCCATTGCTTGAGGAGGTTTTATTTTAGTTAGTATATTTTTGTACAACTTATTAAATATTTCTATAAAATCCATTACATCTTCATTATGTTTCTTCTTCAGGGCATTGAACTCTATGAGGATGTAACCATGATCCCTCTTTTCTCCCCATTTTTGAGTAAAATAATTTTCTATTTCCTCCCAAGTGGTGACAACATTGTTAGCAAGATATTTAAACCACTTTCGGGCTTCCCCATCCAAACACTAGACAAATAGCCTCAATGCCACATCCAAGTGTTCCACATTGACATTTTCAGCAAAAGCACAAAATTCCTCAATATTCCTATGGGAAGAAGTATTGTCTTCCCCTGTGAACCGAGGAAAGAGATTTAGGTAATCTTGAGGCATATCACTTAAAACTTGAGGCAAGGTCAATGGGGCATATTTATTAAGGAGGAAACCCGACACAACCATGAGGGGTGGTAGTGGTGGATTGTGATGGATTACGATAGGTATATGTTGAGATGGGATTTGTATATTTACCTTAGATGAGTTATGGATTATGGTAACTTTTTTGACTCCTTCTGCCTCTAGGGTGGGACATGAAGGGGGAAGAGAGGCATTTAATGACTCGGCTTCATATTTTATCTCAGAGATGGCTAGAGTAGAGTTTTCTGGGGTATATTCGAGTACTCGTGCTATATAGCCAGGGCTACAAACTATGACTTTCTAAGATGAGGATGGAGATTCTTCTAATGAGAATGAGGGTAGTTTTTCTTGAAAAGGTTTCTTTCCTTTCCAAATTCTCTTGAATATAATTTTTTTCAGGGTCAGATACAGAAAAATTTCTTAACTGAGAGGTGTCTAACCTTATATGTAGCTTGGTATAAGCCAGAATTACAGCTGATTTAGATTTAGATAAAAATGGAGTCGCCAAGGTGAGGACTGTGCAACTCTCAACCCTTCGTGCTCACTTGATTAAAGGGTGAAGACAATGTCATATTCCAGGAAAAATATTTTCAACTTAGTTCCTCGGCAATGGCACCAAAAATAGGTTGTCACTGCTAGAGACAACCTTGAGTTGCATAAGACCAATGCCTAGGACATCTTAAAACAGGGGGTCATCTAGGTTCTCTTCGTGTTCTTTAACAAGAACCTCCTGGATATTAACTGGATGGAATTTTTTGATATGTGGTTCTAGATCACAAGGAGAGCAGAGTAATAACTGTTAACTTTGATTGTAAGGAGAGAGGCTTGCTCAGAATGGGCCTGTGGCTGTCATGAAATGGGATTTGCTGCAAATAGGGCCAGATGTGAAACCAGTGAACAGTCTTTAAAGTTCATTGGGATGAATACCATGAAGAATTAGGATGGTAATTCAAAGTGAGGCGGGCTTACAAGGTATAATAATCTACCCTTCAAGGACTTAAGAGGACAACGGTAAAGAGAAGGAACTTGAAACAGGAATCATGCACCGAGCCTAATTAAGGTAGTATTATAGATCATCCTACGAGTATCATTCGAGATAAATTCATACATAACCTATAAGCCACCCTCATTTTGAAATCATGATAACAGAAAGGAAAATATGATGGAACAAAGAATTAAATTTAACCAAATACAACAAAGACATACATATTGTTCATAAGTCCAATAGGAATCCATTATTGCAACAAACAGTCATTACATTATTTCTTCAAAATGGCTTTTCAAATATACATTAAGAGAAAATCACAAAACTACAAAATGTGTTATGAAGACTATACATTTCCAACTTTTAGAGAATTCAGAACCTTTACTTAGTCTGCCATTTGGCCTTTTATAGATTTTTACATGGGCAACATGACCAGATATTTCTTCAAACAAAATATTCCCTGCTCATATTGCATTTTCCCATCTAAATAAAAAATGATGCGACGTAATGGAATCTCATCCCTAATAGTATTTTCTGACACAGACAATAATAATAACATAACAGAAACATGAAATGAAGAGATTGCGTAGGGTGAAATGAAGATTTCACTTGATTTTACATTACATGGAAATTGAAAATCAAAAAACAAAAACAAAGGCCGCATGGGCCTAATCATGATGCCCTTTAGTTGGTATGGCGAGGAGTGCTCGAGCCTTATGTGTGGCATGATCGAACCAAAGATGTGGAGGAGCCATGCTGACGAGGTGACATAGGTGGCAGTTGTTGTGAAGTAGAGGAAACTGGAGGATTCACGTATTCATAACACTTTCGCCATAAAATTGTTTCAGGTTGTTGTGCTATGGTGTAGGTTTCAAACATAGACTACAATTGTGTACGGTCTATATAATCCACATGGAAAGCGAATAATTTCTTGACCTGATCGAGAAGGAATAATTCCTTATGTAGTGCAGCTACTAAGGTCTCTACTTTTAACCGGGAGATTTTCTCTAGTGTTATGTATGCCCTGCACATAATATCTGACATTTTCTGATCATAAGTTGTTAGGGGAAGTAGTGCACCTGACTATGGATCCTAGTATGGTGGGAGGCCAAATTCTACCAACTTGAGCCATTCCTAATCGAACCTTCCACTCCCTTCAACACCAGCGCTAAAAATCCCAACATGATCATGTGTGTTTTCTCTTTCTCAATCATCTTACTGACCTCCGTAACAGTCCTAAAATGGTTGAACACTCCTGTGCTCAATTATTCAGACAAAATCTCATTGAGATATCTGACATATTTATTTTCTATTGCTACCTTCTCCTCTCCTTCCCTGTGTCCAACCTCCAATTATGCCTTATACTCATGAATATAAATCTTCTTATCGTTGGTTAGCACGAGGAGCTCCCAATGCTACTTGACCTCTGCTATGATCTCCCCCCAGACAAGTTGCCTCACTTCTACTAATGACATGTTACTTTTAATCTATGCTTTTAAGTCTTTGATAGAATTCTCATGTCCCTAAGCTTTCTTGCAAAGGTTCTCTACCTCTTTATGTAGGGATGAAATCATCTTTTCATTTTCTGCGTAGGCAACCTTGGCCTCGTCTAGGAGCCGACGGGTAGTGCGTGTTTCATCTTCTGACATCCTCAGATCTGACAGTGCCTTGGTGAGCTGCTCCGGAGTAGTCTGTGGGTCTTCTGGTACTGGAACTATGCACATATGCTCACCCCACTTGAGTTGTAACTATGACAACTTCTTGTTTAGCCCAATGATTTACTCATCCTTTTGAGTAACCTCTTATTCACTGTGAGCGAGGGAATCAACAAGAACTGTCTTTTCCCTTTATACTTAGTCAAGTTCCTCAGTTTGAATATGTTCAGAGCGAGGGATATTCAAATTTATCCTCAACTCTTGTACCTCTATATCTGATTTGGTTAGAAGGGCTTGAAATGTTTAATTGGTATCAACAACCTCTCCTCTTATCATTTTTCTGGTGTTTCCAGCTGATTAGCCACAGCCTTAGTGCTAGCCCTTTCTCTTTTTTGGGTGACCTTAATTTTATTTTTCTTCCTTTCGGTCGTCTCTAGGGAAAATTTATGCTTCACTACCTCAGTCTGTAGCATGTCCCCGATACACTGGTGCAAATCTAGCATATCCGGCAGGGGAACGTTGCCCATATTTAGAATTATTTCTAGAGCTCTGTATTAGGATCCTGAAGGTGCAGGATGCATGGCTGACTGTTGGACGGCATGTTGGGCCAGAATTGTAATCTACGGATAAATTACACTTCCCTAGACAGGTGCTAGTCTAGAAAAACATGTGAAAGACTATACTACCATTTCTCCTAACTCATAATAGATACATAGAGAGGATTGGAGACTTACTTGTTCAGTTGCTTCCAAATGGCTCCTTATGTCGCTTCTGTTGCAGCTTCAAATTCAAGTGGTTTGTGAGTTGAATGCTTCCTGCAAGAAAGAACACTGAAACAACAGAAGATGCAATAATATATCTATTCAAGCTATTTAGCTAAATCAGTAAAGCATAAACTACATTCATCAACCAAGATCTTACAATATGGAAAATCAAAGTTAACATAGATGCATGTAGGGAAAAATAAGAAGTACTCTTTATTGATGATAGAAGGAGAGGTTACAACCCAATGACTGATTTGAAGTGACCTTCCAGCAAAGTTCCCAAGTCTCATCACAACATAAATCTCTCCAGCAGCATCTCCACAAATCAAACTCTCAATTGAAAATTCTTCAGCATTTCTCTACTCAAATTCTCCCCCTTAAACACTTAGATCTGTGTTCAATTTATAGACGAACTGTAGGTTGTTTTGAAATCAATAACTTTCCAAAAATAGGCAATACATGTTTCCAGTCATGTAGATGTCAAATGGACACTTGCATCAGAAGCTTGACACATGTGAACTCTTCTAGAAGGAAATGACCAAGTGGAGATTCCGGAACAATTACAATTTCTCTCCCAATGTGACCAACGCACCTTTGAATGTAGAGAAGTTCTTTGTAGAGTAGCTTTGCATGGGGCTACCTACATATGAAACACACTTAGGCCCCTTAGAGCCTGCGTTGGTGATCTCTCATATGCTATATAATAAGCTTCAAACCATGGAAACCTTTGCTTGATGAAAGTCTTGTTTGATTTGTCTTGTTTTCTGTCTTAGAGCATATAGCAACTGAAATGATAGGGAATGATAGACCCTTGATCATCGATCCTGGAGATGATGCAAAATTAACCAATTCATTGGGAATGATGCCCAAATTGACCTATAACAATTTCCCCCTAAAGCATGAGATCCAAATAATAAGAACATTTGATTAAGATGTTTTACATTGTGATGAGCCTGGAAACAAAGCAGAATGGTCACCTGCATCAATATTACAATACATTACATCATTATATATCCTCTATTGATCATAATTGTTGAGGGTAGGCATTCCCATAGTCAACACATAAAACAATCTAATAACATGTACATAATTCAGAAAGTCATCTACATTGGAATGTTTCCCAGATGCAGACACACCTACAGATATAGGCCCATGTTTGGTGAAAATCTATATGTAAGGTCACCGTATAGATGATTTGTACAAAAATCCTGAAATCGCAGCCCAAATGGATGAAACTAGATTCGGGGTCTTGTTATCTCGTTCACTCGATCATTCAGGTACAAGTCTAGCCATGCGAATATATTATTTTTCGTTGAACATGGAAAGACATCGTTTGATTATCATCCAATGATGTGAGCTTTTAACAAACATGAAAGAACCACCATTAATGCCAATGGTCCTCAAGGTACTACAGTATATTTCATAAGGTGTGAATAGATGATTTTATGACGAATTACAAACAAAATATTTCGGTCAAAAGTCCGGAAGCAAGGATCTTGTCAATGCTGTAACAAGCCTCATGGTACTGGAATCTGATGTTTCTAAGTGAACTTCCTGGATATTGATTTGTCGTCAACAGGAAGTCACCTTATTGGCGGTCATGAAAATGAAGGTTTATGAGTATCGCAGAAGGATGAGTTTTTAATCACTGATGACTTCTCTTGAACAAATCAGTGACAAAGTGATGAGTTGGCAACATTGACCCAAAACCGAAGTGAAGGTATGATGAACCATAGGTGTGAATGAACCGTCAAGATGATTACCCAACCCAAACAGTCACGGACATGGAGTGAAAGAAGTGTCATGTTCAAGAGTGACTTGCTACCAAAAAGAAATTTTACTTACTTTTCCCAAATTTTCCTGGTCATTTTTCGACCAATACCTCTTTATTTTTTAACAAGCTTGAGGAGGATAACATTTGCTTGATCTATAATTCAACCCTTCGGGTGAATAAAGTATCGCTATTTAATAATTTAACAAGTGTAGCGATGAATGAAACTCGATTATTTCCATGATCGACAAGCTCGTCACTATTTTATGTTTTAACGAGCTTAGCGACAGTGATAGCTCGGTCCTTTTTCATATTTAGGGAGTCTGAAAACGAGGACGAAAGAGAACTCCAAAAGTAATTTTTCATAAATTTGTATCTCAGATTCGAAAAAGTGTAAAATAATATCTGAAAGAACCTCTTTGGTCATGTTTAACCAAGGTATTCCTTTTTTGTAAATAATCCATCTCAGTCCGGAAAAGGGTTAAACTCATATTGAGTAGATATCAATTCATTTACTTTAACGAGCTCGAAATGACAAGTTCTTGACAATCGTTTCATGTTATGAGAGTTTGAAAAGAGCTGAAAGAAGACTCCAGGGGTTCCTTTTTCGCTGTTATCGAAGCTTGAAAAAGTGATAAAAGTGTGCTTCGAATCCTTCTTCATTTTTAACAAAGCTCGAAAAATAAGGAGAAAAAGTATGCTTTGTGGTCAAGTCTTTCTTTGAAATAAATCTACATGATTAATCTGTTCATCAGTTGTATTTCCTGTTCAGAACAACATCAAATGGATTAAAAATACCTGTTTCATGATAAAAACATAATAAAACTATAGTCATAGCAATAAATTTAACTTGCAAGAAATTAAATGACTATATAAAGTAGTTTCACTATTCATTTTTACCATTCCATAGTTACCATTGGCATTTTGGAGCTCTGAACCTGATTGTGCCCTCGAACTCCAGTCGTTGATTGCGGTCGTTTCTGTGGACAAATTTCATCGCCTTTTGATCCATGTTAGTAGTATGAACCTCCTCTTTCTTTCAGTATTCATTTCATTCCCATTCTTTTCAAATTTTTAGGTTTTTGAGGCCCCTAGGGTAAATTCTACCCAAAACGAGGGAAACCCACCCTTGAACATTGAAACCTACGTTGCATAGCAGGTACAGTGAAGGGTACCTACATATGCAACGCACTGTCTCAACCCAGGGAGTGCATTGGGCATAGTTCAAGTTTTTTATTTTCGTGATGCGCTCAAAATTTGCCTAGTTTTTTTCAATGAATGGTTTCTAATGGACCTTATGGTTGATTTTAACGTTTCCATTGGATAATAATGACGATTACATGGAGATAAAGAGAACATGAGGAACAAGATATGATTTCCTTGAATGATCTAGGTACTGTAAGAGCCTTAAGAGATTGCGGGCTACTTAAGTACTTAAAATTGTCGGGAATGAGGCAAAAAATAGAACTCTTGGAGTTCTTAGTTCGAGCATGGGATCTGAAAATAGAGGCATTTCACATAAAAAATCAAGTGTTTTCTATAACAGTTGAGGATGGGTATTTTCTCATAGGTTTGTCGAGGAGAGGTTTGCCCATTTCCCTCACAGGGTCTACCGTTGGAGGAGAGACAGTGAAGGATTATGTTACGCAGTATTGCTATCCAGGGTCAGAACCTAGCAAAGATGGAAAAATAAACATCCAGGATGTCATGGATTTTCCTTTGAGAACCATCCTTTTCACGATTGCTAAAATTGTTGGCACCATTACACTCCATGTAGCGAACAGATCATATATGTAGTATGCGCTAGAGTGCTTAGAGCCAACAGTCTTCAACTGGTCTGAAGTTGTTCTATTTTAGATAAAGGAACAACTAAATGAAGCAAAGGGAGGAAGGAAGAAAATTTTCAGTTATGGTTCCATCCTTATCTCCTTCGCTTTGGAACGGATTCCACGGATGTAGCCACAACATATAACATTGGATATATCTATTCCTAGAGATCCTCAAATGCAGAGATGGGTAGAACTCATGGGTTGGCATGCCAATCGACCATTGTGTTCTCGAATGCATTCTTCGCCTGGTTCCGGCGATAGATTGTCGCCATCGATGAGTACGCATACACATGCCTCGACTTCCGAGGAGATCCAGATCTAGTATTACCATAAGGCGCTCAGTGGGGTGAAATAGGTAAGAATGATTTGACCATGTTTTTTTATTTTTCTAAGGTTTATACAATTTTTTTGTGTTTTTATTTCTTTACAAGACTAAATTAAATGTTTTATGTAATGCAAATATCAGTCGCGTTCAACCAGTAGAGGAACCAGAGAGCCAAGTGGATGCACCAGCAGAGAGGGATGTCGAGATAGCAGTCCTTTAGGACCTTTATATGGTTGAGACTCTAGCTGAGATCTAGCAGCACATAGAGGGGTTGACCTTCGGGATTCCAGATTGCCAGATTGAAGAGCTTCCCATGCGACTGCAGTGACACACAATTGGGGTTCCTAACCATTGGATGTAGTTGCTTCATAGGATTGCTAGATCTATAGCATGTTACCATGAGCACCACTAGTTTACTTGTGACTTTTTGCATACATTTTGAGGTCAGATGACCAATGTGTCTTGGGCAAAAACTTTGTAAAAACCCATAACTATCTATCTATATGTTTTTAGAGTTTTTCCTATGTTTAATGCACAATCATTTTCAATTTTGTGAATATTTTCTTTACTTATGTCGCAAATTTCTGTCTAAAACTTGACTAACTAATGAATCAGTTAAAGTGTTTAGATTTCTAGAAATATGTTGATATTGAATGAAATCAAAATGTCTGTCCAAAATTCGAACTCTTAGGAACAATCTAAAAAGTGTTGGATTTGTAACAGTATAAATACTAGTAAGTTGTAGTACCACAAGTTGTGAGTCTAACCTTATCATTATGCGGTTAATACCAAATGAAATGGCATCAGAGAGAAGTTCGATCAATGCACTATACTCAGCGATATTATTTGTCAATCTACTGATAAAAATCCCTTGAAAACTCACTAACTCACCATTCAGAGCGAAAATGGCCCACGCTGCAGAGGATAGATTCTGTGTACTACGACTAGCACCATCAACATAGCCAACAAATGGTTCCAAATATTCAGTCATCTGCGATGAAATGTAAAGCGAATTACTAACATCAAGAAAAATCTTAAAAACAAATTAAGATAGTGAATGCAAATCAACAGCATATAAACAAATATAATACAAAAAATTACTACACTCATGATTAAACATAGTAACGTTTCAAATAAAACCCATTTCTAGGCTATGCCGATGGAATCCCATCGTAATCAACTAACTCAGAGGCACCCTTAGCAAGAACTCTTTTGACAATATAGGGGCCATGCCACAATGGCTCCAATTTCCCTATACCTATTACATCAGCTTCTTGTTCGTAAATAAGGACCAAGTCACCCTTTGAGAAGATGCGAGGCTGGAAATTTTTGTCGTATTGCATCTTTATACATCTCTTATGCACTTCGTTGGCCAATTGGGCTTCACGACGCATTTCCTCTAGATGGATGAGGTTAAGGAGATGTGCTTCTTCTTCTGAGGTGTCAGGTAACAAGTCTATCGCGAGTTTTAACGATGATATTTTGCATTGGATTGGTAAGATAGCTTCCAGGACATACACCAATTGAAAAGGGGTAAATCCGATTGCGTTTCTCACTGAGGTTCAATATGCCCACAAGGCAGAGTACAAGATCAAGTGCCAGTTCCTTTTATGGACTCCTATAATTTGTTGAATCATTCGTTTAAGAATTTTGTTAATAGCCTCAACTTGTCCATTTTATTGTGGATAATAAGGACTAGAATTATCATGCGACAATCCTAACTTGGCTGTCAATTCAGACATCATATGGTTGCAAAAATGCTTCCCATGATCCGTAACTAGAGCCTGTGGGACCCCAAACCATGCAATAACATGGTTGAAGAAAAACAATGCAGTTGTTTGTCCTGTGTTATTAAATGTAGGCATCACTTCGGCCCATTTGGTAAAATAGTCGACTGCGACAATAATATAACCATCCCCCCCAGACGAAGGAGGGTTATAGGTCATGAAATCAATACCCCATTTTGTAAATGGTCCAGCAGAGACAACAAGATGCATTGGCGCTGGTGGTTTGCAGATTTTACGATAAAAAATTTGGCATGCATGACAACTTCTGACTATGAGGATACAATCTCGAAAAATAGTAGGCCAAAAGTAACCGCTGCAGAGTATCTTCTGCACGGTAGCATATCCAGATAAATGTCCACCACAAGCCCCAGCATGACAATCATTTAACACTTTTTCGGCCTCCTTATTTTTGAGGCACCTCCTTAAAATAACATCGACACCACGACGATAAAGTGTATCACCAACGATCAGATAATATTTGGCTTGGTATCGAATACGTCACTGGTCAAAGTGAGAAGTATTAGGTCGAAAATTTTGAGTTTGGAGATAAATGATGAAATCCCCATACCAAAGATCAGATGATCTGATCAGAAACAAAGACTCATGTAGAATTGATGGTTCTGATGTACTAGGATTACTATCAGAGGGAAGGTCACAGAGAAGCTCAGCCAAAACTAAAGAATTCTTTGCCTTGGATTTGATGAATTCCAAATAAAATTCTTGCAAAAATGATGATCCATTTTGAATACTTTCCCCCCAGCAATTGACATGATAAGATGTAAGTCATGGGGTTGCAATCCGAAACTATTGTTGTTTTTCGGAGCAGGATATAATGGCGAAATCTTTGGACAACTTGAATAGCTGCAAAGGCAAGCTTTTCACGTACGAGTACTTAACTTCCGTATCATTTATATTACGACTCAAATAATAGATCAGATGTTCAATTCCATCTTCTACTTGGACCAAAACCATAGCGATGGTCATTTTAGCCGTGGAAATATATAGGAAATAATCTTTTTGATAATTTGGAGGATACATTAATTAAGCTCGGACAACATGGTCCTTGAAAGCATCAAAAGAAGCTTGTGAAACTTGGTCCCAATGGAAGGGAACCCCCTTTTTTAATAATCGAGTAAATCCTTTAGCCATTTCAGCATATTTTGGAATGAACCTTCTCAGGAAGTTAGCCTTTCCTTGAATTTTCTGTATCTGAAGTATGTTTGACAGTGCAGGAAAATCAAGAATGGCCTATACCTTCAGTGGGTCTATTCGAATTCCTTCTTTTGAGACTAAGAATCCGAGCAATCGACCAGAACCAACACAAAACACACATTTGTGTGGATAGAGGTGTATCTTGTAGTGTCAGCAGCGTAAGAAAATCTCTCTCAAATGCATCAGATGATCAGTCCGATTTCGTGAATGCGCTGGTAAATCATCTAGATATGGTTGAACAATGTGCTTGATGTTGTTGAAAGCATAATCCATTGCTCTCTGAAAAGTTTCCCCAACATTCTTTAAACCAAACGGAAGTTTCCTATATGTGAATGTGCCCCAGGGGCAGATGAATGTTGTCTTATGTTGGTCATCTGGGCGGATATTCATTTGATTGTAGCCAGAAAATCCATCCATGAAAAAAACAATTTCGCATCCAGCACAATCGTCAATAATCTGGTCGATAAAGGGAGTAGGATGGTTGTCTTTTGGACAAGCCTGATTGATATCTCGATAATGGACACACACTCTAATGGTTCCTTGTTTTTTCATAACAGGAACGATATTGGAAACCCACTCAGTTAGAAGAATAGTGTAAATGAAACTAGCATGGAAATTTTTTTCAACTTCTACTTTGATGGCAGCGGCTTTCTTTGGATGAACAGGACGAAGCCGTTGACGCACCGGTTTGACATCAGGATACATATTAATAGTGTGTTAAACTATGCTGGTATCTATGCCTGGAATTTCCTCGTAAGACCAAGCGAATACATCACGAAATTCACGAAAAAGAGAGCGATATGAATCAAGTTCTGATGGAGAAAAAGATACACCGACATGAATATTTTCTACAACGCCAGGTTTTGTCGATATATCTATAGAAATTGTTTTTTCAATATTTGATAAGTTTCACTCAGAATCGATTGCATTAATTGGAAAATAATTCGAGAAGAAAGTTTGAATGGATGGGTGATATAGTTCACTGAAATTATTTTCTTCATAATCTGGAAGATGGGAACGATGATGATAATATTCCCATGGTTCTCCTTCTATCGTCATAGCTTGCAAAATATTTTCATCTATCAAAAATTTTGAGGAAAATGGATCAGATAGAGTACCAAAATCCAATGAATGATCAACCCAAACACTCAGCGATGCTGATTTCGGATTTTCCGCCCAAGCCAAATAGATTGATTTCTATTGTAGCTCAATAGGGCTGGGCGGTAAAACATTATCCAACATAGAAATATCAGAATCACTCGTACTCTCCCTTAAGCCAGATAGAGTGGAAGAGATCATGTAGCAGGTCTCTATACTTGCAATTTTTGCCAACGTCACGGGCGACAGTAATGCAAAGGCTCTCATAAGAGTGGAATCCTTTAAGAGTCCTACACCAATGTTCTGAATTTCTAGTTGAGGTAAGTGATCAAACAGAACGCTTCCAGTTACCTGCGAAGCGGAGGAAAAAAAGGATAATTTATTAATGACTGTGATTTTACCTTTATGTGGAAAGGAAATCATTCTAAAGTATGTATAAACAATAGTAGTCATTGCATATACCCATGGTCTTCTGAGTAATATATTATAGTCAAGGGGTTCTTCAACAACCTCAACATCAATACTTACTATTTTTCCCCCTAATTCAATTTGCAGGTTATTGATAATACCACAAGGTTTATATGTTCTTCCATCAAAAGCCTTCAACGTTGTTGATGATTGTGATAATCACAGTGAGCCAAGTGACTTCCAACAGCTTAGAGACATAATGCACGTAGATGCTCCCTCATCAATAATAGTGCGATGAACAAGGTGATTGAGAACATTTACTTGGATGGAAAATTCCAATTCTGCTAGTAGTTGCGGCACATAGCCTGTATGATTAAAGACGATAAGATTAGAATTAGTCAAATCAATTCCACCAATGGTAGAAAATAAAGCCTGCTTCTGGGAGGGGAAATTTTGTAATACCTAAAGAGTGGACATAGCTGAAGGGGATTGAGCCAAATCTTCAACTATATTATGGTTTTGTGCAGCTCTTTCTCAAGGATTATATGTCGATTTATGAATTACTCCCTTTGGTGGCTTAATTGTCAATTCAGGAATAACAGGAGGTGGTATCGATTCATTATATGGATTCGTTGTTGAGGTAGTAGGTTGAATAGTGGCTGGACTACCATAGTATTTATTTCGTGTTGACACCAAAATATCTTGTGAAGGTTTTGTAGTGGATAACATTAACACTTGGGAACTAGGAGCTGGATCTGTAGCAACCAAATTTGTGTCTGGATTTGGAAATGGGTCTATCAACAGAGCTGATGCGTGAGAAGTCTTGATGATTTTTGGGACTTCACCACGGTGATGAAAATCCCTAACAAAGTGGTCCTCGTTACATATTATGCATGGATAACAAGGTTTCTGTGGTCCAAACTGTTGATCAAATGATCTTTCCTGTGCGTTAGAATTTTTCTTTTTCTTTGATTTCCCCTTTTTCTTACTTCCTGGTTGCTTGTCAATTTTGCCTTTGTCAAATGACACGGCATTAATTTCAAAAGTAGGAGTAGGATCAAATGTAGTAGCGTGGTGTGTGCTTACAGTGCCTATCAAGCCATCTTAGGCATGAAAGTCATTTATTTGAGGAGGAACATTGAAATTAGATCATGGCGCATTTGGATTTTTTTCATAGAGCATGCCAGACAGAGTGTAAATCAAGTCTAAATACTGGGCACGAGCGATAACTTTATCTTCCATGACGATGCCACCTTTAGCCACATCCTCAGTTATAGATGGTAACAGGGACTTAATGAACCATTCAACAAGGAGCTGATTAGGAACAAATGTCTTAACCATTCGTCGATGACAACACCACTCATAAATATGATCTGAAATGTGAGTAGCATTACTCTATTTGAAATTGGTAAAGAGTTCCATTCTAGTTTCGTATCTGATCGGTAACTGGAAATGGGTCAAAAATATAGTAGTTAAGGCAGTGAAATTTTTGAAAGAAGCTCTAGATAATTCGATGTACCATTTAGCAGTCGGACCTATCAGCGTACGTTGAAAAACACGTAGTTGAAGAGAATCATCATTCAAGGAATTTGATGAACACCATAAATGATAAGTCATAACATGAGTCGAAGGATCTTCTCCAGGGTTTCCATTGAATTTAGGAATGTTAGAGGGTAATTTATGAGGTATCACCAACCACCAAGGAGCATAATTGATGGGATCATTGGTTAACCAGTTTAAATTTGGTAATTCCAAGGTTGCAACAAAAGGAAACTGTCTATTAAGGTCATGTTGAGCATAGCCAAGATAAGATGGAATTTCTTTGGTAACAGGTCCTTGAGCACCAGCATATGGAATCTATTGATGGTAACCCAGATAGGGGTTGTTTTGCATAGTAAACGCTTGAGAATTCTATTGACCAAAACCTGGATATGATACTTGTTGAAATGAAGTTTGAGGAATTTGCACCCGTAGCTACCATGGGATCTTTCCACCAATGTTATAACCAAAATTAGTATAAGTTGTATTCGGTTGATATGTATAACCAGATTGTGTTTGTGACACCCCATAAAATGGTACACCAACTTGTGAATAAATGATTCATGATACAGGTTGTTGTAAATTAACCAAAGGATTTTGAGTTTGTGGACCCAACATTTGATGATATTGAGTTGAAGAGCTCACTTGATAAGGTTGATGTATAATATTTTGATTCTGTAACAGGGGTATAGATGTATTAAAAAGTGGTAATGAAGTGGGTGTAACAGGTTGAACTGGTTGATACGATTGTACAACCATTTGTGGTTGTATAGGCAGAGTGGGCTGCCATTGACAAACATTCATGTCAACATTAGTTTGACCAAAAATTGACTGAGTACTATCATATTGGGTGACCAAAGGTTTCCCCCCAGCATAGGGAGGATAATAAGACAAAAAATATTGTTCCCTGAATGTTGGGAGTCCAGTTGATATGGTACTTAAAGGAATTGACCCATAAAGACCGACTTGATATTTCCCTGATGATGGATGTAATGATTCAAGTTGTTCAGTACTAACTATAGGACTACCAGTTAAAACACTAGATGATGACATTGGAAAATACCATGAACGTGAAGGTGCACCAGAGAAAGTGCCAGATAATGATTTGTAACCTGTTCGGACCGAAGGACCATTGTGAAAATATGACTCTGGTGAGGTTTTGAACATTGACGGAGTAGTGAGGGTAGGAGCTGACGTATTTGGAATAGCGGACCCAACCGAAGATGCTGGTTCAGACATGGTTGTTTGACCAAATGTATACCCTCAAAAATCGACGAAAGATTGAATGGAAATAGGATCAACAAAAGAAGATGGAAACAATTGAGGAAAATATTGGTATAGGTAAAGGTCTCCCCCAAAATGGGTTGGACTTAAAGGTGTATCAGGTTGTGGGATTTCTTCAATCGCGATTAAACCAGGAGGAAGAACTTCACCGTCAAGCCCAAAATATATTTCAGACGATTGACAGTGCGATATGGGAGTATCAATAGCTACATAAATTTGTGGGATGACCAAGGTAGGAATAAATTTCGGTTTTTCGACTTCAAGATTCAGATGTGTTGGCAAAGAAGAGACAGTATCTGGATCAATTTGTGATTGAAAAATGCCAGGTCCAGGAGGTATGGTCTTAGTGACTGAATCGATCGTGACCATGGGTAGCTATGAAGACTTCATTTCGACAACAAAAAATGAACTGGGATGTGTGGAAATAGTTTGAGCTAACTCTGGGTTAAAATATGATATTTCACCAAAGGTACGAATTGTACTTGATTCAAAAAATCATGATCGCCTTCGCCTACCAGAAGTAACTTCCGATGGTAAAGGTGGTTTTAAAGCTAATCTACGTGAATGACGGGGGATAGGATTGTGTTCTTCCACGATTACTTATTTATTGTATCCAAAAACAAATAAACAAAAAGAGGGTAATGCTAGGAAAAAGGTTTTACCAAGAAAATGTGAACCGCAGAATACCTCCTGGCGAACCAAGAAGTACGGGCAGGTAATCTCCCCGAATGTTGTGTTCGGTGTATCACAATTTCAGGGCAGCCGACTCGGTTCACTATGGATGGATAGCACCTAAAAATTTTCCTCCAAAATATACCCGAAGGTACGTGGAGGCCCAAGTCCGTATTAGTGTTGTCTGATGTGAAACCACACAATGAGAGTACCCCTTTATACTTATCGTACTGTAACACCACTCGATATACTCGAAAGTACGTGGACGAGCTACGATATACTTACGTATGTGGGTGAGGTATCACACTCAGAATGTATCGCAGACAAGTTAACCACAGCTGCTATGTTTTACGACACCGAAACACGTCTCTATCCTAGACCTTCTAAATGTTATCGTTAATGTTCCAAAGCGTTGTTAAGTAAATTGAGATTTATTTTATGTTGATCTTGCTTAACAATTTTCCTTTCAGGTTCACCACAATGATGTATATCAAATTCCTAAAATGCAGCTAAGAATGATAAAAAAACTTTCACTTTTAGCTTTTTCAATGAAGAACCTAGCTAATAAGGGAAGAGAGAAAATAATTTGAGATCAAACAAATCAATGAGCAAAAAAAATCAATGAATCTCAAACTAAATGCAGATTTCCTAATGCTCCTTTTGCAAAAAACACACAATCCTAAATGAAAATTCAAGTTTTTCTTTTCAGTTTCTTTAATGGTATGAATGAAGAAAAGAAACTAGGTGCATTAGATCAATAATTCAAATGCTTTTTACTTTTGAGAAATGAAGAATACAAACAACAATTTCTCTTTTGAAGGAAAAACGAGGATTTCAACAACAATTTCTCCTATCAAGTAAATGATGATTTTATGACAGTTTCCTATTTCGAAAGAAAATGATTCTTAATGCGACCATAAAAAATACTTTGAAATCAACTTGTCAATGATAAAGAAAAACTTTTCTAAAAAAACACTGAACAAATTTTTAGCCAAAGGAGGAAGAAGTATATAGAGGCACTGGTCAATTGAGCATCAAAATTTTCAGAACACAGCAACAAACAAAACTGAAGCAAGTTTCAATGTCAAACTGAAGGGAATTTGGTCACTTTCAGTAGTCAACGCAGTCTCCAAGGGGAGACAGTTCTCTGCAATGCAGGCTTGGAAGGGAGACAATGCTCTGCAAAGCACTGTGTCTAGTCTAAGGGTGCGTTGGGCGTAGTAGACAAGGAAAAAGCTACTGTTTAACTCACTGTATTTGAAAATTAAGCTCTAAAAAAGTATAATATTTATGTGTAATAGCTACTGGGTGGATTTACAAAGAAAATCAGAGACTAAAAAACCTAGAACTAAGAGAAATTTTCCCCAGTATGGTCGCAAGTTTGTTGGGCCAGAATTGTAATATACGGATAAATTATGCTTCACTAGACAGGTGCTAGTCTAGAACAATAGGTGAAAGACTATACTACCATTTATCCTAACTCATAATAGATACACAGAGAGGATTGGAGGCTTACTTGTTCAGTTGCTTCCAAATGGCTTACTTGTTCAGTTGCTTAACAATTTTCCTTTCAGGTTCACCACAATGATGTATATCAAATTCCTAAAATGCAGCTAAGAATGATAAACAAAATTTCACTTTTAGCTTTTTCAATGAAGAACCTAGCTAATAAGGGAAGAGAGCAAATAATTTGAGATCAAACAAATCAATGAGCAAAAAAAATCAATGAATCTCAAACTAAATGCAGATTTCCTAATGTTCCTTTTGCAAAAAACACACAATCCTAAATGAAAATGCAAGTTTTTCTTTTCAGTTTCTTTAATGGCATGAATGAAGAAAAGAAACTAGGTGCATTAGATCAATAATTCAAATGCTTTTTACTTTCGAGAAATGAAGAATACAAACAACAATTTCTCTTTTGAAGGAAAAACGAGGATTTCAACAACAATTTCTCCTATCAAGGAAATGATGATTTTACAAAAGTTTCCTATTTCGAAAGCAAATGATTCTTAATGCAACCATAAAAAATACTTTGAAATCAACTTGTCAATGATAAAGAAAAACTTTTCTAAAAAAACATTGAACAAATTTTTAGCCAAAGGAGGAAGAAGTATATAGAGTCACTGGTCAATTGAGCATCAAAATTTTCAGAACACAGCAACAAACAAAAATGAAGCAAGTTTCAATGTCAAACTGAAGGGAATTTGGTCACTTTCAGTAGTCAACGCAGTCTCCAAGGGGATATAGTTCTCTGCAATGCAGGCTTGGAAGGGAGACAATGCTCTGCAAAGAACTGTGTCTAGTCTAAGGGTGCGTTGGGCGTAGTAGACAAGGAAAAAGCTACTGTTTAACTCACTGTATTTGCAAATTAAGCTCTTAAAAAGTATAATATTTATGTGTAACAGCTACTGGGTGGATTTACAAAGAAAATTAGAGACTAAAAAACCTATAACTAAGAGAAATTTTCCCCAGTATGGTCGCAAGTTCGTTGGGCAAGAATTGTAATATGCGGATAAATTACGCTTCACTAGACAGGTGCTAGTCTAGAACAATAGGTGAAAGACTATACTACCATTTATCCTAACTCATAATAGATACACAGAGAGGATTGGAGGCTTACTTGTTCAGTTTCTTCCAAATGGCTCCTTCTATCGCTTCTGTTGTAGCTTCAAATTCAAGCGGTTTGTGAGTTGAATGCTTCCTGCAAGAAAGAACACTGAAACAATAGAATATGAAATAATATATATATCTATTCAATCTATTTAGATAAATCAGTAAAGTATAAACTACATTCATCAACCAAGATCTTACAATATGGAAAATCAAAGTTAACATAGATGCATGTAGGGAAAAATAAGAAGTACTCTTTATTGATGATAGAAGGAGAGGTTACAAACTAATGAATGATTTGAAGTGACCTTCCAACAAATTTCCCAAGTCTCATCACAACATAAATCTCTCCAGCAGCAGCTCCACAAATCAAACTCTCAATTGAAAATTCTCCAGCATTTCTCTACTCAAATTCTCCCCCTCAAACACTTAGATCTGTGTTCAATTTATAGATGAATTGTAGGTTGTTTTGCAATCAATAACTTTCCAAAAATAGGAAAGACATGTTTCCAGTCATGTAGATGTCAAATGGACACTTGGATCTGAAGCTTGACACATGTGAACTCTTCTAGAAGTCATTGGCCAAGTTGAGATTCCGAAACAATGACAATTTCACTCCCAATGTGACCAACGCACCTTTGAATGTTGGGAAGTGCTTTGTAGAGCAGCCTTGCATGGGGCTACCTGCATATGCAACACACTTAGGCCCCTTAGAGCCTGCGTTGGTGAGCTCTCATATGCTATATAATAAGCTTCAAACCATGGAAACCTTTGCTTGATGAAAGTCTTGTTTAATTTGTCTTGTTTTCTGTCTTAGAGCATATAGAAATTGAAATGATAGGGAATGATAGACCCTTGATCATCGATCCTGGAGATGATTCCCAGTTAACCAATTCATTGGGAATGATGCCCAAATTGACCTATAACATGGCCAATATGAGCTGCTCTTTATTCATATCCAGGACTGAGGAGAGCCTGGTATGGTGTTTATCTACGAACTGAGAAAGTTTAGCCCTCAGCCTTTCTCTCGCAGATTTGTCCTAGTCTCAATCTCCTCCCTTACATCACATTTACCCAATGTGACCACCTATGAAATCTCTGAGGGGGCTGAAGACAAGACAAAATCAAAGGAGAGTAGAAAGCCTGGTTTGTGTTTTTTAGGACGCCTGAGAAAGGGGACCTCGTCATCAGATAATTCGGTTTCTAGGTCCTCTAGCCCTTCAGTTCTCTACTTTTTGCTGGGGTGTGTCTCCTCATCAACCTCCATGAACCCTTGAATTCCCAAGGGGTCCCCCTATTCCTACCCTTCTGCCTTGGTGAGCACATTATCTCCTTTTCCTTCAGTAGCTGAGGATTCTGCCTCCATCTATGTATCCAAAGGCCACGTATCAAGGTTAGCTTTCCATTCAATGAGAGGCCTAGGTTCATGCGCATATGCTGTTGATTTAATATTCTTCTTCTTGCTTGTGAGGAACCCCTTAGGATCATAGTGATAGAAATCTCCCTGAGGAAATTCATCTCCCACAACATCCTTGCCATAGTGGAGAGGGTATGCCTTGAATTAGTGGTGAAAGGGCCTATAGAATGTGGGAGTTTGAATATGTGTCCCTTTTTCACTGGCACGAAGTGGAATTAGTCAGAACTTAAGACCTAACAGATGAACTCAAGGGAAAAAATACTCATGAATGGGAACTCTGGCAGGTGATAAGGAGGTACTTCAGCACCGTAGATCCTGATCTCGGTGTGGTCATCGAATAGGTACTAATCACCTGTGCAATCTGTTTCACTGAACTGGAGCCAATCCTTCTGCTCAAGAAAGATTCTGGGCAGGGAGCTGTCATGTATGATAGCATAGGCTACGGAAATAAAATCGGTAATGAATTTCACATACCACTTCCCCTCTGGATGATGGCGAACTGCCAGAGTCCACTCGAAAATAGACTTGGGTTTAGCATTTTTCCTAGAGAACCTGTTCAAGCCTAGACCTTCAAACTTATGCACATGCTCAAATAGGAATAAGTAGAAAACCAGGGAGAAATATTTGAAAGAATAGAAGGAAAACATATCTTGGAATTGGTCTTTAATAGTCAAGGCCAGAAAGGAACGGATATCCAAAAGGATCTCAGTCTGCATCATGAGCCATAGGAACCCTAAACCTACCTTAGGCACCATCTCGGCATCCTCAAAACCTAGAATTCTTGAGATAATAGCTAGAATAAGATGCATGGTTTTACAGAATGAATATAGGAATAGACTCTCTCTGAGGGAAAGATAATATGTGTGAGTCGGAGATGAGGTTGAGGAAACCACTTTATTTTTCCAACGGTTGATTTGAGAAATGGCAGGAGAGAGTGACTTCGGAGAACTCGACATAGTCCTGGGCAGGAGGATAACAAAGGGATTTTCTAATGATTTGGGGAGTAATCTCAAGGATCTTGGTGCCCTGAGTGAAAAGTAAGATGTCCTTATGCTCGATTTAGGCCTCCCCAAGCCAGACAATAAATTCTGGAAATGGATGGGTTGTTGGGGAAATTTGGTAGTAAAGCCTTGACTCGACGACTCTAAACACGTCTTCATTTCTTCACTGAAAATTGAAGATCTCAGCTCTAGTGCGAGCTACATTTAAGGGATAGAATGGGTCACAGAGTTGGGCATGAGCGTCAGTGAGGGGTTTGGGTCTAGGATCAGTCCTGACCTCACGAGCTTGGGGGGTTTCGGGTGTGGAGCGCTTCAGTTTTTCCATGATAATTTGAAATAAAAATAAAAGGGAAATAGCGAAAGGGACATGATCAAATACTTGAAATAATAGTGAGGTAGGTGGGGAAAATGACGCGAGAGAAAAAAGAAGCCAGTACTCGAGTTTTAACCTGCATGATAGACTGAAATACTGGTAAATAACCAGTAGAACTACACAGTCAAGAGTAAAATGCGCTACAGAAAATAGGGTTTTACTGATTATTGAGGTGGGGTGACACATGTAGGGCTAACGTCTTAAGGATGTCGATAGTGAGACACGTGGTGCAAGGTGGTTGGTTGGTAGCAGCCAGGTAGGTGGGGGCCACGTGCCGGACAAGACGAGTATCGGCCTTCATACTTCCTACTAGACTTACCTTACCGTAAAAATACCTGAGCCAGTTGTTGATCATGGAGGGTCCCTTCGATCTTTGGCGGGGTGGACGGAGGCCTCCATCCCTTTTCCTTCTCCCCATGGAATCACTCTGATTGTCCCGGAGGAGGGATGATGTCACCTCCTCTGAGGGGTCAGCTTTGGCCACCTTAACTCCTTTCGGATGCCAATGGAATGGTCATCAGCTGCCAGTTCTTGGTGTGTGGTTCCACCAAGGAACTGTGTGTGCATTTCCTTTGAGAGCGATTGATATTAGTATACTTATTCATGCCATACTCTCATCTGATCATCCCGCTTGTTCTTTGAAATATCCTGTGTTAAATTTGTTGTTCCCCGTGCTGTTGGCCTGCATTTTTTTCTTTTTCTTTATGTAATAGCTCCTTTTATTTTTTCAGTGAGGTCACAAGCCAATAGAGGGAATGAAGAGGATGACGAAACTGGTGGTTCCGCCACCATGACTGTGTTTCAAAATAGAAAGGAAATGAGATAGCTTATCTGAGGCTTCAATATCAAACAGTAAGGAACTACTCAAAAACAAGCCAAGAAAATATATTTAATGGGCATGTGATCGTAGGCAATTAAATTTATGACATTGAAATGAAACCATGTTGTTTCATGTTTTAAGAATCGAGAAATAAGCAAAAGGTGACTCTAGTCACTTGCAAGTTGAACGAGCGTGAAAGGACAAGTGCTCGAGGATCTTTTCAATTTTAGAGAGTCACGAAAAGATGAAAAATACTACTCAGGAAATCTAAGCAAGAGGGTGTACCAAGTTTTTGTGAACTGCAACATACACCTTGGTGATCAAATGAAATAGAAATGAACAAAAACTTGACGTACGTGCAGGAAGTCTCCCTGAATGTCGTGTTCAGTGTATCACGGTTACAGGGCGACAGACTCAGATTCCAATGGATAAAGGATTTCAACCTATGAGGGTCTCCCTTTATATACGCGACAATACTGGGAGCACAAGTCCGTGCTAGTGTTGTCTAAAGCCAGATGGTGAACGACAACTACTAGGTTTAATGATGCTAGAACACGTCACTATCCTATACCTATAAAATATGTGCGTTAAGTTTCAATGCTTCCTTAGGTTGATTTAATGCATTTTAAAGTTGACCTTGAATTAATGTTGCGATTTCAAGGCCTTACTGAATGTGATCTCGAATCCTATATGCACAACTACATGCTAAAGAAAATCATTTCCATTCAATGAATGCTAGCTAAGAGAAGGATAGTAATTCATAACAAAGCAACGACTAATTGAATCACAAGAAGAATTTCACTAATGCATATCAGACAACCAAATTAGAAACTGAAAAACTCTTTCCTTGTTCACAAAAAGCTACTAATGCAAAATAAAAATTTTCATTTTCAATTTAAGCGAAAGAATGCAAATTTTGTCTTTTTAGATGAATGAGAAGCAAATTTCACTGTTACACTAAAAATAAAAATGAACACTATTTTTGAGAAATCTTAATGTAATGATATAAAGCAAAGAGATTATTTCAATATGAACATGAAACAAACCCAAAACAGAGATGCATTCTTCCAAGAAAACAGAGGTTTTAAAACCAATTCAACAAGCAATGTAATCTATGCTCACAGTGACAAATGGAGAGCTAAATGAAAAGAAAGGTGATCATTCAACAACCCAATGACATGAATAACCAAAGGAAAATCTAAAACAATCAGTCAACGAAATGAAATGATAAAGACAAATGTGACTCAAACTCAACTCAGAAGGCTAAGTGAGGAGAGGGTCAAACAAGTGGCACACAACACCTGGAAACTCTTTGATGACAAAATCCACTGATAAGATGATGGACAAACAGCTGAGAGGAACGAGATATCAGGGTCAAAAAAATCCATTGGACCAATTAAAAGATAAAAATCAAACCCAGAGGTAATAACTACTGACAAAAATCAGAAAAGAGGCTAAAATCCATTCCTACAAGATTCAGTGTGTATGTTTAGCTATAATCCATGCTAAACAAGGGTTGTCACACTTGTGACACAAGCAACAGTTTCCAATTAGCTCAAATGTTCAAGGAAAATCAGTGCCAAGATAGAAAAACATGGGAAAAAATAAAAACCACTGAGCAGAGGTCAGAATTGACACTCTGGGACTGAACAGGATGACTGAAAATAATCAGATGGGTCAAAGAAAGCATAAAAGCAATGAAATGACCAAAGTCGACTTGAAAAGAAAAACACTAGACGAACAACGAGAGAGGAAAAAACACATTGTTCCCCAGTTGATTCGCCAACTTGTTGTGTAGTTAAATCCCCTCTGTGGACATAGGTGATCCATCTAGCCCTAGGTTGGGTCTAGTAGCAAGAGGACATGCTAATGCTTAGATTCCTAGTTTATGAGTGAAACTAAGTCGGGATAGATGACCTACCTTTTTTCCAACGTAGTTTTCGTAGCTGTGGTAGCAGTCTCCTAATCTTCATCTGGAAACGTCACGGTCCTTCAACGGTAATACTCATGTGCCTCCACAAGGATTAGAGAACAATAAAAACATACGAAAAAATACTTGCATTCATAAATATCTAATTGGTGAAGGAGAATTAAACGTATTGCAAAATATTAATCATATGAAATGCAAGATGGGAACCAAAAAATCAGTCATGTATGAATAAGTAGAGAGAAAGAGTTTACAATCAAAAAATACTTGATGTTGCATCCTCCTTCAATGGGACAAGTCAAAAGCGTCTCAAGAATTCGTCGAGTAATTGGACTTGGCGAGGCAATACGCCTAGACTCTCTTTCAACAATGGATTCCTCTCTTCTCTATCTCACACCAGTTATAGTAAGGACTTTTCAGCTATTCAACCATTTCAGATAGCTGCAACTATGTGAGAAGGATGTATTTATAGGAGAGGAGGAGGTGGTTTGGGATTTCTCATAAGGTGGAAGGGAGACCTTATCCTTTGGGGAGTTTCTCAAATGTAGGAAAATAAGAAGACAAAGGAAGGTCTTCGACGTTATTCAGTCGAACAAACCATGTTGACTCTGCTCACGAAGTGGTTGGGAATGGAAACTTCATTTCTATTTTTAAAAACTTTCCAAAAACAACTTGACGTGGGCAGTCCACTGAAATAAAGTGCCAATGGGCACGAGGCCCAGTGCTAGTTTCTCTATGGCCATGAGGCCATAACTACCTACCAGCACCAACCCAAAATCATATGTTTTTGAGAGCCTGCTCCAGGAATAGTCAACAGAGGAAATGTTCTTCTCATGCTAAGGGATGTAATGACACTTTTTGCAAGGTATAAAAATACACAGAAGTCACTGAAATGGTCCTCCAATGTGTGGGATGGGGATTGCAGGGATGGTGACAAAATACTGTGTAATAGAGACATTGTTCAATACAGTCTAGAAGTATCCCAATTATTTAAAATAGATGTACTACATTATGCAAACTTTTTGAAAATAGAAGCATTACATTGTGGGGAAGGAAATGATCATCCACACAGACCACCGAACCCTGCAGTTCAAATAGACACAAGGGAAGTTGCAGAAGAATCACCATCAAAAGTGGTCCACATATTTGCAAACATTTCATTTGAACATCAAGTATAAGAAGGGAAACACTAATTATGTTACAGACTGCCTCATATTACCACCAATCATGGCACTCACCATGCTCAACTCTTGTGGGAGCATGAATTTTGATTGGTCGTTTATCTACAAGAGTGGTCCAAAATTCAGCCACACATACAAGATGCTCTTTGAGGGTAAGAAACTTCCAAATTTTCACCTCCAAGATGCATTTCTATGTCACCTGGGACACCTTTGTGTTCCTTGAATCAAGCGTGCTAAGATAATTTAGGAAGCACACTATAGTCGGGTCACTGAGCATTTCGGGGTCGAGAAAATAGTGGCAGTACTGCAGAAGTATTTCTATTGGGTGAACCTTCGATGGGATGTTGGGAAGTACATCAGATATTGCACGACATCCACCATTACCAAACCGACCATAAATAAGTAAGGCCTCTATACTCCGCTGCCTACCCCTAGTCGACCTTGGGAATCTATCTCCATGGATTACATGTCTGGCCTTCCTTCTACTAAGCATGGAAACAAATTTATTTTTGTGGTCATAAATAGATTCTCGAAGATGGCCATTACGGCGTCCTACAAGAATAATATCATAGAAAAAGCCACTACTAAACTCTTCTTTGAACGAGTGTGTGTACACTTTGGGATCCCACTGTCTATCATCTCATATCAGGACAACATGTTCCTAAATACATTTTGGTCGAGCCTCTAGTCAACGTTGGACATCAAGCTCACCAAGTCCACAACTTTCCATCCCCAAATTGATGGCTAGACAGAGGTCATCAACAAGATGATCGTACACATTCTGCACATGTATAACTCAAAGCATCCACGCACATGGTATCAAATCCTCCCCCATGTATATAATCGGTCACTCCACTGCTCAATTGGCCACATCCCCTTTCAGGTGGGATTGGGATTCCAACCACTATGTCCCATTGACATAGCCATGCCATTTTTGGCTACTCAGGTCGATTCAGCTCATGTCTGATCTAAAGCTGACAAGGAGAAAAATTTCACTGAGTACATTCAGAACATATTTCAATAGGTTCATGACATATTGGAAAAATCCAATGCTAAGTACATGCAACAAAATGATCAACATCGGGTGCCACACAGCTTCCACGTGGGTGACAAAGTGTGGCTACATTTGCAGAAGAAGCATCTCGCTGGACCCCACCGCAAGCTTAATCTGCTCCGATATGGGCCATACACCATCACCAAGGCTGTAGGGGACAAATCCTTTGAGCTAAGTATTCCACCATTTCTTGTGTTATCACCAAACTAATGCTAATTGGGTTGCTCAACAATAAATTCGGTGTAACTATTTCAAACAACTTAGGGTTGGAAGTTAGCCCTTCCAACAAGAGATGTCTCTCTCAAGAAAATTTATGATATTCAATCATGAAGCTTAAAAAATAAGATTTCGAACTCTCATATGTCTTTTGGATGATTTTTTGTAGGTGAAAGATGTGTGATGGCTACCATTGGGCATGGAGTCAGTATGAAACTCAATTACATAAAAACATCATTCATGGAAGTTAAGGCATATGAACTCTTACAAAAATAACTTTGAAAAAAAACAAGACACATAAAGGAAGTTGGAGCATAATAATTTATGAATTCCACTTAATTATGCATGAAGTAATCTGAATTTACATTGAATAGGTAAATGAGACAAACACATAAGAGCCCATAAATAATCTCAGGTATGAAAAAGGTTTTATGCAATTGTACATTAATTGAGTGGATAAAATATTACAATAGTATCATTGGTCATAACATCGATCAACCCTCTCTAACTCTAAAATATCCCTATTTATAGAGTTAAAATCCTTTTACATGAAGTTTGCAACCTGGGCTAGACCCTCGAAACTACTAAAGATATCTAATCCAAAAAGGAATTGATTACATGGAGAGAAAATAGAGATAATTCCGTTTAGAAGGATTTTGAAACCTAAAAGGACTCTAACACCATTAACTTCATTAACAACTTTTAGATAAACCATACATGATGATGCTTATCGATTCAAACAAATTTTCCTGAGGTGGCAATGGCCATGATCAAGTGATGAACTGCCATATTAGAATCTAGATTCTGATGCTCGGAATTTTAGGATGTGATGTTGTGTTTAATGATGTGGAAAAAATGGTGAGTTAGAAGCCATGTCACCTTCTTGTTGAGTGGCCTTACCAACATGTGTCTTCACTGATACACTTCAACATCTTCCGATGACTCATTTTATCCCAAGAAACATTAAATGCTACAAAAAAATCAAAATTTCCCCTCGTTGTAAAAATAGAGCATTTTAAGGCAAGTTCGTAGCGTAGTATTTGTAGTGTTTTCCATTTAGCACTTTCTACACCCTTTCTGACTTTGATGCTTATTAGAGGGTATTCATTAGGAAAAATGAGGTAAATACATGTCGTTTCTCACTCCTGTCATGTTATATTTTCGAAGCTATACCTCAAAATATTCTTCAGCGATTTTGTAGCGAAAACTCGGCTTTAAGCCTGGAGTACGCTACAAACTTGCCTGAATTTTTCTAGAATTTGACATTTTCACTCTTTACCTCCAAAAACCTGTCTAGAGATAATTGATTAGATGGAGCATCCTAATACAAAATTAGCCCCAAAAATGTCTTACCCTCTATCAAGGAGAAGGAGGGTCATCTACAACTATCATTTTCAAACCCTTTTTCTTCAATTCTGTCTGCACCATCTCCATTTTAATTTCTAACACTTTGACTTGGTTTTGTAGCTTTCTCCTCCCTTCCTACAACCACATGTTTCTCCTCATGGTATGCTTCATCATCCTGTGTAGTGGTAGTGTTCTTCTCAACATCTTCCTTGACCTTTCTGGCATCATCATAAAAATCAATTTGTTTGATGACTTCCTTCTTGAAATCAGTGATCTCCTTCCTTTCTTGTTTAAAATCATCCACTGACTCCATCTTAGCTTCTAAAGCTTCTTCTCTGGCTTCCTTAAGTTGTTCCCTTAGAAGCTCCACTATAGACTTTTCTTGGACCTTTTCTTTGCCTTTCTTTGTCTTGATTATTTTTTCTTCAGCTGGGGATAGCTCTATGATTTATTCCCTTATTGGCTGCTTCTTCTTTTCTATCTCTTTATGCAACATATCAGACTTGACTCCCTTTGAGAGTTGTGACCTATTGAATGGTTTCCTAGGCTTAAAGAAAAAACCTATATCCTCACCAGAAAAATCAAGTTTCTTTGTTGTAAGACCCTTCTTCCTCATTTTTGTTCCTTTAACCTCTAGAGGCTTTACAAAAGGGGGTTTCAATATCAATTTCTTGCAAGATGTCTTCAAGTTTTCCTTTCCCCTATGTTTGACTCTTGGTGATTCTTCTATGAGCTCTTGTATCAATTTTGAGCTTGCCGCTTGTAGGGGTTTGCTGAGGTGCCATTATCTCCTACAACTGTTCAATCTCTACCTCCATTGGCTCTAATGTAGGCTGCACCTCTACCTCAGGCTCAAACTCTGCTTTAGTTATTGGTTATTTGTCCTTCTTAGGAGTGTTTTTCTTTGACTTCGGTGTCTTTCTCTGAGTAAGACATCTACATCATAACGACTCAAAAATAGAAAAGTAGCCCAATCCCTATTCAATTTATTCAATTCTTCCATAACTAAAATTTGATTAAGCCATGATGGAATATGGATGTATCACTGCTCTCAGGTTTGGCTTGTACCTTTTCAGCCATCTTGCCTAAACTTTTGAACAAAAAGAATGGAAGATCAAGAAGTTGTTTACCTGTGAAATGAAGTAGCAACCTGAAATGACATTGGTGGATCATGTGAAATCTACCTTCACAAGTAAAATATTTTTGGAACACCATAAGCATATTTGAGTAGTTATATTTGAGGCAACTCCTTGGTATGCCTAAGGTCATGTCAAATCCTATATTCTCCAGCTTCATAAATTCATCACAATTTTGAAGCTTTAATTTTTATGCTTTGAACCATTCTTCTCCAAACCTCAGAATTTCATTTTCCTGTGCAATGGTCTCGGGAGAAACAATGAAACTTAATATGCCCACCTTTGAAGCTGTGCCAACAAATTTGACATCAAAATCATTTGACACTTGTGCATGGTATCCCTGCAATTTTTGGAAAAATCTCAAACAACCAGCATTTGTGAAAGCTTGTGAAAAGATTGGGTTTTCCATAACCAGCTTCATGTCCATGGGATTGTATCTGACTACAGAGACGAATTTGTTGGGATTTTTATGTGAATCCATGACCTCCAATATGAGACTGACCTACCTCTAGATTTGACACCTGCAAAATTATCTAAGACAATAAACAACTTTCTTAACAGAGGCAAGAGCTAATCTAAGACAAGAACTAGTAAGAAATAAAAGTGAACACTGCTGGCAGAAGATCAAGCAACTTACAAGTATGAACGGTAAGTGTTGTTGTTTGACTAAGGTAAGGCTAAATTAGGAAAGAAATATGGGAGGGAAAATAAAATGATGGAGGTATGTTGATTACCAAACATGCAGTATGACAAATGTTGACTCATAACAGTTATGTACCATGATGAAAAAATGAGCTCTAACCACTGAAATGATGAAAACATATCGATAACCTCACCATTAGCAGAAAAACCCAAGTTCATAGTGATTTCAATTAGTGGGATGGCAGATTCGCTATAAAACTGTCAAGTGAGTCCGTAGTGAAAACAGGTTGTTTTACACATAAAAAATTGCAGACTTAGGGAAAAGGTGCCAAGTGTACAAAAGTGACTCTATTAACCCATGCATTCAAATTTTTTGAATTTTAATTTGAAAATACCTTAATCACACGACCAATGACCATTTAGACCTTTTGGGACTATATACAAAACACAAAATTTAATTAATTTCATGACTTTATTTAACCCTAATAACCTAACCTAACTAAAAATGACACTCCTAGACCAACCTAATTGTTATTAAGGATAACACCTTGGTATGCACCCAATTTTTAATGTGTACCACCTTCACCCCTACATTCCATCTCTACTGGACACATCCGACATGGCAGAACAACTCATGCCAATAGAATTAAATTCATATTGCATGGAACAAGCCACAATTGATCAGATCATGGACACACAAATCAAGAACACCTACCAACAGAGGATCTAGCTATATTGAGTTGTAAAAGTAGGCCAACTCCTTCGTTAGGGCAAGTGGCTCACAAGGGACTAAGTTTAATAGAAGTTTCCACATCTCATGGAGGAACTCAACGCAATGGGGACCATTGCTTCATAAGGGGAGAGGAATGATCCAGGTGGATATGGGTGTTCACCCACCTATTCCACTTGGATTCCCACAATTATTTCTTTTATTTTTTTAGTTTCCTTAATTGTAGCACAATTTATTATTTTTGGCATTTTTTCGGGTCTTGAACTTCCAGAGCCAGTTTGAGGCCCTAAGCGACATTTTTTGGGAAAATCACCGTCAACGAATGTGAATATTTTACATGTCATTTTTTGTTATATTTTGTCTTCCTATTATAGATATTTATAACGAGGTATCATGTGTGTCAAACAAATATCGTATGCCAAAGTTACGACTCCGGGAAATTGATGTACCAATTTACCCCAACGGGGCCCATAGTTTGGCGTTTCATCTCCTAGGGTTAGGTTTTTGGATGTTTATGATTTTCCATTGTTTCTGAATAATAATTAGGCCTTCGAGCCTCATTGTAACCCAATTCAGAGGCCTGTATCTGCCACATCTCTTCTCAAAGATAAGCTACCAATGCCCTAGCTAGTTTATTTCCATTATGATTGTAAGCATATTTCAGTTATGCGATAGTAATGAAATGAAGTCTTGTTTTTGCTGCATCTCTACATTTATGTGTATTTACGTATTTTATTTCATTCCTTCATAACTCAGAATCATTTTGCACCAATATTAGACTAATCTGATAAATTGTTCTCGAAACCAAGAGGATCTCACTCAGGTATTCATGCACTCGATTCTTTTTAATAATAGTTAGTCATAATTTTTTTTGTTAATTTTTTTTATTATTTTTATTATTATTTATCCAATTTAACTGAATTTATGTGAATTTAAGGTATTTTTATTCTCAATTTATCTATTTTCATCCCATGTTTTACATCAAATCAATTGAGATAGAGATTTACTGGTGCATTTTAGGTATGTTGTAGAAGTCAAGCCAAAAGTTTACTATGTTTGATCTAGCTTGTCTAGAATCACTCTACATATATCGGTTATGATCTTCAAATAAATTCAATTAGTATTATTTTTGAATTTTTTCTAAATGTTTTTCTCAATTGAAAACCTTGTGGGTAAATGCAATACATGTTTCCCCATATTTATGGATGGAACTTATCTCCAAATAAATGGACTCCTTCCTTGTCATCCCAAGTTTGACATCAAATAAATTGAGAAATATGTAATCCTTTGAGTAATAAATGTAATAGTTGTATAATTTCATTATTTACATAATCATACATATGTAGGATGTTTCCTATCCTATTAATATGCGAAAAAATGACACGATCATGATTAAAACTCAAGGGGAAAAAATGGAAGGATTTATAATCTCTAAGACATGTATAAAGCCATAATACAATGTTTGTTGTCTTGAATTCTCATTTGTGAATGCAGTTACTGCTTTCTCATATGTTCCAAAGACTAAGCCACATTGAAATACAATACTTATCCACTCCACCCAAAACCATTCCAATCAAGCATTCTTTTCTTAGAGGATATATTGGTATAAGGATTCAAATTCAAGTCCAATTCTTCTTCCATTTTGAGAATTTATTATCCCTGTTGGAACATGTTTTATTTTTTGAAGATCCATATTGTATGCTTTAGAAGTAAACATCACATGAAATATTTTCATTTTAGTTTTACTTTCTTCCTTGTGATTCAATGCACTATCAATCATTGGTCTAATGTCGATGAGTGTGAGAAAAGGAATTTTTACAATATGTTCCCCAATGCATAATATATTCACCCCTATTGGTTTTATCAATTATATTTTTTACTTTAAAATCCATAGCACCCCTAGTACTTTTATACCAACATATTCATAAAATCTCATTTTTTATATTTTAGTGTTCAGTTATACATCAATAGTAATGGACTACCCTATTTTTTTATTGGAATCATGATTGAGAGAATTCAACTATAATAAGCCCCTATCTTTAGGCGTTTTCCTTCTCAGTGTGATATAAGATGGTGGATCCTTGCAACCCTTTCCATAATTTTTAGTAGGACTCACCTTATCTAAAAATTTCCTAAATAGAAATGACAAGTTATAGACACATACAATGATTTTCATAATACTATCGTTCCACAAGTATATCCCTTAACTTTGTTATTGTTGTTTTCTGAGCTTCTTTTTTTGTAGTTGAGGTCATGTTTTCTTTTCGAGGTTGTGGATGTCATAGTTTTATATTAGATAATCCCTTGATATTTGTTCTATTGTTTGACAACTTTATTCTTATTTGATAAACTTTCCAAAATGGATTTTAGGCTTGCTTTTTCCATTGACATTTTATCTTTTCTTTGATATATGGTAGATAACCATAAATGGCCTTGCTTTTTTCGTCAAATTTCACACTTATTTTTTAAACTCTAATTGGGTTTGGTAACATAATGGAAAATAGATCTACACCTATACATGTAATTGTGCCTCGCTTGTTTTTAAAGTTGTTGTATGGATTTATATAGCCCACCATTGTACCTTCTCTACATGCATTCAGGTCTTGGAAAACTGTAGAGGTAATGACAAATGTTCCCATGAAGAGAACACTTATAACAATACAAACTCTAACATTCCCTCTTACTAAGGAGTGTGGTCTTTTCCAAATGTAATATGTTCCCTCTACATTTCAAAATTCCCCTTTGTTAGGGGTGTGATTAAATTCTTGATCTCTTTCAAACCAAAGGAAGCAAGGCACTAGATCATTGCGTCCGTTTATACTTTGAACTCTTCAGAATATTCAAGGTGAAAAAGTTTTGTACAAGGAATATTGCATCAAAAACTTGTCAAGCTCTATTGTTCTTGTTATCACAAAATCTGACCGTGATAGGCTACTCATCAAGTAGACTCTAAGTAACTCTTTCAAACCAATCTTTTGGCTGAGGCTTACCCTCCTCAACTTGAGAGGGCTCTCTCAATAGGTTTAATATTTTTGATTAATGATTAGATGGCTAAATCTATGAATAAAAAGGATAAAAATGTATAACTGGTTGAATCAAAGATTAGCAAACACTCATTGGGTCATGGAGTCAAGATTGCTTTCAACAAAGCATCATAATCTGTCAAACATGGAAATCAAGGCACTTGGAGTTTATGTTTATAAGTGAAACAATAACACACTGAATAAACACAGTCTACAAGCATATGAAGGAAGTTAGAGCATTATCCAATGAATTATAAGTAACACATGCTCATACCACAACAAATAGTTAATTTGAAAAGGCCATAGAAATTTGATACACTTAAACTCCTTGTGAATCTTGAGTAGTCAAACAAATCTCTGTATTCAGTTGAAATATCACAGTAACATAGAATAACAAAACTGTTTTGCTAATGAAAATTCCAACCTTGAGGAATTTGACCTCATGCTTCATATAGAGTCTTTACATTTATTGGATTCCATGATCCATCATTAGGAGAATTCGAATTTCTAAAATTGACACCTATCTACTCATAAAACAAACTCTTAATTACAAACTGACAGCAAACTGTCTTCTAGGAGTTCTAATACAAATAGGAGTGAAACTCCTAAACATGTCTCAAAAAACCTTATCTAAAACTTAAATATTTTCTTTGATAGCTACTAATCCATGTCTTTGACCTTTAAGATACTTCTAGCCTTGTGATAAACCTTTCTGATTCATGACCTAACTGTCCTAAAAACCAAGAGATAGAGTTTCCTGATTTTTAGCCCTTAACCTCCATGCTTATATTCGAACAACTTTGCTGGAATTAAAGATTGTTTTGTATATGTGACATGTGCTAACATTCCATTAACACTTCAACCTTCCACCTGTGCAAAAAGGAATCCTCATAAAAATGGAAAATAGATGAGACATGACTGCACTACGAAAATAGCCTGTTTTCGTAGCATAGTTTTTATATCATTGTAAAACATTTCCTTTGACCATTTCTTTCTTTTGCTTTTCAATCCGAGTCTTCATCTGTGATCTTGATCTTTCCTCAAAAAATACCAAAATTTGAAAACCAGAAGTCCTTACCTCCCTAATACATGCACAAAATGCCAAAAATTCACCTTCAGTAGTTTCATAGCACGCTACGAAACTGTTGTGTTTGCTCCCTTTAACACAGTTTTTCCAAAAATTTATAGTTTTTAGGATATTTAAAATTTTTCAAGGATTGATATCAACATCAAATAGCTTTAAAAGATGTTCACCTTCAAAAATGATCATTTTCTTCATAACAAAATTGTTTCAAGGATTTATCATTTATTGCCCTATTTCATTGTTGGTGTAGCTTCTCTTCAAATTTTGTCAACTGTATTTCTAGGTCTTCAATATGCCTCAGTTTCCTATTGGTAGCCCTTAACTGAACATTCATCATTCTCACATATCTAGCGTCTTTAATTGCAGGAACAGTCCAAGTAAAGTATTGAGCTTCACTACTTATTGTTTCCAGTTTGGAAACCTTTTCAAGTTCCCATGAAGCCTTAATCCTCTTGAAATTTGTCTTTCCAACAGCATGCCTTATTTCTCTCTTCCTTTGTCTAGAAATTTCATAATTAGCTGATTTCAAAATTTCTTCCATTTCTTCATAATTGGTTTTTTCTGTCTGAGTGGAAAATACTCTGTTTTTGTCACCTTCAGGTATTGGTGATGAAAGGTTTATAAACTCCTCCTGAACAGTGGAAGCTTCCTCTGTTTCTCCTAACTCAATATTGAACTCTTGCATCTTTTTAGATTGCCTGGCTAAAGGATTTCTGGGCTTGAACACAAATGCTGCGACCTCATCCTCGAATTCCAGTTTCTTAGAAGATTTCATCTTCTTAGGTTTTCCTTCATCAAATTTTATGAAAACTGCCTATACCATAGGGGATTATTCAATACCAATGGCTTCTAAAATATAATTTAAGTTACCTTTTAAGCCTGTACTTTCTCCTGAGATCACTTATTTACCCTTCTCATTTGTAATTTGACTTCTAGTTAATCTCCTTTGAACTGGTTTGTTAGCTGACTATTCTTATGTCCTTTCTTTAATTTCAGCTCTCTTTTATTTTGTAGGTTGAGGAGTCTCAAGAATAACCACTGATGCTTTACTCACTTTCTTTTCCACTCGGTTTCTAGGTTTCAGCTTAACAAATATTTTTGACCTGGTCATTACAGGCTTACTGGATTCTGTTGGTGGGGTTTCTTTAGCCTTAGGGTTAATGTCTGTATCTTGTTTTTCCACTCCAAAACCACATAAAAACAAAAATTAATACCATTCTCTATTTATCCTTTGAAGTTCATGTAAAACTATTAGTTTAATTAGACCATGATGAAAAAGGGAAGTTTCACATCCTTGAGTTTTCATTTTCACTTTATCTACCATCTTAGCTATACTTCGATACAGGAAGAAAAGAAAATCTAAAGAAATCATGTGAGTAAAATGCAACAAGAGTTTAAAATGATATGAATATACTTTATGATATCTTCCCTCACAGGTAAAATACCTTTGAATGTTGAAGAGAAAGTTGGCATAGATGGCTTTAATGTAGCTCCTTGGAGTTGCCTTGGTTAAGTCTATTTCTACAAACTCTGGCTTCAGAAACACTTTACATGGTTCCATATCAAATTTGAAGTTTTTGAACCATCTATCTTGTCCCCTAGGAATCTTTGTCACCAAAGCTACGATCTCAGGGGTTACTGACAAGTTTAAGATTCCAATTTTTGTGTTTGAGCCAGTGAAATGTAGAGCAAGCTCCTTTGACACTTGACTGTGTCCCTACAATTTTTCACAAAATCTCCAACACCCTGTTTTCTTGAAAGCCTCCATCATTGATTTATCTTTGGCTAGGGCCTCTGTGCTTTCAGGCTCTGTTCTTAAACAACGACTAGACCTGTGGTTTTTCTTTTCTTCTGTCATCTTTGCTTTGAATTCCTATAACAAATTAGCCTCGCTTGAATTTCTGTTTATCAGCCTCGCTTTTTAATGGTGATCAACCTCACTTGAAAAATAGATGAGAGAAGCTTTGGTAAGAGATTACCAGAAGCTTAGCATTCGAAAACAATCTATTTGAGTGTTTGCATGAAAACTGCAATAAGAAACTAGCCAGTCCTTACGAATTTGAAATTACCTATCATGATGACCCCTACATTCGAAATGAAGGATTTGAATGGGTGCATGCCTTATAAATGACTCCTAGATGACACCTAATAATGAAAAATTAATGGAATTTGAATGAAATGATGATTTGACATGACTGCCTACAAATCCGCATTTTCGTAGCGCGCTTAGTTCATTTTCAGGGGTTTGCGCTACTAAAACATGGTTTCATGGCTAATTCCAAATTTTTTTCAAATGGTTTAACATATGATTTATAAAGAGGATGTGCGACCTTTACGACATCGAATAAGGTTGTTAAACTTTATTTGGATGTGAAAATAAGACTTTTGAGACTCTTACCCTATCACCTACCCTTTAAAGCATGAAATGACCCAACACCTATCTAAGACCATGACTAAGAACAATGTAAACTATCCAAGTTTAGAAAAAAAATTTATGGTGATAACAGTGGCTCCACTTGGGATAGTGTGCCCCTGTGGTACACTAAGAACCCGTAGCTCCAGTGCTATCCATTTTTGATAAAACATAAAAAAAATTATTTTATTTGACAATCATCTTCTTCAAACTATTTGGGCTTTCAACTAGGGCTTCAGCTCTCTTTTTCAGCTTGTAATTATTAGCAATAAAATTGACAAAGATGGAATATGTACAATGTCATGAGTGATTGATAAAACTTCAGCAAGTATAATGCTTTAGGAACCTGCCATTAATAGGCCCTCCAACATATGATCCTCCATCAATTTCCTGCAATATATAAGTGTTGTTCCCATTAAAACCAGCAATATTAAAAGGACCCTTCTATAAATTTTCAAAATTACCATGCTTTCCCTTTTCCTCAATTTTGGCCTCCCATTTCAGCACTTTGTCTTGTATTTGGAAACTATTTTCCTTTATCTTCTTGTAAAATGTATTTTTAATTCTGTTTTGAACATGCTGATGGCTATCATAGACTTCATTTCTCTTTTCCTGCAAAGCTATCAGCTGGTTAATCCTCCTCTCAATGGCATTTGGTTCCTCTTCAAGACCTTGAATTAAATCATGACCAGTACCCCAAGTGATGTCGGAAAAACAGCTTCAGCACCATAAACTAATTCATATGGCGAAGTCTCAATTGATCTCTTTGTACATATCCTATCAGCCCACAAGGCATACTTCAGCTTTAGATGCCAAGCTTTCTTGTTCTCCTGTAATACCTTTTTGATGATTCTTACAATACTCTTATTTGATAATTCATCAAGACCATTTCCTTGTGGATAGTATGTTGTAGAGTGTCCAAGAGTAATATGGTATTGATGACAGAAATTGATCATTTTCTTAGGCTTAAATGCTTTAGAATTATTTGTTATAATCTTCATGGGGTAGCCAAATCTAGACAATATATTATTCTCTAGAAAATAAATAATTATAGAGTCATTAGCTTGCCTTGTTGGGATCGCCTCTATCCATTTGGTGAAGTAGTCTGTTGCTGTGAGAATCCAACGATGCTATCCTGATGATGATGGATGTATCTCTCCAATAAATTCTAACCCCCATTGCTGAAAAGGTGCTTCCACATAGATAGGAACCAAAGGTAGAGGTACAAGCTTTCTTCTTCCTTCAAAAATTTGGCATTCATGAAATGCAGCAATTCTTTTGTAAATGTCTTTAAACATGGTTGGCCAAAAATATCCCACTCTTAGAATCTTATTTTTTGTAGCCTTCCAATAATGGTGTCCTCCACAATCAACTTTATGGAATTCTTCAATGACTTTATCAGCCTCTTCTTCAAGTAAACAATTCAACAAAATTCCACCTGTATCTTTCCAAAACAGATTTTTGTCAAAAACAAAATATCTCAAAGATTTCAGCTTAACAAACCTTTCTTTGGACTTTGTTAGATCAGTGGGAACTTTGTGATGTTGTAGAACAAAAACCACATCCTTATACCACTCTGAAGTAATGTATTTCTCATCAATTTGGACCAATTCTTCTTCATCATCAGAAATTTCTAATATTTCTGCATTCATATTTATATCAAGACAGTCCAAGTTTGATTGAGTCATTAACTTCGCCAAGCCTTGTCCCTTCACTATTTTGGTTGGTTTGATGTCTATATCATATTCCAACAATTTTGTGATCCATTTTCCCCTTTTACCATCGGGATCTTCCTGAGTTAAGATGTCTTTTACTACAACACTTGGAACAAATGGCACAATGTGAGAATGCAGAATGTAAATTATGAAATCTTTGATAGCCTTCACCGAAGCATAGGCCTTCTTTTCTAGAATATTATAATTCAACTCAGAATTTTCTAATGTTCTACTAAAGAAAGAGATAGGCTGTTTAGTACCTTTCTTTCCTTTTTGTAGCAAAACTTCGGTAATTGTATTTTCTGAATCGAATGTAAAAACTAACAATTCTTTGGAAAAATATGGACTGATGAGTACCGGTGCTTTTGTGGGTGCCTTCTTGATTTATTAAAAAGATTGCTTTTCCTCTGCTTTCCATTTAATCTCAACTCCTTTCTTGAACATCCTTGTTATATCTTTGACAATCTCAACAAAGTTAGGAATGAAACGCCTAACAAAATTCACTTTCCCAAGAAATGATTGAATCTCTTTCCTACTTCTTGGCAGATCTACTTTTTGAATTGCATTAACTCTATTAGGATCAATCTTAATTCTATATTCAGAAATAATATGACCAAGTAACTTGCCTGTAGTTAAAACAAAGATGATTTTGGTAGGATTAAGAGAGATACGAAAACTTCTACATTTCAACAGAATATTTTCTAGGTGTTTCAAATGATCTTCTTCTTTCTTTGAAAATACTATTATATCATCAAGATAAATGTCCTTTTCTTCAGAAAAAGCAATGCCCATTGCTCTTTGAAAAGTAGCTCCCGCATTCATAAGACAAAAAGGCATCTTGGCGTACATGAAAGTGCCCCATGGCGTTGTGAAGGCTATTTTTTCCTGATCATCTGGATGTAAAAGAATCTGATTATAACCTGAAAAGCCATCAAGCATAGACATTCTCTGAGAACCAACAATATTTTTCAGAATTGAATCTATCTTTGGAAGAGGATCATAGTTGTCCTTTAGTGAAGCCTTGTTCAAATTTCTGAAGTCAATACAAAGTCTAATTTCTCCACTTTTATTTCTAACTGGTACCAAATTTGCAAGCCAATTTGAGAATCTGATAGGAACAATGATTTTAGCATCAAAGAGTTTCTTAATCTCTTTTTCTATCAATGGCATGAGAAGAGGATTAATTCTCCTTAATTTTTTCTTGAAAGGTCTTTCATTTTCTTTGATAGGAATAGTATGTTTAATAATGGAAGGATCATACTCCTTTAAATCAGCATAACTCCAAGAAAAAACATCAATAAACCTCTTCATCATCTCAATATATTTGAATTTCATATCAGCTAAAAGAAACTTTGAAATTTTGATCATTTTAGGCAAAGCTAATGTACCAAGATTACAACTCTCTACTTCCTCTTCATCAGCTTGTATCTTTGGTGATTTGGAAAAATCATTCTGATAAAAAAGCTTCTCAAGAGGAATAAGACCCTTTAGTATTGAATTATTCTTTAGTTGCGAAAATTCAGAATTTCCTTTTGATTCAAAAAACGTGTTTTGTTGATCTACTTGTGTACTTTCAAATTCTTCTTTCAACTCAATAAAATTCTTTACCTATTGATCATCTTAAAAAACTTTCCAATTGGTGATATTTGTTGGGAAAAATACTGAGAGGGGGGGGTGAATCAGTATTTACTGCATAATCAAAACTTTCACTTTTTCTTTCTTCTAAAAGGCATATGCTACTTTCCTGAACCAGACTTGCGTATATACGCGGATCCCCTTTATTAAACTAGCGTATACACAGAGATTTAGATAAGTCATTAAATCTTCACTTAAACCATTCCATCATTTATTTATCAGATATTCAATAAGCAGTAAACATGTGCAGTAAGAACAGAATAACCATCACACAAAGCATCACACATGAACACCAGGATTTTTAGGTGGAAACCCAAGTCGGGAGAAAACCACCGCTGCAGTTGCTCAACCTTCAATATTTTATTATAGAGAAAACATCTTACAACATATGTGCTGGCGCAGACTTGACCAGCACGCAGGCACCCACCTGCGCTCGTTTACCAGCCTCTCCTGGAAGGGAGCTTCAACTGCGTTTGATCGCTACTCTCACCCTCACCACGGAAGGAGCTACGACCGATCTCGGGGCTATCACCTCTCCCCGAGCGGGGAGCTACAACCCCGACCGAAGGCTACAACCCTCACACTCACCTTGGACCACGTTTCATCAATTTTCACAATCGGGATCCAACCACTAATAGGAACACAACTTAGGTACTCGCAATTCATCATATGGTGGTACTCCCGAACCCTTTCCATATTTTTAAGCACTAACATACATCATCAACAGATACATATCAACACAGATCAGATAGCAGAAACACAGCAGAACAGATCAGATATTTCATACCCCTTGCTTCAGCAAGCCCTAGTTTGCATCCGCGCTTTCCCTTCACTGATGTCGCGTGTATACGCGCTTCCGTCCATACAAACCAGCGTATAACTCAGTGTATATTTTATTGCGCATACGCGCTTTCTCTTCGCTGAAGCTGCGTATATACGCGCTTCCTCCGCGTTGAAGTAGCGTATAGATCTTCAATTATTATAGAGCAGGGTACTTCTTCAGATCAGATATTCAGTTCAGATTTACCCTTTCACTTCCAACAGATGTTCGCCTAGATGTTCGCCTCATCATAGATCTAAGCCTTCCATAAGCATATCTAGTAGATACATTTCAGATCTAGATCCCTTTCTTCATCATTGGTGCATCATCCAATCAGATTTATCTTCAAGTGTAACCCTTTCATTCAGATCTACTTCAGAGAGAAGTATTCATTCAAGCTCAGACATCTTGCACCCACACTCATTATTTGCACAATGAATTTCTTCTCCTTATATATGATTACCCTTTGTCAATACCATGAGCCCCTTTTTCAATACCATGGATCAAAACAATACCATAAGCCCAAAACTATCTGAACGGGGTCAATTTAGGCGGATCATTACCCAATTCAATGGGTTAATACCATGGTGGTTACCCTTGGTTTTGCACTTTTTGAGCGCTTTTGCCCATACGCGACTTGGCACGTGCCTTTCCGCGTGTATACGCGATTTCCCTTAGGCCAATACGCATATACCAAGAGACATACTCTTTTTCATCATACTTTGAGTACATTCTGAAATCCTTTCTTCATAGTCTTCTGTACACACTGTAGAAACATCATATTTTCTTCATCAGGAACATATTCTCTCAAGCACAACTTCATCAAGTGGTTTGCCATCAAGGACAACACATGTCAACAGTCGCATGTCTTCATCTTCATTCGTGGGTTGCCATCAAGGACAACACTCTGCATCATATTTCCAACAATCTCCCCCTTTGGACTTGATGGCAACGATGATGGTGTTTGGTTACCACAGCAGATAGATACCATGTCACTCTCCCAAATATTTGACATCATTATCTTCTCTTCATTCAAACACCATGTCACTCTCCCCCTTTGACATCAAGGGCAAAGGGCGGATCAAAAACCAACACTCTCCCCCCTTTTCTCCTCATGTGGAAGAAACATTCTGCAGATCTGATATGTGCTGAAGTGGCCAAGCTCCCCCTGAGTTCATGCTGAATCTTCAAACATATTTGTCAATGAAGTACATGACTCTATGAACTTCCTATCACCAAGGACTCATACTTACATCAATTATCCATCCACATGGATTTACATATGAGACTCAACTACCCAACCAAGTGGGTTTACAAATTTGACTTAGCTACCCAACCAAGTGGGTTTACAAAAATGACAAGTCCTTACATGACCGAATATTACAATTTTACAACATGGGTCTCCCCCAGACCTTTTCATACAAATACAAATATGACTTTTCATAACCAATATCAAAAAGTCCTCAAGAAAGAGAACATATTTCAGAACCATCATAATGCCAACACTGCATTATACTCAGCAAAGCTAATACTCCCCCTGAATCTGTGCAACCAAGCAATCTTTCCAGAGACTAAGGCTCCCCCTTAGTTTGTGCATCCTGAAAACTTCCACCAACAAATCATCAAGGCATCTTCATCAAAACATTAGAAACAGAATTATGAGAACTGGAACACTATCAGAGATACCAAACAGTATCAGAGATACCAAACAGCACTGCAGCTGTGTTGAAGAGAGCTGAACCAAGCAAAAATTGTCAGCAATCATTCATACGCGGTTTTCTGTGCATTAACTCGCGTACATACGCGACTGTGTTTCATAAAACACGCGTATCCCAAGTCATCTTCTAAAATTATGTAGATTTGTTCTTTTGACTGGCAGAAAATACTCCCAGCTTCTGTCTTAGATACTCGAACGCTTCCCTGGGCAGAGGTTTAGTAAAGATATCAGCAGCTTGTTCTTTGGAGGTAACATACTCCAACTTCACTCTTTGCTCAAGCACTTGTTCACGTAGGAAATGATATTAGATGGGAATGTGCTTGGTTTTCGAATGCATAACAGTATTCTTTGAAATACTGATGGCACTTGTATTATCACACATAATGGAGATAGGAGTTGTACATTTGATTTGAAAATCTTGCAAGGTTTGCATCATCCATAGGAGTTGAGTGCAACAAGATGCGACAGCTACATACTCTGCTTCAGCTATTGATAAGGCAATAGAATTTTGCTTCTTGCTGAACCAAGATACTAACCGGGGCCCCATGTAAAACGCACCACCACTAGTGCTTTTCCGATCATCAACACTTCCACCCCAATCTGCATCAGTGTAAGCATGAAGAGTAAGATCAGCATTCTTCGGATACCATAGACCAAAGTCTTGAGTTCCTTGTAGATATTTGAAGATTCTTTTCACAGCCTGAAGGTGAGACTCTTTTGGATTGGCTTGGAATCGTCCAACAATCCCAACTGCATGCATAATGTCTGGTCTAGTCCCAGTGAGATAAAGTAGACTTCCTATCATTGATCTGTAATCTGGTTGATTCACCTTGGGAGAATCATCATGAGAGCTGAGATTGCATCCGGTTATCATTGGAGTGCTTGCAGGTTTGCATTCTTCCATGCCATACTTCTTCAGAATTTGCTTAAGATATTTTTCTTGTGATAGGAATATACCATTTGTAGATTGATGCACTTGCAAGCCAAGAAAGAAAGTTAGTTCCCCAAGCAAAGACATTTCAAATTCTTGCTGCATGACAGAAGCAAATTTCTGACTCATAGATTCTTCGTTACTCCAAAAAATGATATCATCAACATATACAACAACAATCAATAGTTTATCATTTTCAACTTTTGTGTATAAGTTGCTATCAGCAGACCCCTTTGAAAATCCTTGTTGATGAAGATATTTGTCAAGACGATAGTACCAAGCCCTTGGAGCTTGTTTGAGACCATATAGAGCCTTTTTAAGTCTACAAAAAAGATTTGCATCATTTCCCAAAATGAATCCTTCTGGTTGTTCTATATATACTTCTTCTTCTAGATCACCATTAAGAAAAGCAGATTTGACATCCATTTGATAAACTTTGATTTGTTGATAACTTGAAAAAGCAAGGAACATTCTGATGGCTTCAAGTCTAGCTACAGGATCAAAAGTTTCTTCAAAGTCTATACCTTCTTGTTGAGTATACCCTTTACAAACCAGTCTAGCTTTGTTTCTTACAACATCCCCATTCTCATTTAACTTGTTCTTGAAAATCCATTTAGTTCCAATGACATTTTTATCATGAGGCCTTGGAACCAAATCCCAAGTGTCATTCTTCTCAATTTGAACAAGTTCTTCATCCATGGCTTGCCTCCAACATTCATATTTGCTAGCTTCATTGACATTGTGTGGTTAAATTGTGGATAGAAGTGCCAAATGATTAGAAGATCCCATAAGAGTTCTCCTTGTTCGTACACCAGATTCCTTGTCACCCAAAATTTGAGTTTCAGGATGATTCTTTTGAACATATCTGGATGGAGCTTTTTCAGATAGGTCATCTTCAGGTTCTTCATTGGATCCACTGTCTATATCATTGCTATCTGATGTAGAAGGCCATATGTCGCCATCATCTTCATTTGCGTTTTGTTTTTCTTCTTTAGGAGCTGCAGGAGACTCATCAATAACAACATCAATACATTCAACAACCTTTCGAAGCCTTTTATTGTAACATGTGAAAGCTTTGCTTGACGAAGAGTAACCAAGAAATATCCCTTCATCTGATCTAGGTTCAAACTTGCCAAGCTTTTCATCATTATTTTTGATAAAGCATTTACTTCCAAAAACCTTAAAATGCTTCACAATGGGAGAATTGCCATACCAGAGTTCATATGGAGTTTTGTCACTATTTACCCGAACATGAGCTTTATTGAGAATGTTAACTGCTGTATGTGCTGCTTCACTCCAGAACATGTCAGGAACATTAGAATCAGAAAGCATAGCTCTAGCCATTTGAACAATTGTTCTGTTCATTCTTTCTGCTACACCATTTTGTTGCGAAGTGCCTGCTACAGAGAACTGTCGTTTAATGCCATGTTGTTCACAAAATTCAAAGAATTCATTTGATGAATATTCTCCTCCTCGATCAGATCTAAGACACTTGATTTTTAGATCTGATTCATTTTCTGCCAAAGCTTTGAAGTTCTGAAATTCTTCAAGTGCTTGATCTTTGTGTTTAATGAACCCGATCCAACACATTCTAGAGTAGTCATCAATAAATAAGATATAGTATTCTTCCCCACGTAATGACTTTTTTCTCATAGGTCCACATATATCAGTATGAATGAGTTCAAGAGGCTTACTTGGTGATCCTTCTTTGGCATTAAATCGTACTCTGGTTTGCTTACCAAATTGACAAGATTTGCATATGGTACTTTCTGGAAGATTGACCTTGGGAAGATCACGAACAGCTTGAAGTCTGCTAGCTTTGTTGATTTGAGAGAAACTCAGATGTCCCAGCCTTCTATGCCACAGCCAATTTTCCGAGGACTTGCTCAAGTAACATTGATCTATGCCATTTAGAATATACAGGTTGCTTGGATTTCTTTTTCCTTTTATAATGATTTTACCTGTGTCAAGATCACGAACCACACATTCTTTGGAACTGAAGACCACTTCTGCTCCTTGATCACACATTTGACTAACACTTAACATGTTATGCCTTAATCCATCCACATACATGACATCTTTAGCCTTCACTTTTTCTTTTAGAAATACTGACCCTTTTCCTTTAATCACAGCAGGAGTATCATTTCAAAATGTAACTTTCTTTTCCTTTTCTAGAGCATTATAAGTATGAAGTTTGCTTTTGTCACCTGTCATGTGTCTTGAGCACCCACTATCAATGTACCATTGATTTTCTTCACCTTCTGCAAATAATGCCATCCCACAATTTTCAACCGACGGTTCTTTCTTCTTCCACACTTTAGAGCTTGAGGGAACATGTTCTTTGGGCTGGCTCTTGTTCCTGCATTCAGATTCTTCATGGCCAAAGTTATTGCAATAAGTACATTCAACTTCACTTTGAAGAGAAGAAAAATTGTTATAGGTATTCTTCTTTGGTTCAGTATCCAACCTTTTCTTTCTTGCTTCTCTTGTCATGATGGTTTTATATGCAACACATTGAATAGCTTTATGACCAAAATTGTGACACGTGAAACATTGCCCATTGAAGTAAAAATTTCTGCGATCATGGAATCTTCTATTTGAATTTACCTGTTGGTTGTAGTGTCTTTGAAAGCTATCCCTGTTAGTGTTCCTTGAATTGAGATGGTCCTGCTTTCCCTGTAGAAATCCTTTATTCTCTTGCCGAGTGGCTGAATGATGTAAACCACCTGTAACTGCTTTTAGATAGTTGGGTGCTGAAGTTTGAGAAGATTCTCCGGTATATCCAAGACCTGTCTTTATAAGAGGAGAACGATGTACCTTGATGATCTCATCTAAGGTTTCAGATCCTTTAGCAAATCTAAGATTCAAGGTTTTTGCTTTCTCAACTTCTTTTCTTTGACTTACCACTTCACATTCTAGTTTTTCAATATGTTTCTTTGCTTCTTCAAGCTGCTTTTCAATCGTCTCTCTGATTATCTTTTCTTCTTCTAAGCGTAGTTTGAGTTGATTATTTTCTTCAAGAAAATCATTCTCCTCTAGAGCATCCATAAAAGTATCCTTCTCTTCCTTTTGTTCAAAAGCCATGAGAAGTCTAAGATCTTCTTCACATTCTTCCTCACTATTAGATGACTCATCACTATCTTCATCAGCATAGTAACTTTTCTTAGAGCTAGATCGGTTCTTATTCCTTCTTACTACTTCTTTTCTTTTATAAGGACATTTTTCAGCATAATGACCAACTTTACCACACTCAAAACATTTGAAGGGAAGCTTACCTTTGAATCTTCCTGTACCTAGTTGGAGCTTTCTCACGAAATTTGCTTCTTCTTCATCGGATACATAGCTGGATTCTTTGATAACCTCCTTTTCCTTTCCTTTTGTAGATGCTTTAAAAGCAGCTTCTCTTATTTGAGAAGGACCTCCTTGTCTCATTTTAAAAGCAGTCAGAGTACCATGTAATTGAACAACAGAAAGAGTTTGCAGATCTTGCCTTTCTTCAATAGCAGAAACTTTAGAGTCAAATTTTGAAGTCAAAGATCTCAAGACCTTTTCCACCAGAGTAGTATCAGCCATGGTTTCACCCAAATTCCTCATCCGATTTACAATATCATCTAGACGAAGAAAGAAACTGGCAACACTTTCATCACTATGCATCTTCAAATTTTCATATTCAATTCTAAGAGTTTGAAGTTTTGCACTTTTTACCTTTGTGTCTCCTTCATAGCTTAGAATGATTTTGTCCCATATGTCTTTTGCCGAATGTAGCTGCATCACTTTAGCAAATTCTGATTCAGACATGCTTCCCAATAAGACATTCAATGCTTTGGCATTGATTTCATACTTCTTTCTTTCAGCTGCATCAGTAGGAATACTTGCCGGGTATTGATAACCTTCTTCCACGATTGCCCATACATCTGCACCAAGACTTTGCAGATATGATTTTGTACGTACCTTCCAGAATATCATATTGCTTCCATTGAATAGAGGTGGCTTTATAGACATTACTCCTTCTTGACTTCCCATTGCGACGGATCTCCTTTAAGCGATCAAGCTTCTGCACAAGGACCTGCTCTGATACCAATTGTTGGGAAAAATACTGAGAGGGGGGGGTGAATCAGTATTTACTGCATAATCAAAACTTTCACTTTTTTCTTTCTTCTAAAAGGCATACGCTACTTTCCTGAACCAGACGTGCGTATATACGCGGATCCCCTTTATTAAACTAGCGTATACACAGAGATTTAGATAAGTCATTAAATCTTCACTTAAACCATTCCATCATTTATTTATCAGATATTCAATAAGCAGACATGTGAAGTAATAACAGAATAAGCCATCACACAAAGCATCACACATGAACACCAGGATTTTTAGGTGGAAACCCAAATCGGGAGAAAACCACCGCTGCAGTTGCTCAGCCTTCAATATTTTATTAATAGAGAAAACATCTTACAACATATGTGCTGGCGCAGACTTGACCAGCACGCAAGCACCCACTCGCGTCACACTGCCAAATTTCTCTCCACGGAAGGGGCCTAACCCCTCGACTGCTGATTTAAATTTTCCTCACCCGGAGGGGAGCTACGACCGATCTGCTATCACCCTCTGTGATAGGGGAGCTAATCCTCCCACATCAAGGCTACAACCCTCAGCACCACCTTGGACCACGTTTCATCAATTTTTCACACTGGATCCAACCACTTCAATAGAACACAACTTGCAGACCGCAATTCATCATATTTCCAGACGGAACCCTTTCCATATTTTTAAGCACGAACATACATCATCAACAGATACATATCAACACAGATCAGATAGCAGAAACACAGCAGAACAGATCAGATATTTCATACCCCTTGCTTCAGCCAGCCCTAGTTTGCATACGCGCTTTCCCTTCACTGATGTCGCGTGTATACGCGCTTCCGTCCATACAAACCAGCGTATAACTCAGTGTATATTTTATTGCGCATACGCGCTTTCTCTTCGCTGAAGCTGCGTATATACGCACTTCCTCCGCGTTGAAGTAGCGTATAGATCTTCAATTATTATAGAGCAGGATACTTCTTCAGATCAGATATTCAGTTCATATTTACCCTTTCACTTCCAACAGATGTTCGCCTAGATGTTCGCCTCATCATAGATCTAAGCCTTCCATAAGCAGATCTAGTAGATACATTTCAGATCTAGATCCCTTTCTTCATCATTGGTGCATCATCCAATCAGATTTATCTTCAAGTGTAACCCTTTCATTCAGATCTACTTCAGAGATAAGTATTCATTCAAGCTCAGACATCTTGCACCCACACTCATTATTTGCACAATGAATTTCTTCTCCTTATATATGATTACCCTTTGTCAATACCATGAGCCCCTTTTTCAATACCATGGATCAAAACAATACCATAAGCCCAAAACTATCTGGACGGGGTCAATTTAGGCGGATCATTACCCAATTCAATGGGTTAATACCATGGTGGTTACCCTTGGTTTTTCACTTTTTGAGCGCTTTTGCCCATACGCGACTTGGCACGTGCCTTTCCGCGTGTATACGCGATTTTCCTTAGGCCAATACGCGTATACCAAGAGACATACTCTTTTTCATCATACTTTGAGTACATTCTGAAATCCTTTCTTCATAGTCTTCTGTACACACTGTAGAAACATCATATTTTCTTCATCAGGAACATATTCTCTCAAGCACAACTTCATCAAGTGGTTTGCCATCAAGGACAACACATGTCAACAGTCGCATGTCTTCATCTTCATTCGTGGGTTGCCATCAAGGACAACACTCTGCATAATATTTCCAACAATATTATCTAGTATAACTGGTCTATGGCGAACTTCAATCTCATATTTTTCATAAGAATGAATAGGAATGATGAAAAGACTTGCAAAAATAGCCAGAGAATCAGCAATAGAATTTTTGTCTCTAGTTTTGATAATGAAAGAATATGCTTGAAATTTCTCCAACATGTCTAAAACTAGATTTCTGTATGCTCTCATTCTTACAACCTTCGTTTGATAAACACCTTCAACTTTTCTAACAACCAATTCTAAATCTCCAAAAGCAGAAATATTTTGAGCCTTCATTCTTTTCAAAACATCTAAACCCAAAATCAAAGATTCATATTCAACCATGTTGTTTGTGCAATCAAAATTCATTTTGTAACAATAAAACTTACTCTCATCATTTGGACTTGTAATACAAATCCCTGCTCATTCCCCCTTCTTTTCATGTCGATCCATCAAAGTACAATGACCACCATCCCTCCATCTCTTTGTCATTTACTTGCTGATTTTCTGAATACTGATTTTCTACTCTCATTTCTTCCTCAACACTATCAGCTGACTCATTTAAAAGAATGGAAGATCCAAGCTCAGTATCAAAGGCATAATAGGAAATTTTTAGGGTTTATCTTTGCTACTTACCATGTAAGCCATTCTAGTCTCCCGATAAAATCTCCTTTGCTCACCAAAAATAGGAATAGTGGCATAGTTAAGGTCATCTCCATTGTACCTTTGATTTTTGCTGCCCATGATCTTGACAATAACATTCCAAACTTTGATGGAACATCAGCCACAAAAATTTCCGTAACAACTGTCTTTGCTGGAATTTGTGTTAGACCAACAACCACATCCTTGATTAAACTAATACATTGAACTCTTTTTGAATCAAAAGAAAATAAATCCTTATATGGTCTTGTTATTTGTAACCCCATCCTTTCCATGATTACTTTGGGAATAAGGTTATGAGAAGCCCCTGAATCCAACATAGCATTATGTAAAGTCATATCATGAATATTAATGCTTACATAAAAAGGAGGAAACTCTTCTTTTTGTTCATCTTCTAGCCTTGGACCCAAATATATAGTAGGATTATCTTCTTGGACATTCAAAATATCAGTAGCTCCTAGTTGTGAGTTTAAAAGTTTAACAATATTTCTTCTATATTCATTTACCTTGAGAATCTCGCTAAATGGGACTGATATTTTAATCTTCAAAATTTCATTCTCAAGGTTGAAAACAGAAACAGATTTTTCATCTTCCTTGATAGGAGGAGGAAGTTGAGTGTCTTTCTTACCAAGTGGAGTGTCTTTCTTACCTTCAGCAATATTTGGAGTATCATTTTTGGCTTCAGCAACATTTGGAACATCTTTCTTAGGCTGTGCTTTGTTTGCAATGACAGGCACATTTCTGTTTCTGAGATTATATTGTTTTTGCATCTCAAAAATAGCATGCTAATATCCCTTAAAATAATATAATGGTTCTTCTCCTTGATTAGCCAAATCTGACTCATCATGCTCTTCTTTATTCAAGAAAATTCCTGACATCTCTTCGTCAAGACAATGGATAGATTCTTCAGGAATTTTAGGCTCATCTTCTTCATCTACCAAATTCTGTTGAAAAGGAGGTCTCGCTGGAGGATCAGGCTGTTGATTTCTATTTTCTCTTGGCATTTGTTGGTTTTGAGGTCTCCTGAATTGAGGATTTATAAATTGAGGTTCATGTTGCAGAGGAGGAGCAAAGGTGTTTCCAAGAGCTAACCTATCCATCAACTTCTCCATGGTTTTCATCATTGAGTCAAATTTGTCTTCAAAAGTTGAAGTGAAAGGTTTCTCTTCTTCTTTCAATTTATTTTTTCCCATTTTTGACTTTTTAGTAGCTATTATGTTTACCTCTACCTTTACTTCATCACTTTTCATTTCAGAAAGTGTAAGTGATTATCTTTCTCTCAACAAGATAGAAAATTCATAATCAAATGCTTCAGTATATCTCGTTTGTGCTAAGGCTTTCGAAGGTTTCAAATGAGCTGGAATTGAGTCAAAAAATTTATTAAATATATTTGAAAATTTTTGGACAAATTCATCAAATGCCCTTATAAGGTTGTTATATTCAGTAAGTGCTTGAACTGGATTGGTTCTGTTTCCCCATTTTCTCAAATTTGTCTTCAAACTAATCCCAAGTTTGAATACTTCCCGGTGTGAGAGCTTTAAACCATTTTCTAACTTCACCGGTAAAACTTTATGCAAACAATCTTAACTTCACATCTTCATCATCAAATTCTTCTATGTCTATAAAATCATTAAATGTATCTACATGTTCTTCTGCTGTGATATCTTCATCACTACCCCAAGTATGGATCCTAGTAGCATATTTACTACGAAGGTCATGCAAAAAAACAGGGAGTACAAGTGGTGCATACCTAGCAGGAGCAGCCATACTTAAAGGATGAATAGTAGTTGTAGGAATGGCAGAAACAGAAGATGAAGAACTGATATCAGGAGGACTACATGGTTTTTGTAAACCACTAACAATTGAGCTCCAATTTGGAAGGGGTAAAACAGCTTTTGATTTCAGCAAAACTTCAAAAGGGTCAAGTTCTTTCAATTTATCTAGAGACTCTTTTTCTAACAACAAATCAGAGGTAACAGCTTCCCAAAATTCTTCTTTGTCTTTTTGTGTTACTAGGGCTGAAGTTTCAATTCCTCTCTTTTGAAAGTCTAAGATAATATAAATGAGTTCCTTTTCACTTTCTGATCTAAAAAACACTTCATGAATTTTATCATCAACTCTTTTGTCTTCAAGGCTTCTTAATATTTCAAAGGAGAAATATTTCGAAGGAAATGGAGTACCTAATATTTTTGAAATTCTTTGACTACCTCTTGAAATAGTGTTTGGATTGTCCACAATGATAAGTGCATGGGGATCAGGATTTCTCCATGTGTATCTCCTTCTCGAAGCCCCCTTTAAACTTTTGAAAATGTATGGAGTCACCAAGGTATATGCAGCCTTGAAAAACTTTCTGAGCTCCTACTACTTTCAGAATTTCAGCTTCTTGATTTTGGGAATGAATAATCTTCAGGCTCTCGATAGACACACCAAAATGTTATCACAAAATCTGACCCTTATAGGCTGCTCATCAAGTAGACTATGAGTAACTCTTTCAAACCAATCTTTTGGCTGAGGCTTATCCTCCTCAACCTGAGAGGGCTCTCTCAATAGGTTTAAGATTTATGATTAATGATTAGATGGCTAAATCTAGGAATAAAAAGGATAAAAATGTATAACTTGTTGAATAAAATATTAGAAAACACTCATTGGGCCATGGAATCAAGTGGTTTTCAACAAAACATCATAATCTGTCAAACATGGAAATCAAGGCACTTGGAGTTTAGGTTTATGTGTGAAACAGTAACACAGTGAATAAACACAGTCTACAAGCATATGAAGGAAGTTAGAGCATTATCCAATGAATTCTAAGTAACACATGCTCATACCACTACAAATAGGTAATTGAAAAAGGCCATAGAAAGATGATACACTTAAACTCCTTGTGAATCTTGAGTAGTCAAACAAATCTCTGTATTCAATTGAAAGATCACAGTAACATACAATAACACAATTGTTTTGCTAATGAAAATGAAAACCTTTAGGAATTCGACCTCATGCTTCATATAGAGTCTTTACATGTCTTGGATTCCATGATCCATCATTAGGAGAATTCGAATTTCTAAAATTGACACCTATCTACTCATAAAACAAACTCTTAATTACAAACTGACAACTAACTATCTTCTAGGAGTTCTAATACAAATAGGAGTGAAACTCCTAAACATGTCTCAAACAACCTTATCTAAAACTTAAATATTTTCTTTAATGACTGCTAATCCATGTCTTCGACCTTTATGATGCTTTCAGCCTTGTGATAAACCTTACTGATTCATGACCTAACTGTCCTAAAAATCAAGAGACAGAGTTTCCTGATTTTTATCCCTTAACCTTCATGCTTATCTTCGAATAGCTTTGCTGGAATTAAAGACAGTTTTGTATATGTGATATGTGCTAACATTCCATTAACACTTCAACCTTCCACCTGTGAAAAAAAGAATCCTCGAAAAAATGGAAAGAAGACGAGACATGATTTCGCTACGAAAATAGCCTGTTTTCGTAGCGCAGTTTTTATATCATTTTTAAAAAACGTCCTTTGACCATTTCTTTCTTCTAATTTTGAATTTGAATCTTCATTTGTGATCTTGATATTTCCACCAGAAATATCAAAATTTGAAAACCAGCAGTCCTTACCTCCCAAATACATGCACAAAATGCCAAAAATTCACCTTCAGCAGTTTCGTAGCGGCCTATGAAACTACTGTGTATGCTCCCTTTAACAAATATTGTCCAAAAAATTACAGTTTTGAGGATATTTAAAATTTTTCAAGGATTTATATCAACGTCGAATAGCTTTAAAATATGTTCACCTTCAAAAATGATCTTTTTCTTCATGACAAAACTGTTTCAAGGATTTATCATTTATTGCCCTGTTTCATTGTTGCTGTAGCTTCTCTTCATATTTTGTCAACTGTATTTTTAGGTATTCAATCTGCCTCCTCAGTTTCCTGTTGGTAGCCCTTAATTAAACATTCATCATTCTCACATATCTAGCCTCTTTAATTGCAGGAACAATCCAAGTAAAGTAATGAGCTTCACTGCTTATTGTTTCTAGTTTGGAAACCTTTTCAAGTTCCCATGAAGCCTTAATCCTCCTGAAATTTGTCTTTTCAACAGCATGCATTCTTGCTCTCTTCATTAGTCTAGAAATTATATAATTAGCTTATTTCAACCTTTCTTCCATTTCTTCATAACTGGTTTTTTCTATCTAAGTGGAAAATACTCTGTTTTTGTCACCTTCAGGTATTGATGACAAAAGGTCTATAAACTCCTCCTGAACAGTGCAAGCTTCCTATGTTTCTCCTAACTCAATATTGAACTCTTTCATATTTTTATATTGCCTGGTTAAAGGCTTTCTGGGCTTGAACACAAATGCTGAAACCTCATCCTCAAATTCCAGTTTCTTAGAAGATTTCATCTTCTTAGGTTTTCCTTCACCAAATTTTATGAAAATTGTCTGTACCAAAGGGGATTCTTCAATATCAATGGCTTCGAAAATATCATTTCAGTTACCTTTTAAGCCTGGACTTTCTCTTGAGATCACTTATTTACCCTTCTCCTTTGCAACTTGACTTCTAGTTAATCTCCTTTGAACTGGTTTGTTAGCTGATTGTTCTTGTGTCCTTTATTTAATTTCAACTCTCTTTTATTTTGTAGGTTGAGGAGTCTCAAGAATAACCACTGATGCTTTACTCACTTTCTCTTTCACTTGCTTTCTAGGTTTCATCTTAACATATCTTTTTGACCTGGTCATTACAGGCTTACTGGTTTCTGCTCGTGGGGTTTCTTTAGCCTTAGGGTTAGTGCCTGTATCTTTGGTTTTCCACTCCAAAACCACATAAAAACAAAAATGAAGACCATTCTTTGTTGATCGTTTGAAGTTAATGTAAAACTATCAGTTTAATTATACCATGATGAAAAAGGGAAGTTTCACATCCTTGAGTTTTCATTTGCACTTTATCTACCATCTTAGCTATACTTCGATACAAGAAGAAAAGAAAATCTAAAGAAATCATGCCAGTAAAATGCAACAGGAGTTTAAAATGATATGAATATACTTTATGATATCTTCCCTCATAGGTAAAATACCTTTGAATGTTGAAGAGCAAGTTGGAATATATGTCTTTGATGTAGCTCCTTGGAGTTGCCTTGGTTAAGTCTGTTTCTGCAAACTCTGGCTTCAGAAACACTTTACATGGTTCCATATCAAATTTGAAGTTTTTGAACCATCTATCTTGCCCCCTAGGAATATTTGTCACCAAAGCTATGATCTTAGGGGTTACTGACAAGTTTAAGATTCCAATTTTTGTGTTTGAGCCAGTGAAATGTAGAGAAAGCTCCTTTGACACTTAACTGTGTCCTCCTTGCAATTTTTCACAAAATCTCCAACACCCTGTATTCTTCAAAGCCTCCATTGCTGATTTATCTTTGGCTAGGGCCTCTGTGCTTTCAGACTCTATTCTTAAACAACGACCAGACATGTGGTTTTTATTTTATTCTATCATCTTTGCCTTTGAATTCCTATAACAAATTATCCTCGCTTGAATTTTTGTTTATCAGCCTCGCTTGTTAATGGTGATCAGCCTCGCTTGAAAAATAGATGAGAGAAGGTTTGGTAAGAGATTACCATAAGCTTAGCATTCGAAAATGATCTGTTTGAGTGTTTGCATGCAAACTACAATAAGAAACTAGTTAGTCCTTATGAATTTGAAATTACCTATCATGATGACCCCTACATTCAAAATGATGGATTGGAATGGCTGCATGCCTTAGAAATGACTCTTAGTTGACACCTAATAATGAAAAATTAACGAAATTTGCATGAACTGATGATTTGATAGGACTACCTATGAATCCTCGTTTTCGTAGTGCACTTAGTTCATTTTCAGGGGTTTGCACTACGAAAATAGCAGTGTTTTCATAGCGCAAAACAGGCTTTTTACATTGTCTGCACTACGAAAACGTGGTTTCGTGGCTAATTTCAATTTTTTTTCAAATGATTTAAGATATGATTTCTAAAGAGGATGTGAGACCTTTAAGACATGGAATAAGGTTGTTAAACTTTATTTGGATGTGAAAATAAGACTTTTGAGACTCTTACCCTATCACCTACCCTTTAAAGCATGAAATGTCCCAACACCTGTCTAATACCATGACTAAGAACAATGTAAACTGTCCAAGTTTAGAATTTTTTTTTATGGTGATAACAGTTCTCCTTGTCAACGCTTTGGTAAAACTCATTATACACCACTACATGGACTATTATAGATTTCTTGTGATATTAAACACATATATAAGGCCAAGACAAATGTATTATATCTATCAATCAAATACTTGACATTTCGACTTGGTTTTTTTGTTTACTAGTTTCTCTGACTTGTGGGACTAGGGTTTGGCTAAGGAATCACAACCCACTAGAATTTAATCCTTCACACCCATGAATCACATCTATCCTAGGCCACACCAACCCTTAACATGGTTGGATATTTTGTATCGTCTGGATTTCAAACTGATGACCTACACACAAAGATGCCCCAAAAAAACAGTGTATCACTAATTCTTTTACATCTTGTGGGACATTTGAAAAAAGCTTATAAAATCCCAACATGAGTAAAAATTCATTGATACTAAGATCAAAAATCAATGGTACATGCATCAGTCCATCAATGGAATCTACCTCTTCCTAGGAGGTTCCTTTAAAATTTGGAGTAAGTTTCTTAAGGTTACATGAAGCATGGGTGCAATCAAAATGTATAAGAAACTAGTGTGGCTGTGACACTCTCTAGAAATTAGAAATTTGGGAGTTGGAACCCTAACCCTAATTTTATGTGTATGTGTGTGTGTGTGTCATTTTTTTCTTTTGTGAATTAATTTCTATCTTAAAGAGTTCTTAGTGTAAATAAATATGTCCTCACTTCCAATGCTATGCATATCATATCTACAGGGAAAATTTTCCTTGTGGATGGCCATAAACAAAATTCCAAGAATAAATGCTTTTCCCATACATATTAGCATATTCATGTGACAAATTTTGCATAGATGTTAGTTTCAATCATGCTTTAGGGTGTTCATTATGAAATCTAACAAGTTCATATTTTTTTCTGAATTATTATATATATGCTTTATCCTCTTTGTATTAATAAATTAACTTTATTAATGTAGATACCATATACAACAGTGAGAATATCATAGAAACATCAACTAAACTTGTGTGCAAAGATATGGATATGTTTTATGGAAATGTTAAGAGTGTTCTATATTTGTGGAAATTTGAATTAAATCTGAAATCTGCAACAATTTTTTTGTGAGAAACATATCTAGTTATACTGGAAATAAATTTGATCCAAAAAATAGGAAAAAGGGGAAGAATCCAATATGGATATGAGATTCCCTGATTTTGAAAATATTCTAGTGCATGTGCATAGTTCCAAATGGTGAATCTAATAATAATTCTCTTTGTTAAATGAGGCACATATAAGACAAAATTTAACTCAATAACGTCACTTGAAGCCATTTGGAAATGGAACCAACATTGTGTGTTGAAGAACCTTTCCAATAGGGGTCGAGTTGAGGCGCTTAAAATAGAATCTAAGTGTCCCATAATATTGAAATCATGTAGGAAAATTGTTCGATTTGGATTCGAATCCCTTCATAAAATATGCAACATCATTCCACATGTATTTTTTTCTCTTGCTCTTGAAACTTGCTGAAAATGTTTCTATTATAATTCATGTGTCTTGAAGCTCCACTATTTACTTACAAATCGACACTATAAAATATTTATGGTAAGACTTGACACCATGGAAAGGTACTATCTAGCTTGTTATTCAACCCATCAACATTTGAAGCATATATATTACCTACAAACTCTTGCTACTAGGTATTTCAGGCTTTCTTCCTTTGAGGACCATTAAGATGCATAATGATCCATATGGTAACATTTGAATCTCTTGATACAATTCAAGACTTTCTTCATTTTATACAATTATTTGTCCTTGATTTTTGACCTCTTCCAATTCCTCCTTTATTTCCTCTTGTTCTCATCTTCCTAGTGAGGGTTAAGTCCAGTACTTCATTTTCAAAAAAAATTGATACTTGTAGTGTCAACTCCTCTCTGTTGAAGGAATTTGACATCTACATGAAGTTAGGTGACTTCTTTATACCATATATAACTTGAATGAAGTGGTGCCAAGATGAATAGAAATTATTTAGAGAAATACAACCTAGCTCATCATCTTTGACTTTGTCACTAACTACACCAAGTTAGTTTCTTATATTTACCATATTCTACAGATAACTTTCTACTGCATATTTCTTGCTCGTGTGGTTAGAGGTGAACTTGTTCCTTCATAGAATCCTCCTACATACATTCACATTCTATTTCATAGTTCTCAAAGCACCATACATCCACTTGGTAGTGTTCTCCTTGGTGATATGAGGGATCAAATGATCTTTTAACAAGTTCAACAGGACTCTCTTTTCATTCATTGTAGTCTTGTTGTACTTCATCAAATCTTCAGGTTTTGTAGGTAGTGTGATGGTCGTCACGAAATGGTATCATAGGATTATTATTTTTTTGGAGGGTTTGAAATTTTCACTTCCATGATAAAAATTTTGAAGCTCTCTCCATAGACTCATAGTCATTCATACTAGAGTGGCCATTTCTACAACTCTAAAAGAATAAATTCAACAAAAAATTAGTCAACATAAAAAATAATATATGTAGCTTTCCTTGACTAGAAAGTCACCTCTCTGGTCAAAATCAATCTTACAATCATTGGAATATCTTGGGCATCAAAAATATCTAAACCCTCCTTGGTTCTACACATGCCAATCACTAGCACATATCTTTTTCAACCATTGAAGCAATGCTTGGAGAGAATTCTACCCTAGAGAGTGAGTCTTTATGTAGATATTTTTGGAATATTTATGATACATGGATTTTATATTATGTTGAAATTATTATCACATGGTAATAATGTAAATTCTCATAACCTATGGTATTTTTTTTACATCCAAGGGGAAATCCAAGTAGATAAACCCGAAGGGATCTAACCCGTCGGCATAAAAACTAGTGCCTAACCCCATGGGCTTCATGGAGATTTGATCCCGTGACCTCCCAACATGCGAAGTACTTAGCAACAAGAACTAGACCAACTGAGATAACCCTTGGGGATCATAGCCTATGCTATTATTTTCCTAATTCTCTTTCATTAAATAACTCAAAAAAATAATTTATTAACAACAGATGTAACACCCCACCCCACATTTACCCACTTTCACAAGCTCTCCAAGATAAACATGAGTTGAGAGTTACTAAAAAATGACCCGAAAACCAAGTTACAGTTATGGAAGTGGGGTATACTAACCAGAAACTTACTAAAACCTCTTAGGGACACCAGATAACCTAGGTGTCAAACAACATCTAATGGTGATCAGACCCTGATTTGGAACTTTCTTTTTACTAGACTCACCCTCCCAACTGCACGCATGCCAATATATGTATGCAATTGGAAATATCCAGATGCATGCACAAGCTTTCCTTCGTGTTTTTTTAGTCAAAATTTCACAATTCAAAGGGTGTAGCTAGAAACCATGTTTCAGAATTTTAGGTCCAATTCCAGGCCATGTTACAAGGACAAATCCCTCTTGCGGAGAAGAGTGATCTCCCTAGATTTCTAGGGGAAAACTAGAAACAAACATACAATTGAATAACTATTTACCTAATCCTACTTTGTTTGAATCATCAAAACAAGAGAAGGAGAATGGTTCCATTACCTAGTTGTGAAATGCTTGATGGAGATCCTTGATACACCCCAATGGAACTCCTCAATGCTTGATAAGATATGCAATCACACACATAATAGAGGTAAACAACATATGCAATATATTGATTCAAACAAGCTTAATCTAATGATCAAGGAGATTATAAATTGATTTCATATTAATGAATACATAAAAGTAACATAAAACATTCATCATTTCAGTAAGAAAATACAATGGAAAAAAGGATTCATTTGTATTAATCCATAGATAAAGAAGAGCCTTACAACCATTTCCTTGATGTCGTGAGGTTCCTCCCAAATGCCTCAAATCCTCTCCTTAGATAATAAGCTTCCCAATTTAAATTCACTAGAATAATACTACCTTTTGTGAACTACCCTAAACCTCTAGCCTCTACTCAATTTATAGGCCAAATAGAGGAAGTTTCATATCGACAAAAGAGGGATGAGATTCATTAATAGTGGGATTAGGGTTCCTTGATTTAAGGGAATTCGTTCCATGTTTTTAGGAGTAAGGCTCAAATAGATATGACCAAGAAGCTTCTAATTGGAATATATTCGACCAACAAGGCTTCTAGAGCTTAATTTTTATTTTTACTTTTCATTGAGTCATGTGCATAGTATACAGTGGAAGACAGAGTGAAATTCTATGCATGTTTATATGGAAGAAACTATGAATGCACAAAACCTGACTAGGAAAAGCTCGTAGGCCATACTAAATAGGTAAAAAGTCCATGTTACCCAAAATTCATAATTTATTCAAGGGTTTTATATGTTTTACTTGCAAGGGAGTGCCTAGAAACATAATTATGGATGGAAATAGATCCATATTAAATATCAAGTATCACGGTGAAAAACTGGCGTGTAACAGATTTCCCCCTAAAGTGGGAAGTTTGGAAAGTCATTAAAATATTGAAGTGATTTATCATGCCAAATATTGGATCAGAGCCAATGGTCAAAAACCTGCAAAAAACATTCAAGGATTACAATGAAATATATATAATCATCATTGAGGTAGTCATTTCCATACTCAAAGTAAATCTAAGTCAATGAAAAAGTACAAAAATAACCTAGAATCATATCAATAGTAGACACAGTATGGATATAACCATTTGTTATGGCCTGGTCTACATAATCATGAATACATAATTCCTCGCAGCCTAGGTGGATGAAACTAGATCCAGAGTCTTGATATCCATCTCTCGATCCATAGTACAATCTGAACAAATGTAATGAAGTCGAACATGGAAGATACCACTTGATTACCAATGAATGATGTGAACCATTAACAAGTGCGAGAGAAACCACCAATAATGACAATGTCTCTCAATGTACTCTCATTACAATCTATGAAGTGTGATTAGGTGATCTGAAGTCGAACACTCATAGAATCGCTCGATCGAAGGTCAACAATGAGAAGTTATCGTCGAAGGTGAGAAACCTGCCATTAAGGCATGTAGGTCTCAAGGTGCTAAAAAGGGTTTCTAGATGAACTTCCCAGATAGTGAGCTGAAGTCGATAGGAAGAAATCCTTCATAGGAGGGCATGTGACACGAAAATTCAAGTCAAGTTTTGAAGAATTGTTTTGTAAGGAATGTCTCAGGGATGGCTGACACGATTGAGGAATTTTTTTTTCAAAGGAATATGAACTAAGATTGAACTTCTCTTGAACACATGGTGAAAAAAAAATTGACTTGGAAACATTTGACTCAATGATAATACCCAAAACCAGCTGAAGACTTTCAATGAGGTTCGATTAACTATAAGACAAATGGATTACGAACCTAGACACATGAGTGATGAAGTGTCATGTTCAAGAGTGACATACTGCCTTATACTGAATATAAAATGAATACATTTTCCCAATTGCTCCCCACCATTACTGGAAAGTACCTCTTTATTTTTGTCAAGCTTGAGGAGGATAAAAAAATTTGTTCTGTAAGCTCATCCTTCGGATGAGTCCTCCGAAGTATTTTTTATGAACCCTAGGTAGGAGTGGTTCAATCCCGTCATGATAGATGAGTCGTGCACTATTTATATTTTACTAGTCCAATGTAGGTTTAACTCAATGTCGTTTTAATTTTTAAAAAGTTTGAAAGGAAATTAAAAAAAAAACTCATTTATTTCTTTCAATGTAGATTTTTAACGAATCGGGAGAAAGCAAAACTTGGTGTTTTTTAGTTTTAAGGAATTCACAAGAGAAATACATAAGTAAACTCCATATTGTTCTTTTTCGTAAATTTAGTCCCTCAAGCCCGAAAAAGGATAAAATAATGCAAGAGATAACTCTATTTAGCATGCCTACTCAACGTATACCTTTTTCGTAAATAATCTAATTCAGTACGCAAAAAGGGAAAACTTATATTGAATAGGCGATTGTTCATTGAATTTTACGAGTTTGAATAGTCAAGTACTCAACGATATTTTCATGGTTAGAGAGTCTAAAAAGGGCTTGAAAGAGAACTATAGGCTTTCACTTTTTCATACGAGAGCCTGAAAAATTCATAAAAGTTAGCTCATAGTCAAAATGGTCCGTTATTATGTTGTAACAAGTATTCTGCACATTACACTCAATAAATTATCATAATTGCTCAAAAATATGGTAAAAACATAAAAAATTGACTTCTAAAAGGTCAAAGGAATAAAAAAAAACCTATAAAAGTTGAAAAAGTAATTTCATTTTTACCATTTTGAGTTTTAACCAATTTGAGAGTAGAAAAGAGGGTTTTTACCACAAAAATTAGAGGTTGATTATGAGAAAACTGATGGACCAATTTGTGAACTGTTTTCTCTAGGTAAGAGATCTCTTCATTATCTTTCTTTTCATCTGATTAATTTTTAATTTTAACCATTGATTTTATTTTTTTTGGGAGTTCAATGTTTGAAAATCTTCCCTCGGATGTTCACAGTTTCCCTTCATCGGGAGCACACACATTTGTAATTTTTTGCACGTTGAGAAATTTGATTTGTGCAATTTATCCATTGAGAAACTCCACAAATGCACTCTGTTTGTAAATAAAAATTGCGCAAAGCACTGAGCATTTTCAAAAATAAATAAAAACACATACCAAAATTTGTAATTTTTTCTCAATCAATGTTCTAACATTCCTCAATTGTCATTTTCAGAACTTTTGATCAATCATGTTGGAGTGGAGAGAGAGAGAGAGAGAGAGAGAGAGAGAGAGAGAGAACATGAAAACCGTGATGCAGAAGTTATGGATGATTGAACAACTTTGCAAGCTTTGAAAAATTAGGGCCTCTACAAATATTGGATTATTCTGGGAATGAAATCTCAGTTGAAGCTCATGACATGGATGGCGAGGACCTAGGATGTCCAAGAATAATTTTTCATGATAGGGGATCATCGCCTCACCATAGATGTTGAAGATATGTAATTCTTGACTGGGTTATCCCGTAGAAGGCTTGACATTTCCCTGTTTTTCCAGAGATAAGGTGGAGAGACTACTGCTTCATATTTGAGGTGATATTGTGCTAATGGGGCTGAGGTCAAGGATGGTAGGATTGTTATCAAAACAATCAAGAGACTTTATTTGAGAACCATATCTTTCACAGTCACCAAACTTTGTGGAAGCACAACACCTCACGTGGCCACAAATTCCCATATGCAGATTGTAGTGGAGTGTTCACAATTCACTATTTTCAACTGGTGTGAAGGAGTAGTTGTCAACATGAAAGGAAAAATGAATAGAGCCAAAAATGGTAAACTGGAGAATTTTAGTTATGGTGCCTTTCTTATTTAATTTTATCTAGAGAGGATTCCACTCCTTATCCCACAACAAATTCTCATTGATAAGACAGAACCTCGGGATCCACATATGTTGTAGTGGGTTTCGTTGATGGCTCGCCTTGGAGGCAGTGACCCGGTAGTAAAGTGTACTCAATTTTTTGTGAGGCTTGGAAGCCAGATCATCATGATCTAGGATTTACCATATGCGGGTATGGATTACATAAGTGAACTAGATATGCGACTCCCAGTAGGAATGCAGAGGGGCGATATAGGTAAAATTTTCTCATTTGATATTTTAATATTTTTAAATTTTTATTTTGTCTTTAACATCCAAAGCTAATTATCTAAAATGCTAATGCAGATGTGGGCCCAGTTCAACCAGATCAAGAGCTACGGTGTTTTGACAGGCGAGGGGACTAGCCTGTAGCAGTTGTAGTACCCCACTGAGATGCATCAGAGTCCTTAAATGAGTTGGCCGAGAAAAACCTGGAGAGGTTGACTAGAGATATCCTAGAATGGGACTGATGATTTATCTTTCCGGTACCAGGGGCATGTAGTCAGGGTTCCATGACTGATTAGGCGATTGCTGTGCCAAGTAACTCACATTATAGTCTGCTACGATGATCATCATCATGGATAGTTGCTAGTATTTGTGGGCTACATTTTTATTTTTTTATCATCATATTCTGATAATAAAGGAAAGGAAGGACATTAAGACGAGTTTCATCTAGTTGTGCTAAGTACAAAAAATGTTCTTCCTCCACAGAGGTAGCTGGTAACAACTCAATGGCTAGTTTTAATGACACAATTTCACACTCAATCAACAAAATTGCCTCCAAACAATAAAAAATTTGGAAGGGAGTAAATTCAGTCGATGTTTTCACAGAGGTACGGTATGCCCACAAGCCTGAAAAAGAATACTATTCCAGTTTCGTTTATGAATGTCGAAAATCTGTTTGATCATATCAGTGAAAAATTTGTTCACAACTTCAACTTGACCATTCTCTTGTGGATAATAAGGAGTATAGATGTCATGGTGTAAGCCAAGCTGTGTAGAAAGCTTGGTCATCATAAAATTTTGAAAGTGGATACCATGGTTCATAAGTATGGCTTGTGGTATGTCGAACCTAGAAATTACATGATTGAATTTGAAAATAGTTTCGGTTTCACCATCATCCTTATATGTAGGCATCGACTCGGCCCATTTCATAAAATAATCTACTGCAAGAATAATATACCCATGCCCCACAACTGAGTGAAGGTTACATGTCACAAAATCAATGCCCTATTTAGCAAATGGACTAACAACTATTATTGGGTGAAGAGGAGTTGGAGGAGCACACATGTTGCGATCGTAAACTTGGAAATTATGGCACTTTCTAACCGTAGTTATGAAATCTTTAAACGATGATGGCCAGAAATAGCTAGTGTGCAATATCTTCTGGTCAGTTTCAAACCTTGACACATGACCACCATAAGCTCCAGAATGGAATTCATTTAATGCATTCTTGGCTTCTTCATGTGTTAAAAAACGTAAAAATATAGAATAAACACAATGACGATAAAAAGTATCTCCAACAATAGTATATTGTTGGGATTGGTATCGGATTCAATGATGACCAATTCGAGACAACTCAGGCTGAAAATTATGGGTTCGAAGATATATAATGATATCTCCATACCAAGGATCTAACATATTGATAAGAAACAGGGATTTTTCTGGAAGATGATCCTCTACCACGGTTTCAATTCCAGTATAGGGAAATTCACACAATAATTCAGAAAATACCAATGACTTCTTAGACTTAGATATTTTGAATTCTAAATGAAACTCTTGTGGGATAACAATAGATTTAGATTATTTTCCCCCTAGCAGCTATTTGGTAAGAATTTACATCATAAGGTTTAAATATGAGATCATGGTTGTTTTATGTAAAAGTATATAGTGATGAAAACATAGCACAACTTGAACGGATGCAAAGGCCAATTTCTCCACATGTATTTGATTGTGGTTTTATGAGATTCCTACTCAAATAGTAGATCACATGTTCAATGCCATATTCATCTTCTTGGACTAGCACCATGCATATGATGGCATCAGATGCAGCTAAATACAAAAATTAATCCCGATGATAATAAGGCGGATGCAGTAACAGTGCATGGGTCAACACATTTTTCAATGCATCAAAATATTTTTCAGCAAGCTCATCCCAAATGAATGGAATTCCATTTTTCAACAATCGACTAAAATCTTTAGTTAGCTTGGCATAGTTAATGATGAATCTACGTAAAAATTTCGCTTTCCCTTGCAAACTTTAGAGTTGGGGAAGATTAGAAGGAGGAGGTAAATTGACAATGGCCTCGACGTTGAGTGGACCGACATGAATACCTTCCTTTGACATGAAAAATCTGAAAAAGTCGACCAAATTTTACATAAAATACACACTTGTGTGGATTTAGACGAATATTGTAGTTCTTACATTGAATGAAAATTTCTTTCAAATGCATGGGATGACCTTGTCATCTCAATGAATGAGATGGTAATTCATCCAAGTAGGGTTACACAATATGTTTGATATCATGCAATGTGTAAGACATTTCCCTTTGAAAATTTGCACCAAAATTATTCAATCCAAACACGAGTTTGCGATAGTCAAAGGTCCCCCATGGACAAATGAACATAGTTTTAGGTTGATCAACAGGGAGTATGTTTATCTGATTGTATCTGGAAAACCCGTCCATAAATGAAAAAATATCGTTTCTGGCATAATCGTCAACAATTTGGTCGATATAAGGAGTAGGATAATTTCCCTTTGGACAATATTTATTGATATCCCTATAGTCAACACATACTCTAATAGTCCCTTGTTTTTTTTTCACTAGAACAATATTGGATACCCAATCACTCAAGTGAACAGGTTAAATGAAACCTGCTCTGAATTAGGGGAATTTTGAGGTCTAAAATGGGCCTCCTAAGAAAAATGTACAACCAAAATAAAATTTATAAGAACCAATAGGATTCAAGATGATGATGTCAACCATGGGGGATGATTCACCATTTTTGGAGTAAAAAAGTAAAAATATTAGAAAATAATAAACTAATAAAACTAATTTTTCGACTCGTATTTCAACTTTACTCCCCAATATTTTACTCAAATTTCTAGTGGGAGTACTCGTTGGATTAAAAATTTAATTCTTCATCCAATTAGTACCCATGTTGCATACTTTCGATGGACCTTGATACATGAAAAATGATAAATATATGAAAAAGCGTGATCCAATCATGTTTTTCACGTAATTCTTATTTTTTGTGTATAAGGTTATATTAAATTTATGCAACATGGGTACTTCTTAGATGAAGAATCAAATTCTACATCCAACGAGTGTTTCCTCTTGAAATTTGAGTAAACCCATAGGGAGATAAGTTGAAAATACAAGTTGAAAAAATAGTTTTTTCTTTTTTCCCTCTAAAATTTGATGATGTAATCTATTATTATATTATTATTTCCACTGTTATTTATAGTTTCCTTAGGAGGCCCATTTTAGACCTTAAAATTACCCTAATATTAATTAATTTTTCAACTTCAGCTTTGATAACAACAACTTTCCATAGATCAACTGGACATAATCTCTGTCTGACAAGTTTGGCATTTGAGTATGTCTTAATTTCATGAACTACAATGTTGGGGTCAATTCCTAGAATTTTCTCATAGGACCAGGCATAAATGTCATGGAATTCCTAAAATAGGGATTTATATGTCTCAATTTCATCAAGGGAGAACGAATCACCTATGTGAATGTTCTCAGTAATTCCAATTTTAACTGAGATGTCAATGGGTACTGCTGTAGATATATTTCCTAGATTTGTTTCAAAATATGAATGAAGGATTGACATAGGACATTGAGGACTATCGAAAATCTCAGCCGAAGAGATAGATGAAAAATCATTCTCCATTTTATCAAGTTCGGGAAGAAAGGATGAACGATGATGGTAATAATTCCATGGAAATTCATCCAAAGTCATGAATTCCATGATACTCTCATAAGTTGGAAACATTTTATCGAAAGGATGATGAAATTATATTGGTACTAAATGTGACAAATCAAAATAGTCATCAATTATCGCATTCACTTGATCAATTTTTGTTGATGATACGTTGGAAAGTGATTTAACTAACCGATACGCCAATTAAAATGGGATCAAAGGCATCTCAGTTCCATACATGGCCAATTCAGACTCTGAAGGCACAATCCAAGGATCCAACGATGGTATTGTTCTTGATGTAATCATGTTGAACTAGGAAACATTATGAGAAAAATTGGGTGGAGGCATCGAAAAATTCCCCATCAGAGATGAATCCTTAAGAAAACCTACCCCAACATCTTCATACAGAGTAATCAAATTTCCAACAAAAGGTATACTACTTGTAGAGGCAAGGTCCAAAGTGTAGTAAGATATTGCTGACATAGTATAATACCAACTTCATCCTAGTAAAAGGTTATAGTCAAGTTGAGCATCAACAACCTCAACTTCATCCGCAACTATTTTACCTTTTATCTTTATAGGTATATAATGAAGAATCCCATATGGGCAAAAAACTCTTCCATCAAAGGCTTTCAAAGTTGTTGGGGATTGATTGATAGTTGGAGAACCAAGGGATTTCTAACAAGAAATATACATAATACACATAGACGCTCCTTCGTCAATTACCGTGTGAAATACTTGTTTGGTTTTAACGAAAACTAGTGTTTCAAATTCCAGTTGATGCGGAAGTTTAGGTACATAAATTTCTAGATCGAAGATAATGAGATTATAATCATGAGGATAAATAGCTCTTATAGCTGACAAAATTAATTTCCTTTGTGTTGGACAAGTCTGCATCACTTTTAGGGTCGACATTTTTGAAGGTGGCATAGCTAGATCTTCAAAATTGTTGTTATTATAAGCATCTCATGCATGTGGATCAAAAGATGAATTTCAAAGAAAACCTTTAGGAGGCGATCAAATAAAAATGGTAGAACTATGTTTTCTAATTTTTAATGGTTTAGAAGGAGGAGGAATTGACATGGAAGCTTGACTAGGTGAAGCAATGTTATTTCCATTAACATGACCCTTAGATTCATAACCTTGAGATCTCATAGAAACCATAAATTGAGAATACATCATCATGATATCCGTCAATGAGATGGATGAAGAAGGATTGTGTGATGTTGAAAATTCAACAAGAAATGTATGTCTAATTTAATATTCCCTAAATTAAATTGGACAATAAAATGTAATCTTATCTCATAATCACTTGTAATAGTTAATTGAGTGTGATAAACTTCGTTAGCTCATAAATTTCGAGTTGAGGGTGGTTGGTGATGCATGCAGAGTGATTCTATTAGTTATTGAGTCCAATTTGAAGTTAGTGCATTAGTTTAATTCATGATAAATCAGTTAACTCAATTAATTGAGTTAAAATCAATTTAACTAGTTGTAACTACTTGTTTCACTAGTGAGAAGTCAAGTGAATTAAATCACATTTAATTCACATGCAGTGATCAATCATGTAACTGATGATTTAATATTAATATTTGCATGCATGTCAGTTATGATGAAGAACCAGTTGAGGGAGAGGATAAAGGGATGTTAAATATCAGTTGTATTATTAGTCGGTTGCCTGCATGCAGTAAAACAACCATAGGATTTCCCATGAGCATTGCACAGTTTTGGAACGCTGAATTTCCTAAAGAATAGGGATTGCATTCCACATGAATTGAATAAGGCAGGAAGGCTAAGAAGAGGATAAAAATTGGCTAAGTGTTGGTCGATTTTGTCAGGATCATTATGAGACAGTTGTGAGAGTGCAACAAACTCTTGTGAGAAGAGTGCATTCTAATTGTTTCATGATTCCTTGGTGAATATACAATAGAAGATAGAGGGGTTTTGAGCAGCAATCTTTCCCTAGGAAAATATATGTGTTGCGGTTTGATTTTCTTCTTTCTTTACTTGTTGTGATTGGTGATCATGTTTATTTTCCACAATTAATTTTTTAGAAGGATTCAGTATATTGCTTTAGCATAGTGCATGATCAGATTGAATCCATTGGTATACATATTGTTTGTATAATTTATACATGGTATTGGAGAGCAGGCAATTACTATAGTGGAGAAGCAATCGAGTTTATGCTGAATAACATTCGAATTTGAAAAAATATTATTTGGTGCGATAGGCGGATCAAGATGGCTTGAGATTGGAATATGCACTCAATGGAAGTTCTAATTATATTGCGTGGAAAGACAAGATGGAGGTAGTTCTGAAGGAAAATGGGTTGAAATAATTCACTGATAATGACGTTCCAAAACCCACAGCAGCAGACACCACTCTTCTTGATGCCTAGAAAAATAAGGTTGCAAAGACAAGGATGATCTTATTAGAGGGAGTACGAGACCACATTATCTCAAGTCTCCATGGAAAAGCAACTCCATATGCAATGTGGAAAGATTTGACAGTAGAATTTTAATACAAAATATGTATTGCTTGGATTCTCCTAATATAACAATTATATTCCATTGTTAAATACATAATCACTTCTACTTATCTTTGCAGAAATTTAAAACACAATCGCCAATACCAATATCATGAAGAAATATCAATCACACATAACATAGATAATTTACACGGGGAAAGCTTATAGCTAAAAATCCTAGTGTCTTCTATTATGTATTATATCATGGATCATGAAACAATTACATACAAAGCTCCAATCCAAGAGCTCTCAATACAATAGCTAACTGTCTCACACTATCATACAAAAATTGGTAAGTTCCTTAGCCAATTTACTGTCTCTAAATAACCTTCCTCCATTTAGGGAAAGAAATCCCTAAATGAATGGAATCTTGCTTTCCTTGACTACACAATCCTCATGGGCACATCCAATGTGTGTGTGGTTGCATGTGTGCAACCGATAATGTCACGACTGATAGTCAATCTGTCCCTTTCACCTACATCTCAACTGGGTCTCCACTGGATCTGACATGCATGTAGTTAATAGTAGTAAATATTCAGTTGCATGTGAGGCCAGTGATTGTGAATTAATTAATAGTTAATTCACTTGATCTCTCACTAGTGTATCTTCAACTACAACTAGCAAAACTGAGTTTAACTCATTTAACCGAGTTAAACTACTTTACAACTTTCATAGCTACACTTCCAACTCTGTTACAACTTAGAATCACTTAGTTACAGCTAATTCCACTTGCATCTCCCACCAACCAACCACTCAACTCAAAATTTCTATAGCTAACTGATTTTCCACTTCGGTTAACTATTTCCAAGTGCTCATTGACAATAGATTATTTTTTATTGTCCAAAGAATATTAATGGATAATAATAGTCGACATGCATCTATAAATAGAACTTTCACATACATCTATAAATATACCTCATCTATAAATAGAATTTTCTCATGCATCTATAAATAGACATCCACCTAAAAATAGCCTGAGGCTCCATCCTAGTGTAGGTGCATAATTTTGACTAGGATCTTCGTATTGAATCTCAACACTCCCTCTCAACAAGAAAGGGATTATCCTTCACCCCGATCATGTCTCTATGGTATTCAAATTTTCTCCTGGTGAGTGCCCTTGTCATAATATCTGCATCCTTATCTTCCATAGGAATGTACTGAAGTAACATGATCTTCCTCAGCACATAATCTCTAATATGATGATACCATATATCTATATGCTTATATCGATCATGAAACACAAGATTAATCGAGAGTTTAATGCAACTCTGATTATCAAAATGAATCACTGTCGAAACTAACTAAGAACCAAACAAACCAACCAAGATATTTCTCATCCAGATAGCCTCACTTGCAGCTTGACTCATTGCCATGTATTTCTCTTCCACTGAACTAAGTGCCACAGATCTTTGCTTCCTGCTATACCAAGAAACAACTGTAGATCCAATGCTAAAGATCCCCCCTGATGTGCTCTTTCTGTCCGATGGGCTTCCTGCCTAATCTACATCTGTGAAGCCATGCAACTTCACCTCATCCATCTATCTATACCATAAACCATACTCAGATGTGCCCCTCAAGTATCTCACGACATTCTTACCTACCTTCCAAAATAGCTTGGTAGGCTTAACCATCGCTTCACTCAATTGATTAACTGAATATCAAATGTCTATGTCTCATGTTCACTAGATAAATTATCGAACCCACTAACTGTTGATAGACAGTAGCATCCACTACCTCTCTAGAAGTAGCATCCTCTTTCCTCCAGTTTCCTGGAAGAGGAGTATCCATGGGTTTGCAGCCCTCCATGTGAAACTTACCCACTATATCCCTTGCATACTTGCCTTGAGACACAAAAATTTCACCATCTCGTTGCCATATTTCCAATCCAAGGAAATAATGAAGGAGGCCCATATCCTTCATCTCGAACTCCTTTGAAAGGTACTCCTTGCATGAGTGTATCAGCTGCTCATCACCAGTCAATATTAAATCATCAACATAAAGAAAAATGATTAAAATCTTACCCTCCACCACAATTTGGTATAGGATTTCATCCGCTTCACTTTTGGTGAAGCCAAGTCTGGTGAAATAGTTGTCTATTTGAGTGTGCCAAGCACGGGGTGCTTTCTTCAACCCATACAACAATCTTTTGAGTCAGCACACATGTGACTCGCTGTTGAAGATATAAAATCCTTCAGGTTGCTCTATGTACACATCTTCCTCAATGATACCATTGAGAAACACAGTCTTCACATCCATCTTATGAATGCGTCAGCCCATCTGTGTAGAGAGAGCAAGGATGGTGCTTATGGAAGAATACATTGCGACAGGTGCAAAGGTTTCTTCATAATCTATCCCCTTGATCTATGAGAAGCCTGGGGCCACAAATATGGCCTTGTATTTTTCAACACTTCCATCAACAACTTGCTTTACCTTGTAGATCCATCTCAAACCTACCACTGATTTATCAACTGGCCTTGGAGCAATTTCCTAAGCACTATTTTTGGCAATGGATTCATACTCCTCCATCATTTCATCTACCCATGTGGGATCCTGAACTACTTCCTGAAAGGAAGATGGCTCAGTCACAATAAATTTTCTCATGAGAGCCATGTATCTAGTAAATCGGTCAGGAGACTGTCTTTTTCTATGCTCTGAAGTAAGGGCTCCTACATTCTGTGCAACATCAAGTCTCAGCCTATCAACTTCTTTGGTATGCCTTCTGCCAGTTTTGATGGTTGGATATACGTGATTGGACTCCTCCACTCCATGAACCTCCTCCTCTAGTTTATCAACATCTAGAGACTCATCTTTGGGAACCAACAGTTCCTCCTCCACATGAAATTCCAGCTCCCTCTCAAGCGACAACAACATGTTCGACTGTTTGGAAAATACACACGATAATTATGGGGTGTTTCTTTGTAACCCACAAATATCCCAACTTCAGCAGTCAGCTCTAGCTTCTTCCTGACGTCCTTGGTCACATGCACATAAACAAATGAGACAAAAATCTTAAAGTGTGAAACATATGGTTTCTTACCAGTGAAAGCATCTTCAGGTGCACTCATGCCAAGTACTCTATGAGGACAACATTTTTTCACATAAACCACAGTGTTGCATGATTCCACCCACAAATGCATTGGTAGGCCCTGATCATGCAACATCGCTTGTGTTGCACCCACGATTGTTCTATTATTCCTCTCCACGACCCCATTTTTCTTTGGGTTATGAGGCGCTATGAGTTCTCTTCGAATTCCTTCTTTGCTGCAGAAGTTCTTGAATTCATTAGAGATGTATTCTCCACCATTATCGCTCCTCAGAGACTTCACTTTCTTCCCCGAATCTTTCTCCACCAATGCCTTAAAATCACAGAAGTTTGAGAATGTTTGATCGTTCTTCTGCATGAATAATATCCAGCATTTACGAGAAAATTCATTAAAGAAAATAACATAATACTCATGTTTTGTTGTTAAATAAACCGAGAATGGTGCACACACATCTCTGTGAACTCTCTCAAGGATCCCCGAAGCACGATTCTCCTTTTCTGAAAGGTGGAATTTACATACATCCCCATGGTTCAACCCTTGCACTGATATAACTGAGAAATTTTTCCCATTGGAATTCTAATAGATATTTTTTGCATGACTTTCAAGGCTTGATGATGAAGATGACCCAAACGCCTGTGCCATAATTTTCCCTCATCCCATCTCACCACTTTTTCTGCCTTGCCCATCATGGTAGCGCAGCCATCTACCTCTAGCTTGTAGAGATTCTTAACTCGAATCCCTATCCTCTTGGCTTGACCCATTGTTTTATGTTGCGGGAAATCTTTTCCATCGCAGAAAACAACGTCACAGCCTCTGTCCTCCAACATTGCAACTGAGACCAGATTTTTCTTCAGACCTAGAACATGCATAATATATTTCAGTTGAAATGGTTTACTTGAATCCCTCTGAAAGGTAATGGTACCAATGCAAGTCACATTGTATCGTCCATCGTGGCCCATCTCTATATGCATTTGGACATCTTTCTCCTCCAAGTCACTGAAAAGTTCATTATCTACCATCATATGAAAGGAAACACCGTTATCCAAATACCATACCAATCCCAATTCACTTGACACCATGCATGCGATTAAAGAGAAGTCAAGTTCAAATTTTGAGGCAAGGGCATCACCAGCTACAGCTCCAGTAACCTTCTTGTTCTTCTTCTTTTGCGGACAATTAGTAGCAAGATACCCATGTTCGTGACAGTGAAAACACTTCACCTTGGACATATCCACCTTCTTGCCTTTAGATTCAGATTTAGAATGGAGTTTCTTCCCCTTCCCCTTCTTCACCATGGCAGCGAAAGCACGATCCTCTTCATCATCATGCTTTGATGAAGAGCTATCTCTGGTGTTCCGCCTAAACTCCTCCTGCACCAGATCTGACACAGTCGTTCCCAATATGGAATTTTTTCCCATTCATTGATAGAGTCTTCATAGCTATGCCAACTCTTAGGAAGTCCCAAGAGAGCCAAGCTCACCAAATCATCATTAGCAACAATTATTCCCACACTCCCCAGTTCATCCCAACATTGGACAAAATTCATGAGATACTTTGGAATGTTGTCTCCCCTTTCCATCTTGATACTCCTGAATTTATCTTTGAGCACCAATTTCCTATGGTCACTGCTGCTTTGGAAAATATCCATCAAAGCCTTCCACATAGAATATGGTGTGGCTTTTGCATGAAGGCTTGATACAATGTGGTCTCGTACTGCTTCCAAAAGAATCCTCCTTGCCTTTGCCACTTTCTTTTTCCATGCATCAAGATTGGCAGCATCTGACAAAGCAAGCTTAGGAACATCAATGTCAATGAATTCCTTCATGCCATTATCTTCGAGCCCCACCTCCATCCTGTCCTTCCAAGAAATGTATTTTGAGCTTCCCTTGAGTGCATACTCTAGCCGCAAGCCATTGAAATCCATTTCGATCTTGAATTAGCTGTAGCACCAAGAAATTATTTCTAAAAATTTGAATTCTTTCCACCAACGAAATCAGTTCCTGCTTCACAATTGCAATCTCCTGTGCTTTGATACCATGTATAAATTTAATACAAAATATTTATTTCCTAGATTCTCTTGATCTAGAAATTATATGCCACTGTTAAATAAAGAATCACTTCTACTTATATTTTCATAAATTTAAAACACAATCACTAATAGCAATATCATGAAGAAAGACCAATCACACATAACACATATAATTTACCCGAGGAAAGCTTATAGCTAAAAAACCCATTATATTCTATTATGTATTATATCATGGATCGTGAAACAGTTATATACAAAGCTCCAATCCAAGAGCTCTTAGTACAATATCTAGCTATCTCACACTATCATACAAAAATTGGCAAGTTCCTTAGTCAATTTACTATTTCCAAACAGTCTACCTCCACTGCACAATACCAGCCGATAGAAATCCCTGAATGAATGGAATCCTACTTTCCTTGACTGCAAAATCCTCATGGGCACATCCAATGTGTGTGTGGTTGCATGTGTGCAACTGATAATGTCACAACTGATAGTCAATCTGTCCCTTTCACTTACATCTCAACTAGGTCTCCACTGGATCTAACATGCATGTAGTTAATAGTATTAAATCTTCAGTGCATGTGAGGTCACTGATTGTGAATTAATTAATAATTAATTCACTTGATCTCTCACTAGTGTATCTTCAGTTACAACTAGCACTGTTGGGGCCCTTGTTTTGAATGTTTTGAATTTTGAGTAAAGAGCAGATTTTTGGGTTTCAGAACGACACATGGCAGCTGCAACCAAGTCGCAACTACGGTGAGTAGCAGAGCTACTGAGGTTGCGAGGGAATAAGAGACAGCTGAAGAAATCAGATGCATAAGTGCAAACGAAGAGAAGATACAGCAGAAGACGAAGAGCAAAACTCATAGACAACAAGAGAGAAGCTAGAAGCAGCTGAAGAAGAACGCAAGAGGAACTAGCAGTTTCAATGGCGGGTGAATAAATATAGAGCGATTGAAGTGAATCAAGTGGATGCTGCAGGAGAGATCTATTTTGAACATGATATCTGTGTAGTTCCTAGGTTTATCTTAACTATATTTTTGTCTTATGAGACGTCTGTAACAGAATTGTAAGCTCTTCCTGTGGAAGCAATGTAACTATGGATTTGGCTAAAGATTATCAATATACTTGTAGGTTACTGTCCTATTATATGCATTACATGCATGCATGATGTCTGTGATGTCTTAAAATTTTATTTTCTTGATACCTGTTCACTCTTCTGAATGTTCTTGTGTATATGATGATGTTCATGCAATCCATTCTATATCTCTCATGAGTTGCGGATCCCTCCGCCACTATTGATCGATTCCCCTTCTGCATGTGGTTGTGGCATGCCTCGTGTGAGACTCTATGCTCTTCGGAGTAGGGTGACAATGCCGGCGTGGTTCTAGACTACAGCGGATTCCCTTGTTGGCCCCAACCTCTGAACCTGGGTCTTGCCTGCGAGACCTGTTTCTTCGCCAACAAATGGTTCTGTTACCGGGATCCTACACATTATGAAGGGAACTAGATCATGGTATCGATGGTATTTGAAGTAGAAATATGGAGATGGTGGGATAACCATCTGGATCATTTTATCGCTCAGTAAGTGAAGTTGACAAATCAAAAGGAGAGGGTGTGTTGAGTCTCAATCTGCATCTTTTCCATACACTTTTCTATACCTTTTTCACTCACCTGAACCTCTCAAATTGTCAATATCATGTGCAAAAGAGCATCTAACATGGTTTTTAATTATATTTTTGTGTTTGCTATTTGATTTAGATTTTGTTCATTCATTTAAGATCTTGCCACTTTCACTTGGCTTATTTTTAATGAGAACTCTATGCTACAGGTGTCTACAAGGAAAACGAGCCACATGGGCAGGTCAGGAATGACGTGGACATGGTTCGTGTCCTATTGGTTTGAGAAAACTCATCTAAAGAAGCCGCGGTCAAGGCGTCCACATGGAAGTCAACCATAGAGTCTCATGTCGGCCGGACTCTGTTTCGTGTCACATGAAGATTCATACGGCCGTTTCTAAGTTGCTGAGGATAAATCGACATCTGTGCATGGCTCCTTAGTCGAATTCAAGCATCCACTCCTCGTCGATTTACTTTCCAACACGGCCATGATCCTAGATTCGTGGACGTAGTGGTCTACATGCTCTCCACCAGCATGAACTTTAGGAGACAGTTATATTTCTTTTGTTATATATAATGCATTTGCATACGCATATAGAATTAGTCGATGTTAGTCTCTGTTATTTTTTATAAGTCTGCTCTGTAGTGTGATTACGCTGCACTTGTGCCGTAACATCACCTTTCTGTAATGACTGCTTTTTAATATAAGAAGACTCTATTTTTAACCGAAATTCATATTTGAAGACCGTTGCCAAGGCTGGTGTAGAGGGCCCCTGCTCAGCTAAGGTTTTGTGCATTAGTGTAAAGTTCTCATTTTGTTTCTTTAAAGCTCATTGTGCCATAATCCATTCATATGTTTATACATTGCATTTGCTTCATTTCTGTTTATAAACTTCCATAATTTCCATTTCACTTCTTTCTTTCATGTTTTATGTTGTTAATCACTGATCAGTGTTCTTGTTTCAGGTTATAGATAGGCAGCCCGGGCATTTTCATAGCTTTTTAACTAATGACATGGAACTAACATTGTTCTGCTGCTAATTTTCTTTTCATAGTTTCTGTTTAATTTCAGTATTGCTTTGTTCATTTCAGTTTTGCTTATTTTCTTCAGTAGTTAAATTTAGATATATTAAGCTGCTCATAGCATCTTTAGTTGCCTCCGAAAGCCACAGCTGGACTGATGGTGAGGGATTGTATTATGAAATGTGTAGTTTAGTATTAGTTTCTTTTCTGCAAATTTAGATATATTAAGATGCTCATAGCATCTTCAGTTGCCTCCGAAAGCCACAGCTGGACTAATGGTGAGGGATTGTATTATGGAATGTGTAGTTTAGTATTAGTTTCCTTCTGTAAAATTAGATATATTAAAGTGTGCATGACATCTTCAGTTGCCTCCGAAAGCCACAGCTGGACTGATGGTGAGGGATTGAATCATGAATGTATGGTTTGATATTAGTTTTCTTTCTGCAAGTTAGATATCAGTTACTCAAGTTTTTTATGATTACTTCCGAAAATCATAGCTGGACTAATGATGAAGGATCAGAAGATAAATTGATGTAATCTGATTTAGATTTATTTTGTTGCAATTTTGAATTTCCTTAAACATAGTTTCTTTTGTGTTTAGTCAGCAGCAAGAATAGTTTGGTTTTCATGCTCAATAGTTCACTGTTTTGATTTATTAGACTAGCAGCACCTTTTCATTTCAGCAGCACATTTTCATTTCCTTGAACAAACATAACCAAACTTGTTTTCATCTTAGAATTTCCATTTCACCTTAGAAAACCAAAAACGACAAAAAGTTAATAAATAGGTTATCTTGCACATATAGTGCGCCGCACTTCATCAGCTTACGATTCCCGGATTGAAAAATTAAATGAAGCAATTTAGGACACACTAAATTGACCAAACAGGGTGCTCAAGGATCTCATCCTTTTCTCGAATTCCGCCAATGATACCTACAATATCCTCTACGGAAAATTCCCTAGCGACCTATATAATTGGTTGTGGAGGTTGCAGACGAAGGTGCCTAGGGATAGCTCGTGGAAGATAAACCGCAAGTGGGTGCATGGGGATCTGGTGGCCCTGCATCAACTGGATACTGAGTTAACCCGCGCAGTGGATTTTTGGGTAGAGACCACTTTGGACAGATATATTGTGTAGTTTGTCGCAGAGTGCTACCAATCCTTCTCGAAATCTGAGGCTATCTTCCACTCCGGGCTAAGAGGGAAGCTGCTCAAGGAGATTCTGATGTGGATTAAGGCCTTGATGGTGGACAAAGGGCTGATGGAATTCCAAAAAGCGATCATGGAAGCGTAAAACCCCAGTGCTGGGGGAAGGGCTGAAGGGACAGATGCTACGTGAAGTGTGAAGCGGGAAGTGGGGAATGGATGTTGAGGCCGCAAGGAGGTTGAGGGAGTGACGTACACATCAGAGGGTCTAGATCACTGACAGGTGGCGAGAAAGGGTGATGCGGGAGTTGAAACGACGTGGAAACGACGTGGAAACAACAGGAAGAATCAAGAGGAGGCACCTCAGAGGATCAGAAATATGGACACTCAGGCGAATACCCTGGAGAGTGGAGGGACTGCTGTGGGAGTGCGGCGGGTGCATGGGAGCCCAGCTAAGAGAGAAAGGGAGACGATGACTGATGAAGACGATGCAGGTGTGCAGCCCGAAGAAAGTTCCGATGGTGAATGGTACATCGTGATGCAGTGGTTGTTTCAAGAGAAGATGGCATTCATCTCTCCAGGCAGCCCTACTTCCCAAAATTTGCATGGCAAGGATCCCTACCTTCCCCTGGTACTCTATCAACCTTTAATTAATATTTTCATTAAGTTAAAAGCATTGAGTTGATTGCACAATAGTTCATTATCGACAGCAGCACACATTAATAGCAGCATCACTAGTTGTATTTTATTTCCCAGTGTTATAGTCACGCAACCAGGACCCGGAGGGTTTATTCTGGTCACCCCTTCGCAAGTAAATATGGTCAGGTCATTCACCCGGTATCCAGAATTTTCTGGCCTAGGTAACAATGATGTGGAGCAACACTGTTATCTCTGCAAAGCCATATGGAGGGCTCGACAGACGCCAGACGCAGGGAAGCTAATAGAGTTCCAAACCACACTCAGAGAAAGGGCTCTGTGATGGTTCATCAAGTGGTCTGAAGCCCATCCTAATCCAGAAATCGCGGACGTCAAGCGGGATTTTTTTCGAGAATTCAAGCTCCCCCAGATAGACTAGCAGGGTCTGTCCGAGCTCTAGGAGATTAAGCAGAAAGAAGGGGAGACTGCATGGGAGCTGATGCGTCGGTTCAAGGATGCGATCGGGAAACTCAGCTACCCAATTGACCCAAACCATCAGAGGGACTGTTTCATTAAGGCTTTGCTTCCCTTGACCCGAACCCCCCTCACTCAGTAGAAGATCGACAATTTGTAGGATGCTCTGGAGCAGGCCATGAAGATAGAAGCAATGGTGGGCTACCCTCAAGAATATCGGAGAGGGCTGGCATCGCAGGATATTTCCTTCGTGGGATTGCAACATCAAATCACCAATCTGACTGAAAAGCTCAAAGAGATGCAGCCTATAAGACTAGCCAGGCTGAACGTTTGGTGCACTCACTGCCTGGTCGAAGGGCACGTCGCAACCGAGTGTCCCTAGTTGCGTGGCGTGGGTGTGGGACCCTCTGTCATGGAAATACAGTGGGTTCCACCTAATGGGGGTGCTGTGGCGATGAATCCACATGGGGTATACTAGCCACAATAGCCTTATGTGGGGTTCCCACCTCAACCAAACCAAAACGCCATGGAATATTGAGAAATTTTCTAGATGATGGGGCATCCACCTCAAATGTGCCCAATATTGCAGAAGTACTCCAATATCTCAAACAACATCTACTGTGAGTTTTGTGCGTCCACGACTCACAACACCGAGCAGTGCCGAGCTCTCGACGCACTAGCAAACCGATTGGATTGACCTCCTATAGGGTGAATGAGGCTTCCAGGGGCAGAGGAGGCGGTATGCGTGGAGGCCGCATAGGGGGATGGGGTCCGCTGAAATGCTACAACTGTGACCAGGAGGGCCACGTGGCTCGGGAATGCCCCCTTCCCCAACAGCCATGGTGTTCCTAGTGCCGCGTGAACACCCATGCAACAGAGGACTGCACGGAACTTATCAAGAAGTGGGAGGAATGAGCGCAGAAGAGGGGCACGAATCTAGTAAACTCTGAACCTCGGGGAACCGCAACACCGTCCATGCAGAATGTCGCAATTGTGACGCGAGGAGGAAAAAATACGGGGGAGGACGCTCGTGGAAAGGAGCCGGTATGGGTTATCTGGCCCACCTTGTTAGTATGAATCCTTCGTCGAAGTGTACGAAAAAGGACCACTTTAGCTACGCATAACTAATAGCCCTAACAACAATAGTGGCTGCCAAATATCTTCAGATCTGCGGTTAGTAATAAAAATGCTGCAACAACTAGATCTATAAATGGAAAGACATTAAGCAGTAAAGTAAAGGGTTTGCTCCATGCATCCAACAGACAAGACAAGAACACAATTTTTTGAAAGAATTTTTATATTACAGGGCACCTGGGAGGAAAACAAGAAGGTGTATCCAACTCTCCTCAATGGGATGGGTTCTTTGTAGTCCTCAGCACTTCAGATCTAAGCTTTCTCTCTTTTGTAGGTGTAGAAAACCCAATGCAAAAAGTATAGCTCAAAGGGAGCAAAATGGCAGAAAATGGTGACCAAGTGTGTAGATCCAAAGTGATCTAATAGGCAACAAAAGGTGAGGAATGATGGGAAGAACCCTCCTATTTATAACAAAATATTGGGTCATTCTAGATCTTGGTGCATGATTAAAATAATGTTAACCAAATCTAGATCCACCTTTTATGGAATATTTTATTATATTTGTTGGAGGGAAAAGGTATTTGACTTGGGTCAAATCCCTTGATTAGTCAAAAATAAATAAATAAATGATTTATTTATCTTTTAAAGGAAGTGGTTGGAAGATAATCAAATAAATAATGATTTATTTAATTATTTGTGGGTGATTTGGTCATATTTAACAAGGAATATTATCTAAACAAGGTTTAAATAATTATTCCTAGAAAATAATAAGATAAATAAAGGTTTATCTAATTAATTTCTTTGATTTTGGGTTAAACATGACTGGGAATAATAATTAAATTATGGTTTAATTAATTATTTCATGAGGAAAATCAAACAAATATAGGTTTGTTTAATATTTCCTTTTGGGGTTTCCTGTTTTAACATAGTGAAAGCAATTTTACTTAGGGTAAAATTGGTCTTACATGGTGTGCTTGGGTCCATCTAATGATAATAGGTTAGATGACCAAAAAATGGTGTAACAGATTGCCCCCCAGCGTGCGAGTGTCAGGAGCAAATCGTATGACCGAAGTACGTTGTAAGAATACAATCACTAGACAGCAAAAAGGGATGTCAGAGAGAGAAATGTGAGGTAGATAGTGTGCTGAAGGACTAGACCCTGAGGAGACGAGACTCGCAGGTGCAACAAGTCAAGGTAGTTGAAGGTACACCATTGATGAAGATGTAGAAGGCGCGGTGGAAGCATAGCTATGCCCGGCGAGACAAAGTACAAAAGAATAGTGTGTCCGTCATCAGGCCAGAACCATAAAGTACGGCTGGCATCGGCATAAGCATGAGCCGGATAAAAATCTGTCTCAGGAATCCCATATACATGTTGTGCACAGGAAAACCGCCGGGGACTTGTACAATAATATGCGAGTACATGAGATACAAATGCAACTTAAATGCCCCACCTCAAGTGGGGAAGGGCTCTGAAAATCATTTTCTACATACAATCAAAGAGGAATGCGCAAGTGGTATGGCCAACATCATCAAATATACGGGAAACATGAAAGAGGCTGTGAAAGAAAAGAGGTCATCAGGCATGTGGGGAGCTACTGTAGGGGCCACCCCCTCATGAGGGTTGAAACATCTCACACACGCCCGGGAATCATCAAGAGCTGCTGCTGGATCACTGGACCATCAAGTATACGAATCTCGAGCATGCTGAAAAGAGCTGGAGAAACAATCAAGCCAAAGGGAAAGGAGGTATCCCTTTGCTTGATCCAAGGCACCGAACAAGAGTGGAAACTGGAACCAAGGTACACCGCCCTCTAGACCTAGCTTCTGGAATGAAAGAGCTGATGTCGATAGAAGGAGGTCCGCCATAGTTGAGGTAATGAGAGACCCTCAACTAAGGCACGAGAGAAAATAGTAGAGCGACGGACAGACTGACACTAGTGATGATGGTGAAATGGAAAGGACGGAGTAGCAAATGGATGACTTCCCTTGTTAGAGCATAGAGGGCATGAATGACATGGCAGTGACTGACACAATATCATAAGGGATAGGGGACAGTGGGACTGAAGGTCACAATATGCGACACAAGAGAGAGACCAAGCAATGAAGGATGGAGGGCTATAGTGGGGTACCAAGGGACGCGGGATAGACTCCATGAATGCGATGATGACTCAACTTGGATGCTCGAAACAAGGGCGACTCTATGGTGCTGCCACACAGTCAAGGCCCCAATGGGGGACCGTGGAAACATGAGTACAAGGTGGGAACTCATGACAAAAATCGACACGAACATGGACGAGTATGGAAGCGAAGTGATGCCCCACATACAGGTGTTGTAAGCGAGGAAATTCAATTTAGAGTGTAGGTGAAGTGGCCCTTCGTGGACAAAACAGGTCCTGGTGAAGTAGCAAATCATAAAAAAGAGAAAAAACAGATGCTAGCTATCTAAAAGAAAATAAAACATGCATTTCAGAAGGGAAATGCTAAGGGTAATAGTTCTTAAGATAGAGTGCATTGCGAGGATTAGGAAGAGGATTGCCTTCGAATTCCTCTAAAAGGTATGCCCCCTTACCAAGACCCTTACTGATGACGTAAGGGCCTAGCCATAATGAGTCGAACTTCCCGTGACCAAGGACATCATGGGCTTGGTCACATGCGACAGAGTGTCTTTGGGGCTGTACTTTTCGGTGTATTGAGCTTTCAGTGCCTTTCTTGGCGCTAAGTAGTTTTGCGAAGTATGTGATGGTCTTGAGCAAACAAACTGCAGTAAGTGATTCTGAGGATTTGGGTGGAGAAGTTCTTGTAGGTTCGTCAAGGGATTCCCTCAGTTGGTAGCACCAGCATCTCCAGCTTAGTGAGGAGGGTTATGGTTGAGGGGCATGGGTGCCCCCGAGCATGGTGTGGTCATGCAAAAATGTATTTAGAAAAAGGGGAATCTAAACACATTTTAATGATGTGGTGTGCCATTTTTGCTCGTTATGGTTATGCAGTATGAGAAAGGAAATGGAGGATTACCAATCTCTTTTGGTACTGCATATAGGGATCAAATGGACTTTAAGTTTCTGAGTTGGCATACCTGGTGTCACTATCCCAAACAGAGGATTTGGAGATAATGAACTGATGCTCTCGTAGAAAAGTTATAAGTTGGTCAACAATAACGTCTAAGAGACTGGGTTGCTGATGGAAGAGGAGGGAACGATAAGAGGTATCATCCCTAGAGTGATCGGAAGTGATATGGGACTTTAGAGGTTCTTCTAAATGTGGAAGAATAATGGTACTAAAGTCAACACGACCAGATACACTAGGAGAGTTATGGAGAATTGCTTCTCTTGGTCTCTCAAATGTGGGTGCTCCCTTACCCAAACATTGGGTTTCGATGTAATGGCCACAAGGTGGATGTGGTGTGAACACATGGGTTCGATGTAAGGGGGAATATATAAAGTCAGGGGTGGGAATTTCTTCCATAATGTCGTCATCGTGATAAAATATGGGGTGACTGGTGGAAGAAGGACCACCGGACGTGGTGAAGCGACCTGAATCATCATCATGAGAAGAGAGGTTCACATGCGCATCGTCACAAGGGGTGACCGAAGAGTAAGTAGATAAAGGATCTACCGATGTTGAGCTCAAGATGATTGCTGAAGGAAGGTCAAGAGAAACAACAGGGGAGGATTCAGATGGAATGGTCCCCGAGGGTCTCATGGATGATGATAGGTAGAGAATGCTGGACGAAGGCTCCGTCATCTCGACATCAGGAGGGGGAATGTCAATGGGAGCAGTCGTATCTGGTAGTTCTGCTGAAGCAGAATGTGCAAATATGGGAGAGGTGTACTCATTGCGCTTGGCCTCGAATTGGTGGACCGCGGCAATAGAGGTGCGGAATTCCTCGAGGCGGGGACAAAGATGGGTGTAATGGCCATGGAGATCACACAAAGCACAGGGGTGGTTGGTGTGAATAGTCTTGGGGTTCTTGGCCGCAGTCGCGGAAGGAACAGAGGCTGCTAGGACCGCGGACTCAGGGAACGCGACATTAACCATGGGCTTGAGATGAAGAAATTCAGGACAGGTATGGGTGGCGTGGCCGACAACGTCACACAAAGCACACTTGATGGTATGCTTTGGAGGCTGAGGAGGGGCAGGGTTTGTCGGGGTAGACTTGTCCTTTGATGCCCCCTTATGAGCTTTGCCCTTCTTACCCGAAGCGGTCGCAACAGGAGGTGGTTCCTGTTGAGGTGACTGAGGCACGGTTGCAGCGGGCGAAGTCATGGGGACCGGTTGAACCGGGGTCAAAGCGATATAAGGTTTGGGCTTACCAGGCAAGGTGGGGGCTGGCGGATCAAGGTACCAAACGGGAATCCCAAGGGTCAAGTTAGGAAGAGAGAGGGTGGCCATGACTGGTACCGTGTACACTCCTGGTGGGGGAGCTAGGAACGGTATCTGACCAGAGGGGTAATGGCCAGGTGGGACGGTTCCTAAATGGCTAAGGCCTCGAGGAACCGTGCCAGGGGGATAAAGGGGCTCATGATTACCAACTGCAGGTGAAGGGCTAGGAGCAGGTTGCGGAGGGCAAGGTTGTTGACTAGCCGAAGCAGGTTGCTTGAGAGCAGCCTGAGACGATTGCATCATGCAAACATTCGATGAGCTGGGGTCAGAGATAGGAGGAGGGGGGAGACTAGGAAAAGTTCCAAGTAGGGAGGAATCCTTGTAAACGCCGGGGGAGACACTGGTCAAGGAGTCGACGGTTTGCTTGTTGGCTACAGAAGAGATGGTTGTCTCAGGTGAGGTCTGAGATTTTGGCTCATGATATGTCAATTGGTCAATGGTGACTATCTTTCCATTATGGGGGAAAGACATCTTGCGGAAAACCGCGGATGGGACAGCAGACATAGCATAGGTGTAGCTTCGCCCCAATAGAATGTTGTAGTCTAGCGGGGCGTCTATGACTTCGACGTCAACGCAAACAATCTTACCGGCGAGGGTGATAGGACAATTACGAAACAGGCCAATGGGCTGGGAGGCATGACCGTCCCACGCTCGAAGGGTGATCGTGGAAGGGGCCAGTTCAGGGGATCCGAGTTGCTTCCAAACCGAAGCGGACATCATGCAAGTGGATGCCCCCTCATCAATGATACACCGGGACACGTTGGCGTTCCGGATTTTGACTGGGATTTGGAAGGCGACGGAAGGAGGGAGAGGAGGATGGTCCGATTGAGTGGCGTCGAAAACAATCATTTGGTCGTCAGCAGGATCTACAGCGCCCAAGGCAGATAGTAGAGCCTTCTTTTGGGAAGGGCATGACTGGAGGAGTTCCAGTGTGGAAACGGCGACAGGAGATTGCGCCAAATCATCTACTATGCTATACGAATGGGCAGCTCGACTGGGAGCAGCGTTTCGACGTAGTGGGCCCTTAGGTATCTTGGTATGAACCTTAACTTTTGGTTGAGGGATATGTAAGGGGCCACTAGGTGACGAAAGAGGCTCTATAGAACCTGAAGAAGGATGCTCGGAGGCAGACTGAGCAGGAGGCTTGGGGTACTGGCGAGACCGAGTTTGAAGGTGAAGGTCGACAGTCGGGGAAGGATCGGAGTTCATCATGAGGATCTGGTAATTGGAGGAACCAGAATGGGAAGGTTGAGGGGCCACCTGTCTGTCAGGTGGTTGGGTAGCCATGAATCCCTGCTGTGCATTCACCTGCTCTTGAGGGGGCGGTGACTGCTGTTGCAGGGGTTGAGAAGGCAAGGGAGGCGAAAACGCATATGCTGGAGGAGCTGGCGCACCAGGCTGCAGATAAGGGTAATGGTTAGGTTGGGTAACATTGAGGTAAGCAGGAGGTTGGGAAAAAGGATGAGGCATGCCGTATCCTGGATGCGTGCTACTGGGAGGGGGAGAAGTGCAGGAAGTGGTGCCCTCTCCCCCAGGAAAACCATAGCTCATGAGAGGTTGAGCGGAGGGATGAGAGATAGATCCAACGATACTGTCGGTGGCATGAGGCGCCCCCGGTGTATGGGCATCACCGGGTCTGGGGAGATCAGGAAGTACAGTAGGATCATAACCTGTCTGAGCGTAGATCAGGTCATATTTTAACGCCATTTGGAGGGCATCTTCTTCGGTTTGAGGAAAATGTGATGCGACATCTTTCCCGATAGGGGACAAGAGAGATCTAAGGAACTACTTCCATAGACATCTTCACCATTCCTGACATGGGTAGATTGGCGTGGGTCAAGAGGTTGCCAAGGAAGTCAAAAGTTCGATACCAGTGTCATAACGAAGGGGAAGCTGGAAGTAAGATAAAAAATCCCGGGCAAGAGTTGCAAAGGTGGTATGGGAGGAAGTGGGCTGATCAACATACCACTTAGAAGCTTCGCCTATAAGCGTGTGTTGGAACAATCTAAGACGAATAGAGTCATCGGTAATGGAGGTAGATGAACACCACATGTGGAAAGATCGAACATAATTTGAAGGATCTTCTCCAGCACGGCCTTCAAACTTTGGGATGTCGGAAGGGAGCTTTGTCGGCATAGCAGGCCAACTAGCATCATGGTGTATAGGGTCGTTTATCAACCGGTCCAAATCGGGGAGGCTGAGGCCTGCCAAGAAGGGGAGCAAGGGCGCAACCGAGGTAGCTCCTGTGGCGGTTCCACTAGTAGTAGGGCCGGCATTAGGGCCGGGAGAACCGCTAGCGTTAGGCCCTGGACCAGACATAGTGAAGGTGACAGGGGGAGAACCAGGAGGAGAAGGAGGACTCGATGAATCAGGAGAGGAGTCGGAGTGCGGACTCGAAGGTGGACTGGCTCGATGACGGCGGGGCAGAGCAGGTCGATCGACCGGAAACTGAGGATGAAGGCCAAGAAGTCTCCGAGAAAGGCGCCTTGGGGGCGCAATGATGACAGGAAGAAGGAAACCGACAGGGGCAGAAAGGGACAGAATCAATTAAGGTCAAGGGCAGAAAAGGTGCAGTGACAATTGATTTTAGAGTCTTTGCCAGGCGGTGTTAACTAGGCGCTTCTTCGCTTAGGGTCAGTGTGTGGCGTGCGTTAATTTTAATTTTTAAACCCTTTCCGTTTTGAGAGCAAGAAAAAAGTGTGCTGCGTAGCTGAAAATAAATCTGCAGAGAACAATATAGATTGCTGAAATAACAGAACATTTAACAGCTAACCATGCATTAATTGAACCCAAAAAGGCGGGTCTCTCAAAACTACTCTAAAAGAGGGCAAAAATCTATTCAAAACACATGTAAAAAGAGGCCAATAGATCTAGTGTCAAAAGGGACAGGGATCTAAAGGAGAAAGCTGCTAAAAAGAGGCGCAGATCACAGCCAAGAGGCAGAGGCAAGGTGGCTGGAAAAAGGGGGAAATCAGCAAAAAGAGGAAGGGACAGGGATGAGGTCCTAAAGGGGGGTCCAAACAAAACTACAAGAGGTGATTTGAAAGGAAGAAAAGCTGATTAAAAGGGATCTGAGGATGAGGTATCAGATCTGAAAAAGGGAAGGCTGAAATTCTGAAAAATCAGACACCTGACACAGTGAAAACTCTTCCACCAAAAGTGGAGGGTACTGAAGCCCTAGGGGGCTAGGTTCCCACTTAGATGAGCAAAAGCAGATCAGAAACAAGTCAAAACGGGCTGAGACAGAGGCTAGAAAACCCTGACAGAAGCTTCAGAAAAACCCAGAAAAATTTCAGAAAAACAGCAGAAAAAAGTCCAGGTCGCGGTTTTTGACCAGTTTTTCGCTCCGGTCGCAGTTTTGGGGTTTTTTTCTGCGACCTGAGGCTTGAGGTCGCACTTTTTGGGCCAAAAAGTGCGACCTACACTTCCTGGACTCTCGGCGGCAGATTTCAGAAAAAAAAATGTTGTCTCAGCTGCGGCTGATGTCGGTCACCTGCGCAATAGGGCTAGAAACACACGGAAGTTAGAAATTTTAATGTTTGAGGGCTTTATGAGGAAAAAACCACATGAAAATAGGAAAAAAAAAAAGCTGAAAAGAAACCCTAGGGTCTGAAGTAGCTGGATATGCAGGAATAGGAAAAATGACAGCGGTCGTAATTTAAAACCTGTGTGGAGTCGCCATTTGTTAGTATGAATCCTTCGTCGAAGTGTACGAAAAAGGACCACTTTAGCTACGCATAACTAATAGCCCTAACAACAATAGTGGCTGCCAAATATCTTTAGATCTGCGGTTAGTAATAAAAATGCTGCAACAACCAGATCTATAAATGGAAAGACATTAAGCAGTAAAGTAAAGGGTTTGCTCCATGCATCCAACAGACAAGACAAGAACACAATTTTTTGAAAGAATTTTTATATTACAGGGCACCTGGGAGGAAAACAAGAAGGTGTATCCAGCTCTCGTCAATGGGATGGGTTCTTTGTAGTCCTCAGCACTTCAGATCTAAGCTTTCTCTCTCTTGTAGGTGTAGAAAACCCAATGCAAAAAATGAAGCTCAATGGGAGCAAATGATGAAAAATGAGACTAAGTGTATAGATCCAGAGTGATCTAGTAGGCAACAAAAGGTGAAGAATGATGGGGAAAACCCTCCTATTTATAACAAAATATTGGGTCATTCTAGATCTTGGTGCATGATTAAAATAATGTTAACCAAATCTAGATCCACCTTTTATGGAATATTTTATTATATTTGTTGGAGGGAAAGGGTCTTTGACTTGGGTCAAATCCCTCGATTAGTCAAAAATAAATAAATAAATGATTTATTTATCTTTTTAAGGAAGTGGTTGGAAGATAATCAAATAAATAATGATTTATTTAATTATTTGTGGGTGATTTGGTCATATTTAACAAGGAATATTATCTAAATAAGATTTAAATAATTATTCCTAGAAATTAATAAGATAAATAAAGGTTTATATAATTAATTTCTTTGATTTTGGATTAAACATGACTGGGAATAATAATTAAATTATGGTTTAATTAATTATTCCATGAGGAAAATCAAACAAATATGGGTTTGTTTAATATTTCCTTTTGGGGTTTCCTGTTTTAACATAGTGAAAGTGGTTTTACTTAGGGTAAAACTGGTCTTACATGGTGTACTTGGGTCCATCTAATGATAATAAGTTAGATGACCAAAAAATGGTGTAACACACCTCTCCAAAATAACTGATCAGGCTGGACACACAGAAGAAGTACTTCCAGGAGGTGGTGGAGACTTTTTCCCAGCTGAGGGGAGCCAAAGGCCCTGAGGTACCCCTGATGACTATTTCCAGAGAACAGAACACCACGGGAACCATGATTGAGGAATGGCTCCAGTTGTTCCTCAATATTGTTGACAATGCTTCGATGCAGGAATAGCTCAAGCATACCTTGGAGGACGTACTCCAGGGGAATGCAGGGCCGGGGGGACCTTTGCACACAACACCCCAGTACATACAGTGGGTCAAGCGAAACAAGCGATGAATAGGAAAAGAGTTCCGGCTTAACACGCAAGTTGCGAGATTCCAGATCAGTGACACCATGCTCGACTTAGGGTCTGATGTCAACATCCTACTGCAGAAGACGTGGGAGGCTCTTGGGCAGCCACGGCTGACATACTCGCCAATCCAACTTAGAATGGCAAACCAGTACTGCATTATGCCAATCGTCCAACTTGAATATGTCGAGGTCGACATTGCAGGGGTAAAGACTTACACGGATTTTGAGGTTATTGATATCATGGGAGACAAGGACCCTTACCCTACCCTGCTAGGAATCGATTGGGATTTTGTGAATTACGCCATCATCGACCTCAAAAATGAGCTGATGATTTTTGAAGATGGAGAGGTCTAGGTCACTCAGCCGCTCGACCCATATCAAGGCCCGAGATATACAGAAACTGTGGATAACCGGGAGGATGCTCAGATGTTGGAAAACCTTTATTAGATGATAGTAGGGAAGCGGGAGGACTATATAAACCTGACCGCAACAAACTGCGTCACCTGGTGCAGTGTCCAGAGCTCGGAGCTGGGATTGGAACTAGCCTGGGAAGACTGGAAGCAAGGTGGGTATGACACCAGCACACGGAGATGTGCCAACATTTCCCGAGTCCGTTGGATCGGCGCCGAGATCAGGGAGTATCCCACCCTGTCAAACATGCAAGCCATCAATACTTTTATTGCAAAGGTAGAATACGTGGTACCAGAAGGAAGAAGGATACCACTTTTAGACGTAGCACTACAGTCCACATCAGCCAGGTGGTGGAAAAATCACCGCAACACCTTGTCGCAGTGGATTTGGGTGGTGGAGGCTTTGAGGGTGTGCTTCAAAGAAGAAGAAGGCCCACAAAGCAGGCACAGGTACCATGGGACTTCTGATCTGCAGGATCACCTGAAAACTTGTGAGGAGAAATGGAAAAGTCTAGGGTATCCGGAAGAGCTGTGCGTACATCGGTTCATCCACTCCTTAGATACCATTTCTCAGGCCTGGTACTTAGAAGAAGAAATAAAAAGAGGAACCAGCTCCTAGCAGGAAGTCGCGAAAAAATTTGTTCGGTGCTTTTCCTTTGAAGGAGAGACAAAGCTGGTGTCCCACGCATTACAAGCTATCAAGGGTGTACTGTTTCTACGTGATCCAGTGATGATGGGAGCACATTGGAATTACATCTAGAGGGCAGGCATGAGTTGGCTTGCCAACAGATCGACGATGATCTATACGATGATAGTCTAGAGGACTTAACGCACCTATATTTTGAGGAGAAGGAAGGCGAGCGGAACATCAAAGAAGAGCCGACCACCGAAGGCATCCATCTTCTTTCGCTAAGGAAAAATAATTTGAACATCGGCACGGAGGAAAGACCCAAACTAGCTACGGTTGGGGATTACTGGGATGAGGAGACCACAAAGGAAATTTTCAGCCTCCTCCAGGAATATGACGACCTATTTTCTTCATCGGTTGCAGACTTAAAATGCATCAAAGGTGACCTTAGAGAAATGCAGATTGTGTGAAACCAAACGCCAGGCCCGTGAAGCATCGACCCTATTGGTTGAACCCTCGGATCAAAGAAAAGGTCAAGTTGGAGATTGATAAGATGCTAACAGCAGGTTTAATATTTCCGGTGGAAGAAGCAGAGTGGGTGAGTCCTATCGTCATTCAGAATAAGGAGGAAAAGTCAGAGATACGCGTCTATGTCGACTACCAGAATCTAAACAACGCTTGCATCCATGACCCATTTCCCACTCCATTCAGCGACGAAGTACTAGACCATGTTGCGGGGAATGAGGCCTACTCCTTCACTGATGGATTCTCAAGCTACCATCAGGTGCGCATTGCGGAAGAGGAAAAAACGAAGACGACGTTCACCACTGAGTGGGGTTCATTTGCATACCACGTAATGCCATTCGGATTGAAGAATGCCCCTGTTGTGTTTTCCCGGATCGTCATCGCTGTTTTCCGGGAGTATATTCACAAGTTCCTGGAAGTCTACATGGACAATTGGACCGTCTATAGTTTGCTGAAAAACCAAGCCACCTTGTTACACATCATGTTTGATCGGTGTCGCCAGTTGCAGATTTACTTGAACTTGAAGAAATGCATTTTTGCGGTTCCTTTCAGCACGCTGCTAGGACATGTGGTGTGCAAGCAGGGGGTCTATGTCGATCCCACCAAGGTAGCTGTGATCGTCCACATGGAAGCCCCAAAAACGGTGAAGCATTTGTGGGCACTACTTGGGCACATTGGTTATTACAGACAGTTCATCAGAAATTACGCGAAGATCACCACTCCTCTGGAAAAGTTACTGCGGAAGTCAGAAGTGTTCCAGTGGATGGAGGAGTGCAGGATGGCCCTTGACACCTTGAAGGAGAAGTTGGCCTCGACGCCTATTTTGGTTTATCCATATTGGGATAAGCAGTTCCACGTGCATATCGATGCTTCCAGTATTGCACTTGGGGTTTTCTTGGCTCAACCAGGCGAGAAAACAGTTGACCACCCAGTCTACTTCGCCAGCCGCAAACTGTCGAATGCTGAGCGGAATTACACCACCACGGAGAGGGAAACCCCTGCAATGGTCTACTCTCTCCAGAATTTCTGCCACTATCTTCTAGGAGGTAAATTCAAGTTCTTTATGGATCACTCTGCATTAAAGTACCTGGTCAATAAGCCTGTTTTGGAAGGACAGATCTGTCGATGGCTTCTACTCTTCCAAGAATTCACGTTTCAAGTGATCGTCAAGCCTAGGCAGTTGAACGTCGGGCCCGATCATTTATCCCAGTTGGAAATAGGGGAAAAATACGGCTCTCTCGATGATCAACTGTCGGATGTTGATCTATTCCGAGTCGAAGCTGTACCAGATTATTTGGCTGACATTGCAACTTATTTGACCACGGGGCAGTGCCCTCCACACTATACCCTGCTCCATAAATGACATTTGGTCATTCATGCTACTGAATACCAACTAATTGCAGGACAGTTGTACAAATTGGGCCTCGATGAGGTTCTACGTAGATGTATAATCGACCACAAATGCGAAGCCGTGATGTGGGAATTCCACAACAGCGTCGCGGGCGGCCATGTGGGGCCGAAACCCACTGCCAGGAAAGTACTCCAAGCCAGACTATAGTGGTCAACGGTCCATGCCGATTGTAAGACATTTGTTAAGAAATGAGATGTCTGTCAGCGAATAGGGTGGCCCTCTCACAGGGATGAGTTTTTGCTACATCCGGTGCAGGTGTTGCAGCCATTCAAGAAGTGGGTTGTCGATTTCATAGGTCCCATAGCCCTGGTAGCTAGGCATTCCAAGGCCCAATACATCATTACTGCAACCGACTACCTCACCTGATGGCTAAGGTAGCGACGGTATGGGATTGTACGACGAATACAGCAGCTCGGTTCATCTTTGAACACATCATCAACATGTTTGGCTACCTGTGAAGTCTAACCAGTGATCAGGGTACGCATTTCATTAATGAAACGGTCAAATCGCTGATGAACACATTCATGATTCAACACCACAAAAGCAGCTCGTACCACCCGCAAGCCAATGGTACGGTTGAAGCGTTTAATAAAATCCTCGAAAAGGGGTTGACAAAGATCTGCAATGCCCAGCGGGATGACTGGGATGAGCGGTTACCAGCTGCACTATGGGCCTACCAAACTATGGTGAAGCGCTTGACCAATCAGACACCGTTCCAGCTGGTGTATGGCTGAGAAGCTTTGATTCCCGCCGAGTTCACCGTACCGAGTCTTTTAATTGCCACCTCCCTCAAGTTCTTGGAAGAGGAATTGCTACAGGAGCACCTCCATGAATTACAGGAACTGGACGAGGCCTGGTTTCTGGCCAAGTTTCACCAGAAGGTTCATAAGGACAGGCAGAAGGTGTCGCACGACTGCCACATCAAGAGAAAAAAGTTTGAGGTAGGAGGAAAGGTTCTCTTATATGATAGCAAGTTTCATAAGTTTCCAAGAAAAATGCAGATGCACTGGTTGGGACCTTACTTCGTCATCGAGATTAGAGATTCCGGAGCTGTCTGGTTGGCTCAGCTGGACGGTACTGTTTTACCTGGGTGGGTGAATGGCGCACGCCTGAAACCCTACCAGGAATAAGTTTCTTTCACTTTTCATTAATAACTCTCACAACTGAGAGAAGCCATAGAGTAGAATAGATTAATAAACTCTCCCGCAACCTGGATGAGCATAGGTAGTGTTTATCGTTCATGCATAGGTCGTCAATAACCGCTCTGTTGTAGGGGCCGCACCTCAACTGATTGTGGTCGGGGAGGGGCATGTCTAGCGTGTCATCCCCGTAGGATCAGCAAACGTGTTTGTGTCAATCCATATCATTTCAGTCAGTACTTGTGTCAATCCGTAGGATCGTCTAGATTTTCAGCATAAATGACCATAATTAGAAGTAACATTGCAATAATCATTTTTCCATAATTCGAAGTAACCTCAGCCGTCGTTTTCGCCCATTTCCCCATGCCACCATTAGCATATGTCAGACTACACCTCGGCAGGCGATTTATCACACGATTATCGTAGAGAAGAATGCCAACATGAATTAACTCGTTATGGGGTCTCATCAACCTCACTCGTGCCAGGTAATTACATAACTTGCATGGAAAAAAGCACGAGAATTCCGGAGCAGTTAGAATTAGCAATTGGAGTAGAACCAGAGTAGCAGAAGTATCCAGAAACACGGCACCAAGAGAAGACGCAAAAACCAATTCTGCAGGTGTATCAACGCCGATCGAAGATGCCGAAAGCCAACCCAACAGTCATCGAACCATAGCTCGATAACATAATTCATAAAACAAAGTCCCTCATTGGGAAATACGACAATGCGGCCCTTATAGACGCAAACCTCTCAAACTCTTTCGAGTTCCTGGCACTCAAATGGCGGGTGTATATGGAACATTACTTCACAGAAGCTGGGCATTCAGCAAACAGAATTTTACCAGAGTTTTGAGGCCTACAACAATCCTCTCTTTTGAACTTGAGAAATCTCTCGGTCTTTGGGACCACAAGACCGGCCATGCAGTGCACTAATTTCATACTCAGCTGCATCTAGAATGGGTCCTTGTGGTTGAATAAGGAAATTCCTATTCATGCGAGGATATCCACCAGCTTACAGGGCTTTCACAAAATGGCCCGGATGTCTCCACTGCATGTCAGACTTCCTCCAAATGTGCAAAGAAGTCAGGAGATGCTGACTATTATGCAAAATATGGCACACGACAGGGAGGAAAAGGAGCAAAGATGGAGCTTAGGAACATGCCCTAAATCAAGTTCGCATGCTACCTCATTGCCAGTAAGACAATGAGGCACTACACGAAGGTTGAGTGTACCCTGGATACTATTTCCATTGCAGAGCACTATGTCCAAGGGGCGAAGTTGAACTGGTGCTCCTTCTTGTTGAAGGAGCTGTTCGATGCATGCGAAGACAACTACAAGTGGGACACAAGCTTCATCTACGGGTATTTGATAGTTTCATTTTCCATGTGGAAGTGGCACACTCCCCTCTTCAGGCTACCAGTGGAAATAACAGAGGGCCAGCCTCTCGTGATGAAGTTCATTTCGTGGAAGGTGTCAGGTGATCCCAGCACCAAAGAGCTCAATGCAGAGGCATTTTAGACCTGGTATGGGTTAATGACAGATGTGGTAGCAGGCCAGCAGAGGGTGCCCAGGAACCTATTGGATGAGTACAGTGAGCAAGTATGGTTCGGGATCAGCCACAGGCATACCTACATCTGACATACTTGCGTGTCGGAGGACACATTTCACATGCGGCCACAAAAGTTCCAGCTCAAATACACGACCTTCCACAATGAAGTTTATTCATGGCCGAGGGTCATGATGCAAATCCACAACGGGGTACCCAGATACAATTTTGATAAGATGTTACTGCGGCTACGGCCTGTCGAGACAGAAGCGGAGGCGGCACAACAAGATTCCACTGTGCAGCTCGCCCCCCTCATTCGCCACTTAAACACTACGGTACGTAATTTTAATGAAGTGGCTAAGGTTGTCTCAAGTGGTGTCGTTCCTTTTCCTGTTTTCTCTGAGTTCCAGATTTCTCAGTCCACATTGCGTCTCCACACCACTTCCATCACCTCACCCATCCCTACTATTTTATTTACTTCTCCAAGTCCGGTGATGACCCCGGTGGGGGAAAAGAGCAAGTCCACCGACTCCTTGGAAGCTCCTCAGGCCAAGCAGGCTCGCACCATAGAGTCGAGTCCAGTGGTGGACCTCACTGAGGAGGATCCACCCCGGCCACTGAGTATAGGGGTGTCAATACAGGAAGAACCACTCATTGACCCCTCCAAGTTCATCAATATTCGGCTTCCACCATCACGTACCGTTCCACCTCCACCTACCACTTCATCCGCATCATCTAATTCATCCACCACCGTGTCCGAGCCAATCATTCGAGACCTACTTAATGGGGACCATGGGGCCAAGGTTGACTCCAGTACTATAGCAGTAGTACCACCGGTCGACCTCGTTGGGGAACCCCAGGTTTCTTTGTCCGATATAATTACACAAATGGCACAAATTTTTTCTGACTCAGCTGAGGCTCAGCCTGCACCTACTATACTTCCATAGACTGTCCATACAGATCAGCAAGAGCGGCCGGAATTGAATATGGCCAACTCAGTGCCTCATCAAACCCCACCGCCATCTCCTACAGAGCACTCCACTCAATAAGTTGCCAGTGGGAAACCCCTACAAGAAAGGCGGCCGGACCAAGGCACTTCGGGGGTCGCCAACTTAGAAACATGGGGTATGGCTCAGTTTTACCACTTTATCTAGAGGGTGGCCCATCAGGCGGAAAGGCTCCATTCTGTATTGCAGCAGAAGTGCGAGGAGCAACAGCAGTAGATCACCGCGCTTAATGAACAGCGTGAACAGCTCATGGTGGCACAGGGGCAGCTGCAAGGTCAGATAAATCGCCAAGGTGTTTTCAGGGCTATGGCCAGCCGTCGGGGCTCATTACACTCAGTTGCCTGTAGATGTACCAGAGACAAATATCATAGCATAGGCCCTCCACTTCCAGATCACATTCAATGGCCTTCACAAGGAAAATGTAGAGCTCTAAGCAGCGTTAGCAGCACGGCCAGTGCTGCCCGATGCAGAGGCAGTTTATACAACACGAATTGTAGAAAAGCAAGGCAAGGTGACCTAGATGCAGGAAACTCTCAACTCTGCAGCATGCGATGCTTATGACCTCCTGAAGGGTCTTCAAGAGTGTTCAATGGCCCTTACAGTCAAAACGCAGCCCATTTCAGCGCAGCTACAGCAACTGTCGAGGGAAATCCAAGAGGCCACAAACCCCTCACGATTGGACTAGCTATATGCCCAGGCAGATGCTCTGGAGGTGAAAATCCAGCAAACATAGGCCAGCTCAGCAGTGGCCAAACAAGTAATTTGTGAGCTCCTCCAGCCCCTCCAACGTAGTGCCAAGACAATGCAGCAGCTAGCCGCCGAGGCCAAAACCCAAATCGGCATGGTGTTCGGGACTGTACCGACGCGTGTAGAGGAGGCAGTTGTCACCAAGATCGTCGTAGAGATAGATTCACTGTTATAGGGGTGGTAGAAAGCTATGATGACCTTCCATGAGCTTAAGGCTATAGCGTTTAGCAAAGTCCTGGAGTTGGGGCCCTTGTCTGGACATCAGGCTGAAGGCGCACAGCAGGAACAGGGCACGGGGTCCAGTGGGGCAATGGAAATAGAGACAGTGATTTGTGATTGACTCAGGACGAGTCAAGAAACTGTGGTCCGGGCCTATTGGTGCCCTTGTTTTGAATACTTGTTTTGAATGTTTTGAATTTCGAGTAAAGAGCAGATTTTTGGGTTGCAGAACAACACATGGCAGTCGCAACCAAGTCACAACTACGGTGAGTAGCGGAGCTACCGAGGTTGTGAGGGAACAAGAGATAGCTAAATAAAGTAGATGCATAAGTGCAGACGAAGAGAAGATACATCAGAAGACAAAGAGCAGAACTCATAGACAACAACAGAGAATCCGGAAGTAGCTGAAGAAGAACGCAAGAGGAACTAGCAGTTGCGATGGCGGGTGAATAAATAGACGTCACCCGGTCGAAAGAAGAGAGAGGAATACAGAGCGATTGAAGTGAATCAAGCGGATGCTGCAGGAGAGATTTCTTCTGAACATGATATTTTTGTAGTTCCTAGGCTTCTCTTAACTATCTTTCTGTCTTATGAGATGTCTGTAACAGAATTGTAAGTTCTTCCTGTGGAAGCAATGTAACTATGGATTTGGCTGAATATTATCAATATACTTGTAGGTTACTATCCTATTATATGCGTTACATGCATGCATGATTTCTATGATGTCTTAAAATTTTATTTTCTTGATACCTTTTCACTCTTCTGAATGTTCTTGCGTATATGATGATGTTCATGCAATCCATTCTATATCTCTCATGAGTTGCGGATCCCTCCACCACTATCGATCGATTCCCCTTCTGCATGTGGTCGCGACATGCCTCGGGTGAGACTCTCTGCTCTCCGGAGTAGGGTGACAATGCCGGCGTGGTTCTAGACTACAGTGGATTCCCTTGTTGGCCCCAACCTCTGAACCTGGGTCTTACCTGCGAGACCTGTTTCTTCGCCAACAAGCACAACTGAGTTTAACTCACTTAACCTTGTTAAAATACTTTACAACTTTCATTACTACACTTCCAACTTTGTTACAACTTCGAATCACATAGTTACAACTAATTCCACTTTTATGTCCCACCAACCAACCACTCAACTCGAAATTCCTATAGCTAACTGATTTTCCACTTCAATTAACTATTTCCAAGAGCTCATTGAGAATAGATTATTATTTATTGTCCAACTAATATTAAGAGATAATAATAGTTGACATTCAATCTATAAATAGAACTTTCACATACATCTATAAATAGACCTCATCTATAAATATAATTTGCTCATGCATCTATAAATAGACATCCACCTAAAAATAGATTGAGGCTTCATCCTAGTGTAGGTGCATAATTTTCACTACGATCTTCTTGTTGAATCTCAACATTAACATATCTGTTTCAGAGTAGCAGTGACCACATAAAATTGGCACTGAAAAACAAGCTCGGGAAAATCAAAATGGAGAAAGGCAACACTATTATGAAATATTTAACCAATTTTGTCCAATGTTGAGATGAGCTGGGGAGTTTCAAACTTACTGTACCAGATGATTACCTGGTTTTCCTAGCTCTTCTAGGCCTTCCCAAGAGTTGGCATAGTTATCAGGACTCTTTCAATGGGAGGGAGAAGCTACCATATTGGGAGTGAGTTTGGTTGGATTTGGTACAAAAAGAATTAAGGCAAAATACCAAGGATGGATCCTCATCTAAGACAAATGGCGAGGAAAATTGCACCTTGGCTGGTAGGGAAAACAAGGGGAAGGGAAATAAATCCTATTCCAAATATGAGACCAGAAAATAAGGCAAGAAGCGTGACATGTCGAGAGTGAAATGTTTTCACTCTCATGAGCATGGAAATTATGCCACTAACTATCCACAGAAAAATAATAACAAGAAGGCTTCAGGATCTATAGCTATTGAGCCTTTGGCCTCGCAATTTGATTTGAACTTCTCACTAATCGCATGCATGGTGTCTGGTGCAATGGGATCAATGTGGTACTTGGATGGTGGTGCATCTTTCTACATGAAGGGAGACATAACTTTTTAGTAGCTTGGAGGAGAAGGATATCCATATGCATATTAAAATGGGTGATTATGGGAGGTATAGTGCTACTGGGATTGCTACAGTTACTTTCCAGAGATAGTCACGTAAACCCTTCTTATTAAAATATGTAATGCATGTACCAGGATTGAAAAATAATTTAGTTTCAGTTGCTATGTTGGAGGATAGAGGTTATTATGTGGTTTTCAGTGAATGGAAATCATTCCTTCGTCACAAAGCCACATGACTACGATTCATGTGAAGAATCTCTACAAATTTGATGTATATGGTTGTGCATCATTGATGGGTAAGGCAGAGAAAGTGGCGAGCCGGGATGAGGATGCATTATGGCATAGGAGATTGAGCCATCTACACCATGGTGCCTTGAAGGTCATGCATCATATTTTTATGGAGCTTCTATTGTGTAGATTAATCTGTCTTGCAGACAAGATCGATCTCTCTAGTACTAAAAGTAACTAGCAACAAACAGCCAATTATACTAATCTCTCTCTAAGCATACAGGATTCATAAAAATGCTATATAGGTGTAAGGCCTACCTTATGTCCAGCGCTTGCTTGATCTCGTTGAAGTCCCTCGTGCACTGAAGGAATGTTCCTCAATAAATCTGCAGTCACAAACAAGAAAAAATATTACATAGCACCTGTATAGACATTATTATAAACCATACTCAACATAATGATCAAGGAATTTATGAAATAAACCATGAATAGAAAGTTTAATGAGAGAAATGAGTATATTTGTATTAACTTCAAATAAAATAAAACCTTTACAACCTGTGCCTTGATGTCGTGCAGGTCCTCCCGGGGTCCGAAGCAGGAATCTCTTCTAATTTGACAAGCATTGCACTCTTTGAACCAAGACCAATAGAGGTGAGTGATTTAACCTCACAGAAAGTCTTAGTTAACTGAGTCCGAATCTCAACAGCATTTAACCTAAAATATCTTAAAGCTTGAACTCCCTTTGAGGCTACCCAAGGCCTCTTTTTATAGTGGAAAAGAGGAGGTTTTATGTTCCAAATATTAAGGGATAGAATCCTCCTTCAAAGGGATTAGCTCCTTACATCAAGGGGTTAGCTCCATCAAGTGAGGGATGCATGAACCTTCTCAAAGCGTATCCATTCCCGAAAATTCCCATCTAGAATCTTCTAGAATTCATCTGAAATCAATTTTTTATCTTTACTTTCTTGCCTTTTAGAGTTTTACAGAGGTCCGCACCCATAACACAAAGAACGTGCGGTATGGTTCCGCAGGAAAGCTGAACTTTAGGTGCGGGACCGCAGGCAATGAATATAGAAAGTGCGATATCAATGTTTAGGGGATTTTTAGGAACTTTTCTCTGATTTTGAAAGCTTGACATGAGAAGCTGATATGTTAGACTTGAAAAAGGAGGAAGTATGAGTAATAATGAGCTCATACTCATAGCAAAATGTCAGGATGACAATTTTTAGTGTAACAAATTGCCCCCTAAAGTGCAAAGTCTGGAATAGATGAAGCTGAAGTCTGTCATATATGAAGAGTGCAGTACTTTATCATTTCAAATATCATCCTGTGGACACCACAGTTGGAACCTATAAAAACATTCAATGCAAAATATATACATATATATGTCATCACTGAGGTAGGCATTCCCATACTCAGATTAAAACTAACTAGAAACTACTCAAATCATTCTGATACAGGAATGATTTTAATATTACGTCAATAGTGTAGACACAGCATGGGCACAGGCATCTGTAATGAATAGTCTACTGTATAATAATAAAATTCCTCGCAGCCTGGATGGTGGAAACTAGATCCAGGGTATTGATTTCCGCATCTCAAACTAGTACGATTCTATCCATGTGAATAAATGTGTTTAAGTCGAACATGGTAGAAACCACTTGGTTACTAGTCAATGATGTGAACTGTTAACAAGTGTGAGAGAAACCACCAGTAATGTCAATGGCTCTCAAAGTACCCAGTACAATCCATGAAATGTGAATGAATGAGCTGAAGTCGAACATGTCACGGAATCATTCGATCGAAGGTCAATGATGCAACCTATCGTCGAAGGCGAGAAACCTGCCATTGAGGCATGCAGATTTCAAGGTACTGACAATTTCTGGATCAACTTCCTAGATAATGTGCTGATGTCGATAGAAAGTGATCTGTCGTAGGCAAGCCCACAACATGAAATCATAGATCAAGTTTTGAAAATATATTGACAAGGACTGACTCAGGGATGGTCGAAAATGGATGACAGATATTTTGCAGATGAATGGTTTATTTGAACTGTCCTCTTGAACACATAACGACACTGCAGATGGCTTGGTGACAATTGACCCAAAGCTAATACCCAGAAACCGGCTGAAGACTTTCAATATGGTTTGATTAACTCTTAGGCAAAGGATTTCCCAACCCATGTGAATAAAAGTGTCGTGTTCAAGAGTGGTTGACTGGATTTTCGAAAAATTTAAAATACAACAAACACGCCCATTTTTCTCTTTTTTCCCCCACCATTTCTGGCAAGTACCTCTTTATTTTTGACAAGCTTGAGGAGGATAACATTTGCTTGCTTATAAGCTCATCCTTCGGATGAGTCCAACTTAGTTTAAAATTCGAACCCTAAGAAGGAGTGGTTCGTTCCTGTTTTAAAATTGAATAGGTCCTTTACTGTTAAATTTTAACGAGTCCAGTATAGGAGAAACTTGGTGTTTTTCAATTTTAGGGAGTCAGAAGAAAAAACTTAAGAAAACTCCATGGGTGTACTTTTTCGTAAATTTAGTCTCTCGAGCCCGAAAAAGGATAAAATAATGCGGGAGAGAACTCTATTGACCGTATTTAGTCAATGTATACCTTTTTCGTAAATATTCCATTTCAGTCCGTAAAAGGGGTAAACTTATACTGAAGGGACGATTATTCATTTACTTTAACGAGTTCGAATAATCAAGTACTCGGCAATCTTTTCAATTTTAGAGAGTCTGAAAAGGGCTTAAAAGAGGACTCCAAGGTTTCGCTTTTTCAGTAAGTTTTAACGAGTTCGAAAAAGGGATAAAAATGTACTCAGTAGTAAATAAATCTAAACTAACAAAATCTCCACACCATATTTAAGCATAATATCGCTTTAGATAGAGCCCATTTTTGGGTTTATCCAAAGGGACACCGTCAAAATCTATCAACTCATAGGCCCCTTTTGCTAACTTTCGTTTAACAATGTAAGGACCATGCCACATAGGCACAAATTTCCCAGCTCCTAGCTTGTCCTTAGCTTGATCATAAAGTAAAACTAGGTCTCCTTCTGAAAAATTTCGAGGGGTCACACTTCTATCATACTGAGCTTTTATCCTTTTAAAATGAGCCTCATTTTCTATTGTAGCATTTTGTCAATTCTCATCTAATTGGGCTAAGTACAAGAAACGTTTCTCCTCTTCAGACGTAGCTGGAAGTAATTCTACAGCTAATTTTAGTGACGGTATTTCGCATTCAATCAGCAACATAGCTTCCAAATCGTAAACCAGTTGAAAAGGAGTGAAACCTGTTGATGTTTTTACTGAGGTTCGATATGCCCAAAGTGCTGAAAATAACATGGAATGCCAATTCGTCTTGTGAATACCAATGATTCGTTTGATCATGGTGACTAAAAATTTGTTAATGGCTTCAACCAGACCATTGGCTTGCGGATAATACGGAGTGGAACTATCGTGGCGCAGGCCAAGTTGGTCTGTCAGTTCGGTCATCATGACATTCCGAAAGTGACTTCCATGGTCCGTAATAATAGCTTGGGGAACACCGAACCTAGCAATTATGTGATTAAATACGAATGTTGCAACAGTCTTGCCGTCAGCTGAAAATGTAGGCATCGCCTCAGCCCATTTGTAAAATAATCTACTGCTAAGATAATATAGGCATGCCCCCCGGCCGAGTGAGGGTTACATGTAATAAAATCGATACCCCATTTCGCGAAATGACCAACAACAATTATAGGGTGAAGAGAAGTGGGTGGCGCGCGCATTTTTCGATCAAAAATTTGACAGTTGTGGCATTTCCGAACCGCATAAATGCAATCTTTGAACAACGTTGGCCAGAAATAACCTGCACGCAATATCTTTTGGGTTGTGGCATACCCAGACATATGACCGCCACATGCTCCAGAATGGCAGTCATTTAACACCTTTTCAGCTTCTTCATGAGTTAGACAACGTTGGAAAACAGAATCCGCTCCACGACGATAAAGTGTATCACCAATGATATTATACTGTTGGGATTGGAAGCGTATTTTCCGTCGCTGAGTTCGTGAGATGTCAGGCCGAAAAGATTGGGTTTGGAGATAAACGATAATATCTCCATACCATGGATCAAGTGTACTGATGAGAAACAAAGATTCGTCCGCAATGGACTCTTCTGCCACTGTTTCAGTATCAGTAGAGGGGAAATCACACATCAGTTCCGCAAATACCAAATATTTCTTTGCCTTGGATTTTTCAAATTCCAAGTCAAATTCCTGCAGGATAACTATCCATTTGGAATATTTTCCCCCTAGCAATTTTTTGGTCAAAATATACATCATAGGGTTGCAATTAGAAATTACCGTGGTTTTACGTAACAAGATGTAATTTCTAAAACGTTGGATAGCTTGAGCAGCTGCCAAGGCCAACTTCTCCACATGTGTGTATTTGATTTCAGTCGGATGCAAATTCTGACTAAGATAATAAATCACATGTTCATTGTGAGATTCATCTTCCTGAACTAGTACCATCCCAATGGTGGAATGAGTAGCAGCGAGGTACAAAATGTAATCTTGGTTGTAGTTGGGAGGATGCAATAATGGTGCATGGGTCAACGCGTGTTTAAGTGCATCAAAAGATCGATCAGCGATCTCATCCCAAAATAACGAAACGTTCTATTTCAACAACCGGGTAAAACCTTTTGTAAGCTCGGCATAGTTAGGAATAAATATACGTAAAAAGTTTGCTTTCCCCTGCAAACTTTGGAGTTGGCGTAAAGTCGAAGGAGGAGGCAATTTAACAATGGCTTCAACCTTCGATGAATCGATGCGAATGCCTACTTTCGAGACAACAAATCCCAGTAATCGATCCGATTCTACGTAGAAAACACATTTATGCAGATTCAGCCTTATCCGATAATGCCTACATCTCATAAAAATTGCTCGTAAATGAGTGAGATGGTCGGCCCTACGTAATGAGTGAGCAGGTAAATCATCGAGATATGGTTGGAAAATGTGCTTAATGTCATGAAAAGCATAAGACGTAGCCCGTTGAAAAGTTGCTCCAGCGTTCTTTAATCCAAAAGGTAGTTTACAATAAGCAAATGTTACCCATGGACAAATAAAAGTTGTTTTGGGTTGATCTGCAGGGAGTATGTTTATTTGATTGTAGCCGGAAAAGCCATCCATGAAGAAAAACAATTCACTGCCAGCACAATCATCGATTATTTGATCGATATAGGGAGTTGGATAATTATCTTTTGGACACGCTCGATTAATATCCCTATAATCAATACATACTCTTATCGTTCCTTGTTTTTTAGTCACAGGAACAATATTCGATACCCAATTTGTTAAGGGAATTGGATAAATGAATCTTGCGCGAAGTAATTTTTCAACTTCTGCTTTTATAGCAGCAGCTTTTCTAGGATGAATTTGACGTAATCGTTGACGAACAAGTTTAGCATCCGGGTAAGTCTTAATTTCATGAACAACGATCGATGGATCAATTCCTGGCATTTCTTCATAAGACCAGGCAAACACGTCACAGAATTCTTGAAATAGGGCTTTATAAGTCTGAATTTCTTCATTAGTACAACAAGCACCTATATGAATGTTTTCAATTATTCCTGGTTTTACTGAAATGTCAATTGGAATGGTTCTAGATATATTTTCCAAATTTAACTCAGAATCTGGATTTTGCAAGGGATTTTGAGGTTCCTTGACATATTCAGCAGTAAAAATTGAAGCGAAATCATCTTTAAAATGATCTAATTCAGGTAAAAATGAAGATCGGTGATGTAGATCTTCCCATGGTAAATCATCAACAGACAAAAACTCACGAGTTTGCTCATCTGTATGAACAAGTTCAGGAAATGTCATTGTAACTGAACTAGATATAGAAAGTGATTCCTCTTGGATCCCATTCATTGGATCAATTTCGGTTGAAGAGGGGTCGGAAAATGACTGTACAGCCTGGGACGCAATTTCAAATGGACTCAAGGGCATTATGCCATCAAATGAATCAATCTCGGATTCATAAGGTATGATCCAAGGATCATAAAAAATAACAGTGTCTGATGAAATCATGTGAATATTTGCAGTAGAAGGCGATACGTTAGGAGGAGGAAAGGAAAAAGTTCTTAGTAAACCAGAATCTTTATTCAAACCCACTCCAACATCCTTATAAGGGATAGCCGTTTTACCAACATGCTGGATTGTTTCTGTAGAGGCTGGGTCGGACGAGAAATAAGTTAACTGATCTATTGTCATGATCTTTCCTTGATATGGAAATTTTATGAGTCAAAAGACCAAAGAAACAACATCAGTCATAGCATAGGACCAACTACGACCCAGAAGAAGGTTTTAATCTAGAGGAGCATCAACCACTTCCACATCTAGATTTACTATTTTACCTTCAACCCCTATGGGTAAATCCTGCAAAATACCAAAAGGTTGAAAACCTCGACCATCAAAAGCCTTTAGAATTTTTGGAGATTGGTTAAGTGTGGGAGAACCAAGCGATTTCCAACACTGAATCGACATAATACACGTTGAAGCTCCCTCATCAATCATAGTCTGAAAGATTGGTATGTTTTTGACTAACACTGGAATCTGGAAAGCCATTTGGTGAGGTATGCGAGGTGTACTATTTTCTAAATCGAAGATTATAAGGTTAGAATCCTGAACATCAACAGCTCCTATGGCAGACAATAATAATTTACGTTGTGCTGGACACGATTGCAGCACTTCCAAAGCCGACATTGCTAAAGGAGAAATGGCTAAGTCTTCAACAATGTTGTAATTCTGAGCAGCTCTCGCATGTGGATTGAAAGCTGATTTACGAAGAAAACCTTTAGCAGGTGGTTTGATTATTAATTCTGGATTTTGTTTCTCGATTTGTAGTGGACCAGAAATAGGAGGAGGTGTAGTTGATGTATTTGCATTAGAAGATTTTGCTTCTTTACCATCAACAGGATTCTTAGAACCGTAATCTTGCGATCGCGTCACAACCCTTACATGAGACATCATCATAATAGGCTCTTCTAAAGTAGTCAAGGAAGAACCAATCATCTTAATATCTTGAATTGGAAAAGGATCCTTCAAGACAGCAGGTTATTGCGATCCTTTAACGAATTTCGTAACTTCAGCTCGATATGGACATTCTTTTGTGAAATGATCTTCTTCACAAATGAAACAAGGATAGCAAGGTTTACGTTTTTCGTCATTGGATTCATCTTTATCAGTTTTCTCTTTCGAATTCTTTTTGTTTTTATTCTTCCCTTTCTTTTTACCACCGGATTTAGATTTTGTCATAGATATTTCAACGACATGAATGTCGGCAGAAACTTCGGGGGAAGATTCTCCTTTCGGGGAATCTGGTAAAGTTATTATAGGAGAAGAATTCTTTGAATATTTCTTCTTGCTTTTAGAATTTACTGTACCAATCATACCGTCACCGGCATGAGACCCTGAAGGAGCAACAGCTATTTTACCTTGTTTTGGAAGGTTTGGGATTTTTTCATGTAAAGTACCCGACTGCGTATAAACGAGGTCAAGGTACTGAGCTTGGGCAATTACTTTCTCTTCAGTAACAACACCAGCCTTAGCTACATCTTCAGTGATCTTAGGTGATTTAACAAACCATTCTGCCAAAATTTGATCTGGAATATAAATTTTCACCAAACGCCTCCTACGTCACCATTCATGAATATGATCAGAAATATACATGGACGCAGATTGTTTTAGCAAAGTTAATAATTCCGTGCCATTTTCGTATCTGACAGGAAACTGAAAATGAGTCAAGAAAGCAGTTGCTAACTGACTGAAATTATGAAACGAGCCTCGTGGCAACTCAATGTACCATTTGGCTGCAAGACCTATGAGAGTTCTTTGGAAAAGACATAAACGAATCGAATCATCAATGATTGAATTAGATGCACACCAAAGGTGATAAGTCATAACATGATTCGATGGATCCTCTCCTGACTTACCTTCGAATTTTGGTATATCACTGGGCAACTTATGAGGCATTGGCGGCCAGTTCTGATAATAAAAAATGGGATCATTTGTAAGGCGTGTCAAATCAGGTAAGTCCAAAGTTGCGATAAATGGTAATTGACGGTTAGGGTCACGAAAACATTGAGAGGCCAAAGCAGATCCAGGAGGCGGATACCCAGGATAACTAGGAATCATATTTGCATTAGGTATTGTGTAACCTCCCGGAAAACCAGGATGAACCGGACCATACTAAGGTTGTTGATAAGTATAACCAGGGTACGGTTGATACTGATAGTTTGGATTCTGTACATAGGGACCGAATTGCGGTTGTCCCTGGTACGGTTGATACGTAAATTGAGGTTGACTTGTAACAACTATACTTGTACCAGCTTGTCATGCAGGCATCTGAAATGTAGTCTGAATGGAAGATACTGACTGAGGTACAAAGACTTGAGGGATTTGCACAGATACAGGGATAGAAGAAGTCGGGGCTACAGATACTCCAGAAATAGGTGTGACAGGTTGAACAGACGTTGCAGCAGTTGCAGCAGTTTGAGGCGGATTCTGAGGTGTACTAGGCCTAGTCTGCTGAACTGAACTAGGTGCAGGAGTTTGAATAGCTGGATGAATAGGTTGTTGGGTTGGACCAAAAACCAAAGGTTGTCCAGGTTGATAAGGCAACTGCACATTAGGCTGCAAAGGCTGTTGATATTGGGACAGATCCCATACCATAGTTCTGGGGTATTGTCCCATAGAAGGTTGAACGTAAGGACCATAACCTGGTTGAACGTAGGGTTGATAAGTAAGTGGTAAATTTCCGGCTCCTTGAAAATATGGTTGAGCAGAAGGCTGTTGGTAACCTTGAATTGGGTACTGACCTTGAGGTTAATAACCCTTAGGCGCGTACTAAGGCTAGGGTTGATAAGGACCCTGAGGAGCATATTGAGTTTGGGGTTGACCTTGAGGTATTTACTGTCCTGAAGGTTGATACCCTTGAGGTATGTACTATCCTTGGGGTTGCCCCCCAAAATAATATGATTCCACAGTTTGTCCTGGGAAAAAACTACCTTGAGGTTGAGCCGCAGGTGGTAATTGACTACCTGAAGGTTGTCCTCCAGGTGGTAATTGAGTTCCCTGAGGTTGCCCCCTAGGCGGTAACTGAGTTCCCTGAGGTTGCCCCCCAGAAGGAAACTGACTGCCTTGAGTTTGAGGATTTTGAATATTACCAGACATCATAAAGATTTGATCTTCGTTCGACGTTTCAATATTAAATCCGTTAAGACTAGATGATGACACGTTTTCAATTAGTCGAGGAGCTGCTCCCGAGAAAGTACTAGATAGAGACTGATATCCCGAAGGAACAGAAGGACCACCGTGTAAAAATGATTCCGGTGTTTGAGAAAACATGGATGACTCTCCTGCCATAAAGGATGGCGGATAATAACCTCTGGGTGTAGGATGAAATGGAATTCGAGGTGGATAAAAAGCAAGACCCGGATTCTCTAAAAAGTTCGTTAAAGAGAGATACCAAGGATCAGTTTGAATGGGGCTGTAGAAAATAGATTCACGCTCCCTAAGATTTATAGATTGAGGGGAGTCGGGAAGAGATATGTCTTCGTCTGGATTAGTAAGTTCTTCAATAGAAATAAGTCCAGAGGGAAGATCATCAGTAATGATATTTCTTACCCTAGGTGAACCAGGATCGCTAGAAGTTGGTGTGATAAATCCTGAGGATGTTTCCAACACAGAAGATTCAGTTTCAGGTTCAGAGATTTCAGGTTCGTCAGCTAATCCACCAGAAGAAGAAAAAATTCCAGTAACTTCAGAAACTGAAATCGGTTCTTGAATATATTCTGTTGTAGGTATTTGATGATCAGGATGTATAACTATAGATGAACTTCCAATTTTCGTTGATCTAATTCTACTACTACTGGATGATACCAGAGCACGAAGCCCTTCAAGTTGACTTGGTGAATATTCAGGGGGTTTCCCTTGTATTCTCTGGGATTGTCTCGGCAATTCCGCCACGATTAAAAATTATCTAATCACACACAAAAAAAGAAAATTTTCAATGAAAACACCTAAAGTCTCTAAGAAACAAACAATTTAATCATACGCTTAAAAAATATAGGAGTTCAAACCACACACAAACAGTAACTTTCCGCACTAAAAACACTAGTTGATGATGAAATCCAACTTAGTAGAGTTTTAATACGAAAAGGGCGGTTGGAACAGTTACCCCGACAACCTGCTTAATGAAACAGACCAGTGCCCACTATACCATCTCGAGTGAAGATAACCCTCCGGAGAGTCCAAGTGAGTCTAGCCGACGTCTGTTCCAGGTACAGTGGGATCTTCCCTCCACCGTCACCTTAGGAAATAATCCTATAGATTATGGCCACTAAGGTTACCAACAGAAACAAATATACCTGGGGGAACAGTCTACGATCCGACACACACGCAAGGGCAGAGTAACAAAGCTCAATCCCCTTGAAGGCTCCTTGAAATAATCCAAGGTTTACCGACAAGTGACCCCAGGCTCCTCGACAATGGTCTATCCGAGGTTTAGTTGTTAATACGTGTATATCTTCTATCGTTCCCAATGAGGAAGGATTGATTACCTCACTGGTTCAGATATGATCTCGTGCTTGACTCCTTTAGGAGGAGCTTCCCAGAGCATAGATGCAACAATTGGAATTTCTTCCTACCGCAAGATTTCTCTACTTGTTTGTTTTAGCTATCTTGGAGAGTTAATTACTCCCTACTCCAAGATACTAGCCTAAGCTATGTTGGTGATAAGAGCCCTAGAAATAAAAAGTTTACTAGATGAATTTTAATTAAGCGTTACTTTTATGAGATGTTTCTTAAGTCAATGGGTGCAGAAATGAAACTTTGGATGATGTGAAGACTCGATTTCCAAAAAACACTAAAATGCACCTAGAATGATATTCAATTATTTTTCTTTCAATGAACTTCTATCTAAGAAAGAGTTGGAGAATGCAATTCTTTTAATAAACAATTCCTTCTTTAAACATGAAGAATGATTGAAAGAAAATATTTTTTCTTTTCAATGATGATATATATCAAGCTCATAACAAAACCCTTTTTCTTTCCAAACTTGAAGCTACAAAACAATTTTCCTTCAAAAGAAAGTTAAAAAAATACTCAAAACTACAAAATCTAATCTTGAGATCTATTGAATTTAAACAATCTAAATTGAGTAAAAGCTTTAAGATTTGTTTTAGAATGTTTTCCTTAGTTGTTCAGCAAACTAAGAATCTATTCATCCAGAATAACAAATAGATAAAAAACACTCAAAATATGTTTTTATAAAAAATGAAATTCAAAACCTTCAACCAAGTTTTTTGAAGATTCGCAAAGAAACAAAAGGCTCTATTTCTCAATAAAGGATGCTCTCACAATCAAGTCGGATTCAGCAAAAAGACAAAAAATATCAATTTAATCTTAGATACTTTTAAAGTGTCAATGCTTCGAATCACTACAAAGACCAAGTGAAAAACAATCCAAAATGAAAAATATTCTAGAAAATCATCAAAACATCAATACTGTTGGAGTTCATTCACAAAAAATTATTGACAGAAACAATAATCAGTCTAGGCAGAAACCAAAGATCTAAATCCAAATAAAAATAAACTACAGAAAGAAATCTGGAGGTTTTCTAAAAATTTTACAGGGTCCGCAGGCAACCAGTATTGACAGGTGCGGTCCCGCACTGTATTCTTCACAGAAAGTGTGAACCTTCCCGCACTGTCAAAATAAGCCAGAGTGCGGTCCTAGGAAAAATTATAGAAAAAATTAAAATATTTCTAAATTTTCAAAAACAGGGAAAATCTAAATTACCCAGACAGATATGTATCAATCAAAAACCAGGAAAAAATGTTTCCTCAAATCAAAATAAAATAGAACCAAAAACAACAAAAACATTCCCTAGTGGAGTTGCCATTTTGTCATGTAGATTAATCCGTCTTCGGACAAGACCGATCTCTCTAGTACTAAAAGTAACTAGCAACAAACAACCAATTATACTAATCTCTCTCTAAGCATACAAGATTCATAAAAATGCTATATAGGTGTAAGGCCTACCTTATGTCCAGCACTTGCTTGATCTCGTTGAAGTCCCTCGTGCACTGAAGGAATGTTCCTCAATAAATCTGCAGTCACAAACAAGCAAAAAGATTACATAGCACCTATATAGACATTATTATAAACCATACTCATCATAATGATCAAGGAATTTATGAAATAAACCATGAATAGACAGTTTAATGAGAGAAATGAGTATATTTGTATTAACTTCAAATAAAAGAAAACCTTTACAACATGTGCCTTGATGTCGTGCAGGTCCTCCCGGGATCCGAAGCAGGAATATCTTCTAATTTGACAAGCATTGCACTCTTTGAACCAAGACGAATAGAGGTAAGTGATTTAACCTCACAGAAAGTCTTAGTTAACTGAGTCTGAATCTCAATAGCATTTAACCTCAAATATCTTAAAGCTTGAACTCCCTTTGAGGCTACCCAAGGCCTCTTTTTATAGTGGAAAAGAGGAGGTTTTTCTATTCCAAATATGAAGGGATAGAATCCTCCTTCAAAGGGATTAGCTCCTTACATCAAGGGGTTAGCTCCATCAAGTGAGGGATGCATGAACCTTCTCAAAGCGTATCCATTCCCGAAAATTCCCATCTAGAATCTTCTAGAATTCATCTGAAATCAACTTTTTATCTTCTAAAATTCATCTGAAATCAACTTTTTATCTTTACTTTCTCGCCTTTTTGAGTTTTACAGAGGTCCGCACCCATAACAGAAAGAACGTGCGGCATGGTTCTGCAGGAAAGCTGAACTTTAGGTGCGGGACTGCAGGCAATGAATAGAGAAAGTTTGATATCAATGTTTAGGGGATTTTTAGGAACTTTTCTCTGATTTTGAAAGCTTGACATGAGGAGCTGATATATTAGACTTGCAAAAGGAGGAAGTATGAGTAATAATGAGCTCATACTCATAGAAAAATGTCAGGATGACAGTTTTTAGTGTAACAGCTTCCAAAGGGTACCCTTGCATAGATAGACACATGCAAGGGATGTACCATGGGGAAGTATGCAAAATCCATTTTCACGAGAAGGAGAACCGAGCAGCGGAAATCGTTGAGAGAGTTCACTCAGACGTGTGTGTACCATTCTCTACAGCTTAAAAATCAAATCACATGTATTATTTGATCTTTGTTGATGATTTTTTTAAAAAGTGTTGGATCTGCTTCATGGAAAAGAAAGATCACATGTTCTCAAAATTTTGTGAGTTCCAAGCACTAGTTGAGAAAGACACGAGGAAGCATGTGAATGCTCTTAGGAGCAAAAATGGTGGTGAGTACATCTCCAATGAATTCAAGAACTTTTGTAGCAAAGAAGGAATTTAGAGAGAGTTTATTGTGCCTCATAACCCATAACAAAATGGGGTTGCAGAAAGAAATAACAAAACAATTGTGGTTGCAGAAAGAGTGATGTTGCATGATCAAGGCCTATCGTTGCATATGTGGGTAGAGGAATGCAACACAACAGTATTTGTTCAAAACCGTAGTCCTCATCGGATACTTGGAAAGAGTACACCAGAGGAGAATTTTTCTGGTAAGAAACTTGATGTTTCATATTTTAAATTTTTTGGCTCATATGTCTATTGCCATGTGACCAAAGATTCTAGAAAGAAGCTAGAACCAATAGCTAAGATTGGGATATTTATGGGGTACACTGATACTCCCCACAACTATCGGGTGTATTTTCCAAACAACAGGATGGCTGTTGTGATACGGGATATAAAATTTGATGAGGGGAAATCCATGTGATTGTCCCTTGAGAGGGAGCTTAATTTTCATGAAGATTACGAACCCTTGGTTCCAAAGGATGAACCTCAAGATGTGGATCAGACACATGCGAAGGATCATGGAGTGGCAGAAAACACTCATGCAGAGCCATCCTCCAGACATGGTAGAAGGCGCACCATGGAAGTTTATAGATGGAGACTTGATGCAACAGAACATGTAGGAGCACTTACTTCATTGCATAGACAGAGACAGTCTCCAGACAGGTTTATTGGATACATGGCCCTTATGAGCAAGTGTATTGTGATAGAACCATCCATTTTTGAGGAAGCGGTACAACAACCAATTTGGGTTGATGCCATGGTTGAGGAGTATGCCTCGATTGCCAAGAATAGTGCATGGGAAGTTGTCCCAAGACTAGTCAGAAAATCAATGGTTGGATTTAGATCGATCTATATGGTGAAGCAGATAGGAGATGGGAGTGTGGAGAAGTAAAAGGCTAGATTTATGGCCCAGGGATTCTCACAAATTGAGGGGATTGACTATGAGGAGACTTTTTCACCGGTTGCAAAGTACTCATCAATTAGATATATCCTTGCACTCTCAGCAGATGTGAAGACTATGTTTCTCAATGGAGTTATTGAGGAAGAAGTGTACATAGAGTAGCCAAAAGGTTTTGCGACCTTTGACAGTGAGTCACATTTGTGTAGACTCAGGAGAGCACTGTATGGGTTGAAGCAAGCACCTCGTGCTTGGTATACCAGGATTGAAAGCTATTTCACTGGGTTGGGCTTCACAGAGAGTGAAGTGGATGCGCACCTCTACGAGATTGTGGTTTGTGGTAAGCTCTTGATTATCATACTTTATTTTTATGATCTAATTTTGACAGGTGATGAGCAGCTCATAAATTCTTTAAAAGAGGATCTTGCAAGAGATTTTGTGATGAAGGGCATGGGACTCCTTCACTATTTCATTTTTTTGGAGATATGGAAGTGGGATGGTGAGCTATTTGTTTCTCAAGGAAAGTATGCCAAATATATTTTGAGTAAGTTTCACATGGAGATCCATAAACCCACGGAGACTCTTGTAGGAAACTGGAGGAAGTAGGATGCTAATTCCAATGAGGTGGTGGATGCTATTGTTTGCAGGAAGCTTGTGGGTTCACTGATGTACTTGGTGAACACCAGACTAGACATTTTCTACATAGTTAATCGGTTGATTCAAGCTATGGTTAAGCCGACCAAGATTTTTTGGAAGGCAGGGAAGCATGTCTTAAGATATCTTAGGGGCACTACAAAGTATGGATTATGGTACAGACGAAAATATGGAGTGACACTTCAAGGCTTCACCAATGCAAAATGGGCAGGTAGTCCATCGGATAGAAAGAGCACATCAGGAGGGATCTTCATCATAGTATCGACATCATTTTATTGGTACAATAGGAAGCAGAGATCTATGGCACTCAGTTCAGTTGAGGCAGAGTACATGGAAGCCAGTCAGTCTGCATGTGAGGCCATCTAGATGAGAAAGGTTCTTTATGGTTTGTTTGGGCATCAGATGGATTTGAGGTGATACATTGTGATAACCAAAGTTGAATAAAACTCTCGGTTAATCTGGTATTCCATGATAGGTCCAAGCATATAGACATCTAGTACCACCATCTCAGATATTGTGTTAAGAGGCGCATTATGTCACTCCAGTACATTCCCACGGAAGATCAAGATGCAGATATTCTGACAAAGGTGCTTGCGAGGAGAAAATTAGAATACCATAGAGGCAAGATCGGGGCAGTTGATAATCCCTTTCTTGTTGAGAGGGAGTGTTGAAAATTCAACAAGAAATGTGTGTCTAATTTAATTTTCCCTTAATTGAATTGGAAAATAAAATGTAATCTTATCTCATAATCACTTGTAATAGTTAACTAAGTCTGATAAACTCATTTAGCTCATGAATTTCAAGTTGAGGATGGTTGGTGAGGCATGCAGAGTGATTTTATTAGTTATTGAGTCTAAGTTGCAGTTAGTGCATTAGTTTAATGCATGAGAAATCAATTAACTCAATTAATTGAGTTAAAATCAGTTTAACTAGTTTTAATTATTTGTTGCACTAGTGAGAATTCAAGTGAATTAAATTAGATTTAATTCACATGTAGTGACCTATCATGTAACTGATGATTTACTATTTACAAATTCATGCATTCCAATTCTGATGAAGACCTAGTTGAGACAGAGGTTAAAGGGATGTTAATTATCATATTTATTATTAGTAGGCTGCCTGCATGCAGTAAAACAACCATTGGATTTCCCATGAGCATTGCACAGTTTTGGAAGGTTGAATTTCCTAAAGAATATGGATTGCATTCCACATGAATTGTGCAAGGAAGGCATGATGAGAATAGGCTGAAAATTAGCTGAAGTGTTGATCAATTTTGTCCAGATTAGTCTGAGACAGTTGTGAGAGTGCAACAAACTCTTGTGAGAAGATTGCAATGTAAATGTTTCATGATTCCTTGGTGAATATACAATAGAAGGTAGACAGGTTTTGAGCAGCAATATTTCCCCAGGAAAATATTTGTGTTGTGGCTTGATTTTCTTCTTTCTTTACTTGTTGTGATTGGTGATCGTGTTTATTTTCCGCAATTAATTTGTAGAAGGATTCAAAATTTTTCTTTAGCATATCGCATGATCGGATTGAATCCATTGGTATACATATTGTTTGTATAATTTCTACATGTGAAACCATATTACTATCTTGAAAAGGGAATGGATCCTTCAAAACAGCAGGGGTGGGTGTACCTTTAACGAATTTAGTTAACTCAGTGCGATGAGGGAACTCCTTGGTTCAATGACCTTCATCATAGATTAAACAAGGATATCAAAGGATTTTCTTTTCATCAAATGGTTTAATTTTATCAGATTTCTCTTTCAAGGAATTGTTTTGTTTCGCTTTACCTTTCCCTTTCTTCTTACCTCTGATTAATCTATTTTTACTAGTAGATGATTCTACAATGTTAATCTCAGAAGTATTTTCAGGAGAAGGATTTCCTTTAGGTGAATATGATAAAGTTATAATCAAAGTATTAGATTTGAATTTTTTCTTCTTACTCTTAGATTGGATAACATAACTGATTACACCGTCAACAACGTGAGAGCCAGAAGGAGTTGTGGTTATTCGACCAGGGCGAGGAAAATCCATAATTTTATCATACAAAGTGCCAGACTACGTGTAAACAAGGTCTATATATTGGGCAAAAGAAATAAATTTTTCTTAGGCTACAAGACCTCCCTTGGAAAGATATTCAGTGATGAATGGATGTAAATATTTCTTAAACTACTCAGCCAAAATTTGATCTGGAATGAAAAATTTAACCAAATGAAATATATGTCTCCATTCGTGGATATGATCGGAAATATAGGTTGACAAATTCTATTTTAAAGAAGTCAAAAGTTCAGTACCAGTATCGTAACATCTTGGTAACTGAAAATATGTCAAGAAAGTAGTAGCTAGGGCATTGAAGTTGTGAAAAGAAGCTCACAGTAACTGAATCTACCATTTCGTTGTTGAGTCAGTTAAAATTCATTTAAAAATTCATAATCGAATGAAATCATTGATTAATGAATTTGATGCGCACTAAATATGATACGTCATGACATGGTTTGAAGGGTCATCTCCTGATTTAGCTTAAAATTTTGGAATGTCGCTGGGAAACTTAGTGGGAATTTCTGGCCAAAATGGGAAATAGTAAATAGGATCATTCGTTGGCCGAGACAAATCTGGTAAATCCATAGTTGAAATAAATGGTAACTATTGGTTGGGATATTGTTGTGAAAACAGATAACCCTGTGGGATAAGTGCATTACATGGAGGAGGATATACAGGATATCCTGGGATAGCCTAAGCAGTTGGGATTTGCATTCCTCCAGGATAAACAGGGTTAACCATACAAAACTGAGGCTGAGATGGAATTTGAAACATATGAATAGGGTATCGCTGACTCTAGAAAGGCAGATTTTGGACTATTTGTCCCATGTAATATTTCCCCTGAAAGGGTTGGATTTGCAATGGTTTTCCTTGAAAGAACCGACTCTAATAAGGTTGACCTTGAATGAAATATCCCTAGAAAGGTTGGCCTTGAAAATATTGGCCTTGATACGATGTTTGCAGAGTTCCCATACCAAGTTGTACCAAAGGTATTTTAGGTATAGACTAGATTATAGGTCCATTTTGATAAACATATCTCTGCGGGATAGCCTGTGTAAGAGGCTACACCGATACTTGAGGGGTAACTGGAACATAATTTTGAGTTACTCCAAGGATAGGAATTTAATGTGTACTTGGTTTTTGAACAGATGTTTGTGCAACATATTGGATAGGAGCATGTGGACTACTCGGACCAGGTTGTTGATTGGTTGCTGAAAAAATATTTGTGAATAAACTTGAGGAATCTCCTGAACAATTTGTTGTAATTGAGTGAGAAAAATCTATCCAATAGGCTGATAAGGTTACTAAATTTGTATATGTGGAGTAAATTGCAAAGGATGTTGAGCAAACAAAGGGTTCCAAATGGTATTCATCCTTGGATAAGGAGTACCTTCTAATGGTTGTGACATGATGGGTTGACCTAAACTAGCTAGAGGCATCTAACCATAGCTTTGATAATTTCCAGTTAAAGGTTGTCCTGCAACCTTAGGATATGGACCAAAAAAAGGTTTCCCTCTAGGTGGAGGTGGTTGCCCCCTAGGCAGATTATAGCCACATGTTGGGTTAACTTAAGGGTTACCTACATTGTCGGAAACCATATGAATATATTGGTCTGAGGTCAAACCTTGGGAAGTAGAATTTGATAAAACAATTGACATAGAAATTTGAGGAGAAGGAAAAGCTCCTGCAAAAGTCCTAGAAAGTGACTGATATCCAAGAGGAACTTACAGAACACCATATAACAATGTTTCTAGAGAAGTTGAAAACATGATGTAACAGTAGAAATACTTCCATAAATCATTTCTAACATATTAAATCTAGGCAAAGAGTAAAAAGGAATGCGGTGACGTGGATGACCTAAACCAGATTGATGTAAAAATTCAAAAGTTGTATGGTACCAAGGATCTCGTCAAAAAGGAGAAATTGGAAGGTATAGAGGAAGGGTATGTTCACCGGTAAAAAATGGACTACTTGGAGTTTCAGCTTTGTCCTTTGCAGTAATATCTTCGATACTAATGAGACTATGAGGTAGATTTCAAGTAATAATAAGCTTTACTTTGGGTGAATCTGAAACAAGAGTAGGGGCTATAACCTGAAGGAAACTCGGGTTCTGAAAAATCAAACACAGGTTCAGAAATTTTTGGCTCTGTTAAATGTGTATATGAGACTTCACCAGTATAAGATTATGATGTAACAACTTTAGTAACTACTGATTCGATTCTTAATAAATCTATTTCAAATTCTTGAGGTTGATTCACTTCAGTTTCCAATTGTACCACGGTAGACGTTTCAGGTTGATATGAATACCCAGATCCTATTTATTTTGACCTTTCAGCCTTAATTTTCTCTAATTGACACAGTGCATACTCAGGGGGTTTACCCTGCATTCTCTGTGAATATATTGGTATATCAGACATGATGAATTTTAATTAAGAACTCACAAAAATAAATAAATCACACCTAAATCCTATATAAATTAAAAACAAACAAAGTAACATGGACTAAAAAATCTAGGATTCAAACCACATAAACAATATTTTCATAACAAGATCACTAGTTGGTGATGAAACCCAACATTGTAGAAATCAATGTGAAAAAATATAGAAAAAGCGAATAGAACCAGTTACCCTGAAAACATGCTTAATGAAACAATCTGGTGAAAGTAACTCCACTTATGCCATCTCGAGTGAATATTACCCTCCAAAATGTCCAAGTGAGTCTAGTCAATGTCTATTCCAGGTACAGTATATACCTTCCCTTTACCGTCACCTCGGGAAAAATCCCTAAGATTATGCTCATTAAGGTTACCAACAATAAAAATTCAAAATGGGTGGGGGGGGGGGGGGGGCAATCATAGATCTAACGTACATGCAAGGGCAGAAAAAAAATCTCAATCCCTTTGATATCTCATCAACATGGTAAATCTAAGGTTTACTTCTAAGTGACCCCAAGTACCTTTCATCACTTTTTGTAATGTCTGTTGGGTCAGATAGAGGTGACTTTTTGTGACAACTCTATTGTTCCTTCATTTAATTATCAACCCGGGGTAAGTCTTTTTATTTCAAGAGTGTCAGCACATTATATGCGAGTTAACTAGTCTACGGATGCTCTTTGTCAATGTACAGAAGGAATTACTAACTTTTGGAGCTTACTGATCCTAGAGAAGGTGTCTTAGATGGATCTTTTAGCCTAAATCAGAGTAATGGGATTTGGTGTTTCTCTGCTGGAATAAAACAACAATTCCATTAAACTAAAAAATAGTCTAAATAAATCAAGAAAGAATTGAAATGACAATAATGAAATTAAGCAGAACAGTAGTCTAACTAAGTTGTTTCAGAAATGAAATTGGATTGAATCAATGACCTAGTGATCTAAGCAGTAATGAAACAGCTATGTGGATAGCAATATACTAGAATGGTGACTAGTTGTGCAATAATGAAATAGTAGTATAGATGAATAACTGTGCACTAGTGAAACAACAATATAACTGAACAATATGACTAGTTGTGCAAATAATGAAATAGCAGTAGAATTAAGCAATATGACTAGTTGTGCAATAATGAAACAATAGTAGAACTAAGCTGGTAGTAATGAACAGCAATATAACCGAAATGGGTCAAATAACTCATACAGCTATAATTAAGTAATTTTGCAATGGAGTTCTCTGAAAGACTTAATTAAGCAACACTGATCAATTGGTTAATTGCTTAATTATGCTACGCAATGCATGGAGATGCATAATGATGAAATCAATCTTCCTACGGCCTAGAAATTAATTATCATGAAAACAGAAGAACCGGAATTATCAGAAACAGAATTGCACTTGTCTCATTCTAAGAGCGTGATTTCCAATGATTCATTAAATAAGAAGAGCTATAATTATATCAAATTAAAGTATGTATTACAACTGCACCAAGTTCACAGGTTTCGATTCTGTAACTTTTCAGAACATGAAAACGTGCATGGAGCTCCTGGAGGTTGGGCCCGGACCTACAGAAGCCTCAGCACTGAGGAAAATTTAGAAGATAAGTATTCAAAAACTCTCTGTTACATCCAGGAATGCTACAAAATATATTTAGACAGACTGTTCTAGATTTTATATTATCAGATTGCCCTCTCATTTTGTTCTTTACCCTTTTAAAGGAAATCTTCGGAATTTTGAGAATGTATCTCAAACGAAAGCCCGCTATGTGTGGTTGTCATTTGAGTTCTTAGACTCAATATGCTTGTTCGCCTTCTATTGGTCATTTGGACTGCTTAGGACTTATTGTGCTTGTGTCCGTCAATTGGATTTCTTTCGCTATTGGTTTAGGCATTCCTAGTTTCCTGTAGGTAAAGACAAAAAGAGTCAATTTCCTATTATAAATTGTCCTTTTTATCATTAGTCTAATTGTTCCCATTTTCATGATTCTTATTCCTTATTGTTAATATGAAGAGGGATTTTCTTGAAATTACAATATGATTTGCAATAATTACAGGGTGAAAATCATACCTTAGTCTGGGCCCAACATGCTCCACTGCTTACCTTGTTGCATGTCCTCATGCAAAAAAATGATTAATATGTAATTGAGTTAAAGAATAGGCAGGGTAGGGTCTCTCATTGGGTGCTTTGTAGCCTCGCTTTCTTTTTATGAGTTTGAAGGCAGGGCCTGTGACTCCTTCTGGCAACTCGTAGTCGTGATTATACTCCTCAGGGGGAAGCCAGAGGAGGGGATTTCGATATCTGCAACCTAGCCAGGCAGGCCCCATTTTGTAGACTAAGCTGCTGTATAAACAGAATCTGGAGGCAACAACCTTGAAGTTCTTGTAATTGAAAGGCTCCCTATTTTTCACATTATTCATGGAGGCCATCCACCATTGTTTGGTTGCTGCTAGGGCTGCTTCACAGATGTCTATGAAGCAATATCGTGCATTTTCAATGACATATTTATGGAGAGGTCCCAATTTAGACTTCACACCCAGCCTTATCATAAAATTTTGACGTCGGATGATCAACTGCATGGGTTTCATAGGCTTTCCCCTGACCCATAATTCCAGATTATGTTCTCTTTTCTGAAATATTCCATAAGCTTTGGTCCATCTGATTTGGTTTTTGGAAAATGAAAGGAAAGCTTGTAGTTGTACATCTCCTATGAAGCGACCAGGGTTGTTGTCCATGTCGTTTTCCAAAAATAATTTATGCAAGTAGAGCTCACATAGGAGGCGTTGAACCTGTTCATCCTGGTCTCTACAAAATTGGAAAAATTCCTCTACAGTCTTAAAGGAAGTGGATTTTCCTACTCTTACATCTATAACTTTCAGAAGTAGGTACCACTCCGTTAGGAATAGGGCGTAGTTAGTTTCCAGTGACCTACATGATAAAACATCATCATATAGAGAGAAAATTACAGATATCTGCTCTTTGGCTTGCTCTACTTGCCTTTGTACTGCTTTAACCTTTGCCTGCTCACTTCTAAGCTAGGAAAATGTCTCATCTTCTATAAGAGAGAGGTCAGTGAATTTCTTTTGTAGTGCCTGATGCTCTTGTAATGGCACTACCTCATTCTTATATTGTGTCAGTTCATGCCATAATGTCACTAACTCATTTTGTAATCTTTGCTTAGCAGCTATCTCTATTAAATGGGCATAAAGGACTCCCTCTGTTTGGATCCCTTTTCCCTCCAAAAATTTTTGCTCAGTTTGGGTGGGTGTTTCGATGTTGTTTGCTGCTTATATCTATACTCCGGCTTTGGTGGTGGTTGTAAAATTGGTTTGTGTTCCAATTTCCATAGTAATTGTTGGTTCTATTTGGGTCCCTACAATGGAAGTTTCTTCTTTTGACTTCCTGACCCTTCTTTCTCTTTTCAACTACTTCTTCAAGTGTTTCACCAGCTTCTTCAATTTTTTTCAGGTCTTTCTCAAATTCTCAGTTTTTCTCATGTATGAACCTTCCATTGTTTTTACTTCAATAGGTGGCAGGGAAGTAGAATTCTCTTGCTCAGGGGTAAGGTCTAGAATGGTGTTTCTAATTACTTTTTCAGAATTGACCTCAGTATGAGGGTCCTGACAAGGAGGAGCGATGCTGCCTCCTGGTGACAAGGGGACTATCTCTGTGTATGCACTTTGTTCCATGAGGACATTGTCACCTAAATCAGCCTGTGATTCCAATCTTTCTTCTGTCATTCCTTCACTATATACTTCATAATTATCAGTGGGAGACAGGGCTTCATTATCTTTTAGTTCCTCTTGGTCGGATAGGATATTAGTGTGACTAGAGCTACTAGGAGAGGCATTTTTATCAACAAATTCTTCTTGCTCCCCTGCTTCTGATGAGTTCCTTAATTCGAAGCTTGTCCTAATTTTCCTTAGGACTAGGGCCATTTCCTCTTCAAATTCTTGTAAGGGTGTCTAGGAGGGTTATGCTCCATCTATGGTGTTCGAAGTTCCCTGGGGTGTTCTGGCCAGTTTTTCTCTGTTTGGCTTTGATGTTGAGGCTTAAATTCTTTTTCTTTTTGGAGGATTTACCCTAGGGGGCTCAATTTCAGTACCTTCGGGGTTAATTTCAGGTTCCTACACTTCTGGGTTGACTTCTATTTCCTGCACTTCTGGGTTGACTTCTGGTTCCTGCACTTCTGGGTTGACAAAATTGTGCCATGCTAGATGCTGCCTATCTAGCTCATGAATAACGATTAAATTTATTAAGCCTTGGTGACTAACCACTGACTGGGGCCTCTTATATTTTCTTAGTCGAACAACGATATCATGCAATACAGAATTTAAAAAGGCAGGCAAATTAATTGAAATTTTTTGTTTGAGTGCAGCTAAGAGTTTAAGCTGTCGAGGTTTTATCGCTTCCCGACATCCTTCGCATGTTATGAATCTTTGGATGAATACTGCCAACTCTTGCCATGGCTGGTGTAAGGAATTAGGAGCAATGCCTCTAGCCCTTCATTCCAGTGGTTCGTCTGGGTCCTGGTATAGCGTTATTGCTTCTTGCAGGAGTAGATGCTTTTCTTCCCATCTCTCCCCTTGTGTTGGTATTCTAGAAACTACTGCTATGATTTATTCTGTAACAGGTATGGTTTGGTCGTTTACTTTAGTTTTCCCATCCATAAACTTTTCAAGAATTTGATTGCAATTTTTGTGTTCTTTCCTTGTAATCTATGCACATATGTCAGCCATCGTGCTCGCTGCTTCTGAAATTGGGAAATTCGTTGGCTCATTTCGAAGAGTATTTATGCCCATGACTGGTATGCTCTTCTCCTCTGGTTATCTTTCTTCCTGGCTTTGCTGTTTCATCTGGGAGCTGAGTGTAACCGAAAAATAGATTGTGGTTCTATATAAAGAGTCTCCATGCCTTAATTGTAGCATTTACCGATGCGTGTGACGGGATTTGTGCAGGGATTTCATTCGCTTTTCAAATTAAAGCCAATCAAAGCCAATTACACCCCTCCCCCTTTAGAAAAGGGCACCCATGCCCTCAGGTACTGGAGAGATTCGACCAGTGATGAATGCGAGCATGGGGATGTTAGACTTTAGTAATTTTGCGTGTGGAGGATTGAAGGTTAAGTAATTACTTCATGTGTAGCAAACGATCAAATTTAAATTTTTTCATGATTGAATCTTGTGCGGAGAAGGTCGAGACATGAGAGAAAATAGTATTGTCATTATTATGATTTGATGTCTTTGTATGAATAGAATGTTGTGACGGAAGCAAGATTTAATCAAGTATTGATTGGCATTGTCCTTCCCAAGTTTGAAATATGTAATCAAATCTTTGTTATTTATTCTTATGGTAAGTCATGATGGTCACTAATTCGAGTAATAGGTTTGTAGTAAAGAAAATGGGAAACAACGTGTATGTAAAAGTATTTTTCTATTAAAGAAGCATTCTTTCATACCATAAGTAGGGCCACTACTACCAGCAGGCGTTCATAGCCTCGACAGGGTTTCCTTTTAACCCAAAAATGAGCCATGATCCCTATGTGAAAATAGTTATTTTATTATTTTGATGGAGAGATTGCCATGCTAGTATGGTGGCCAAGTAATCATGGTGCCATTCACTAGAGTTGTAGCAAAATGATCAGGTCAGCTCGTGATGAGACCTCCTGTCCTTCAAGTTAGTAAGAATTTCATTACCCTAGTGTGCTTGCCATAAAGGGCATGTCAATTGCTTAGGCTCTTATGAACATGGTAGGTTGGCTCGTGATGAGACCCCTTATACTCTCTTAAGATATGTAAATGTAGTATTTGCTTTTGTATTCTAATAGTTTGATCCACTTGGAGGTCACTGTGCTAGTGTGGTAGCCAGATAATTACAGTGCCATTCTCTAGAATTGTAACAGAGTGATCAGGTTGGCTCATGATGAGACCTCCTGTCCTTCTAATAGATGAGAAGGTCATTACCCTGGTGTGGTGGCCATAATGGGCATGCCACCTATTCAATCCCTATGATCATGGTAGGCTGACTTGTGATGAGACCCCCTATCCTCTTTTGAGATTTGTATGTCACACCATGATTGCTAAGGGAGGCTCATTGACTCCATAAGAGTGAGGGATGGTGAAAGAAGTAGAAATACTAATACCATTAATATCCCTTGTTCCATTTCTTCATGTTGTAAGGTCATATTACTTGAATAGTGCAAAAATACATATTATTATAAGGTCCTGAATTGTTTGATATCATATTTGAACTATGGGTATTTTTAGCCTTTATGTTGATGTGTTATAATATCAGCTTCCTGTTTGAGAATTGTAGTATCACAAGACATCATATTTGGAATTTTATCATTTTCCTTCTCTCTTTCAAGTGCCATTCCCTGCTCAAGGTTATTCAATAAAAAAAATGGCTATTTAAGACATTGAGAAGCAGCTGTTTTAAAGATTGGTTGGAAAAAATGCTTAAAAATGTTGAAAGGTGTTAAAAAAAAATTCTCTAAAGTGCTCAAACATGCTAAAAAATGCTCAAAAATGCTCAAAAATGGGTATTTTTGTTGAAGGAACAGTCAGCTTGTTCAAAGATGGAACAACAACTATTTCCGAACGGAACAACACAAGTAGCGCGATAAAAGAAAATGTTTAAAATTTGATTGAACCGCTATTGTTCAGAGATTGAACAACAGATGTTCCGGGATTGAACAACAAAATTTAAGAACGTGGAAAAAATTTGTTCAATTCTATTGAACCATTGCAGTTCAGGGATTGAACAACAACTGTTCTGGATCTGAACAAAAAAAATTAAAAACATGGTCAAAAAGATGTTCAATTCAATTGAACTGGTGTTGTTCAAAGATTGAACAACAGTCATTCTTGAATTGAACAAAAAAACTTAAAACTGCGGAAAAGGGTTGTTCAATTCGGCTGAACCGCTGCCATTCAGAAATTGAACCACAACTATTCTGGAATTGAACAACAAAACTTAAAAACTCAACAGCAAGCTGCTCAATTTGGTTGAATTGTTGATGTTCAAAAATTGAACAATAGTTGTTCATAAACTGAACAACGAAATTAAAAAACTCAACAAAAAGTTGTTCAATTCAATTGTACTATTGTTGTTCAAAAATTGAACAACATCTATTCATAAACTGAACAACAAAGCATAAAAACTCAACAAAAAGTTGTTCAATTCGATTGAACTGCTGCTGTTAAAAAATTGAACAGCAGTTGTTCATAAACTTAACAGCAAAGTAAGAAACTGAAAACGACACAACCTTATAATGAAAAATGGATTGAAAATGGGATGAATATACAATTATATACATAATTTACAAGTGATGGTGTCAAACCTCTCACGTACTTGAGTTTGTGGGGTTGTCACCCCCTTGCGCCACAACTTGGATGGTGGGATCTTCTCATGCTTATTGACAAAAATATTGCTTTGTGAGAGGTTTGTGATAGAGGCGTACTCTGTGTCCATTAACTCAGAATGTTGAGCCGAATCATCTATCATGGTCAAATTGAGGGTACAATTTCTATGTACTTCCTGAATCTCGTATGGACCAAGCCATCTTGTTTGCAGTTTTCCTAGAAAGTCTTGGAATCTGGAATCATATAGGAGTTCCCAATCTCCTTTTTGAAATACTTTCTTTTTTATTAGGTTGTCGTGCCACTTGGCTCGTTGTTGTTGAATAATCATTGTGCATTGCAAGGCAAGCAATCGAATTTCATCCAGTTCATTTATTTGTTGAAGTCTTTTAGTTTGAGCATCCGTTAAGTCCAATCCTACTTCCTTGGTTGTTCTCAGTGTTTTAATTTTGAACTCAATAAGGAAGATAGGTTCTCTCCCAAATACTGGCTGATATGGTGAATATCTGGTGGTATTTCTCCAGGTTGTTCGATAAGCCCATAAGGCTTCTGGCAGTCTGGTGGCCCAGTTCCGGCGGTGTGCTGCTACTGTCTTGGTAAGGATTGCCTCTAGGAATTTTTTTGTGCTTTCGACTTGTCCGTTTACCTGCAAGTGGTAAGGAGACGTAACTCTGTGAATGACATGGTGATTTTTTAAGGTAGATATGATCTTATTGCCAGTGAATTGTGCTCCCTCGTCAGTTATGACCTCCCTTGGTAGGTCGTATCGTACAAATAGTTCAAATAGAAACTTAATTACTGATTCTTTTGTGGCTCTTGGAAAATATACTGCTTCCACCCATTTGGTAACATAATTTGCGGCGACTAATATGTGGGCTTTCTATTTTGATGGCAGACTAAATGGCCCAAGGAAGTCCAATGCCCATCATTCAATTGGTTCCACCACTAATTGTAGTTGCAGCGGCATTTCATCGGCTTGGCCTAGATGGCCCATCCTTTGGAAGCTATCACAGGACTGAATGTAATTCTTTGCATATTTAAAAATCGTAGGCCAAAAATATCCTAATTGCAGCACTTTATGCCCCATATGTCAGTCTGCGAAGTGACCACCACAGGGTTCATCGTGACAGGCGCGTAGGATATCATGGATTTCGTCTTCCCTTATGCATCGATGTATATGCATATCATCCCCTATATGAAATAAGTATCCTTCAATCTAGGAGAATCGTGAACTGCGTTGTACAATTAACTTCCATTATTTTGTTGTCAAATGTTTGGGTAGCTTCCCAACTGTCAGATAATTTTCCACATCTGCATACCACGGGATTTTGACTGCTACCGCAAACAGGTGCTCGTCCGGAAATTTATCATCGAATGTTAATGTGTCATTTTTTTGGGGGACTCTCGCCAGAAAATCTGCGACTACGTTCTCCTTCCCTGGACGGTCTCTGATTGTTATATCAAATTCCTGTAATAATAGTAGCTAGCAAGTTATTCTTCCATTCGTGATCGGTTTATTTGCTAAATATATGAGAGAAGAGTGGTTAGTGTAAAAAAATACTTGATATCCCGTTATGTAGTGCCTGAATTTATTGATAGCATAAATTACAGCCAGGAATTCTTTCACAGTTACTGTGTAGTTTAGCTCGGTGGGAGTAAGATTTTTGCTAATATAATAAATAACATATGGTTTTCGGTCTTATCCTTGGCCGAGGACTACTCCTATTGCTGTATTAGATGCATTGGAAGAGATATAAAAGGGGAGCCTCCAGTTAGGACCTCGCAAGATTGGTGCTGTGGAGACCAGCTTCTTTAATTCTGTAAAAGAAGTGTCACATTTTTCAGTCCAGTGAAATTCAACATTCCTAGTTAAAGCATACAGAGGTGCAACTATTTGTGAGAATTTTTTTATAAATTTGCGATAATATCCTACATACCCTAGGAAACTTCGTACCTCTGTTTGTGTACAGGGTGTGGCCAACAGAAGGATTACCTTTATTTTAGCCAGGTCTACCTGTATTCATGCTGCAGAAATGTAGTGGCTTAGGATGACCCCTTCAGTCATCATCAGGTGGAATTTTTCGTTGCTCAGACACAATCTAGTAGCAATAAATCGTTCAAATACCTTGTCTAATATTTCTAGAGCTTGGTCAAAATCTTCCCCATAGGGTGTAAAATCATCCATATAAATGTCAAGCCCTTCATTTATTAAATCAAAAAAAATGCTAATTATGGCTCTTTGAAATGTTGCTGGAGCATTACATAATCCAAATGGTAACACTCTGTAAGTGAAAGTGCCCGATGGGCAGGTAAAGGTTGTCTTATCTTGGTCTTCAGGGGCTATTTGTATTTGATTGTATCCACTGAATCCGTCAATAAAAGAGAAAAAACGTTTTCCAGCTAATGTGTCAATGACTTGGTCAATAAAGGGAAGGGGGAAATGATATTTCTGAGTTGCTTTATTTAATTCTCTATAATCTATGTAGATCCTCCACTTCCCATTTTTTTTAGGGACGACCACCAAAGGGGAGACCCATTTTCTGTCTGAAATAGGATAAATAAAATTTACATCTAGGAGATTTTGGACTTCTTCTTTTATAATTTATTTTAAATGGGGATTCAGTCTTTGTTGTGGTTTTCTAACAGGGGGAGTCTCTCTATCAGTATAGATATGATGTGTTCACAATTGTGGGTCCAAGCCCTTCATGTCTTGGTAATCCCACGCAAATGCACCATGGCGCTTCTTAAGGATTTTTACAAGTTTCTTCCTTTGGTTGTCATCCAAGCTACTGTTAATATTCAAAATCTTACCTGGTTTGATTTCAATAGGTATACTATTACAAACAGTGGTTGTGGGATTATATTGGGTCTCAAATTATATCACAAGACTTTCTTTCCCTTCATGCTCGAGGATTATTTTCATCATTTGGCATTTCAAATTTTCAGTTTTGGGCGGCTGGTTCATCATGTTACTAATCAAATCATCTTTAGTTTGATATTTAAATTTGAGTGCCTCTACTAGTGTGAGGGGTGGACAGATGTTTCGCTCCAAATATGTATCTGGGTTTTTGTGAATTTTTATCATGGGTAGACTTGGTTTGGTAGGTGGATAAATTACAATGTTTTTTACAGAATTGCCTCTTGTGATAGTCATGCTGCCTGTTCAGTAGCTTGTGTAAGCATCTGTCGTGGCCAACCAAGGCCGCCCAAGAATCAATGGGTGCCCTTCCATCCTGTTTTTAGGATTAATGACTAAAAAATCAGCAGGGTATTCCCATGAGTCTACTGAGACCATATTGTCTTGACTATGCCTTCTGGTCTAATAAAAAATCTGTCAGCTAATTCCAGGAGTGTGGCTATAGGTTCAAGGACTGATATACCTAGTTTTTCACAAGCTCCTGTAGTTCGGATGTTAATGGCTTCCCCAAGGTAAACCAATGTGTTTGGAAATGAATGTCCAGAAATTTTTACGGTTACAATATGGTTTCCTGGGTCTTCATATTTCACAGGTGGTTCTTTATCTAACAGTAAGTCAGAAAGAGTTCCTACTACATGAACAGTAGGTGCAACTATTGTTTTCCTAACTTGTTTTTTTCCACATAACTCCTTGATTGTTTTTGCATAGATGGGAATGTCCTGGATGGCTTGCAGAAGAGGAACTTTGACACAAAGGTTTCTTAAATCCCCCAGGATGTCAAACTCTGAGTTGGTTATAGGTCTGGGTAAGTTTAATCTCTCAGGAAATGGTGGTAAAGCTATTTTAAGATCTTCGGGTCTTTGTTGTTCAATTGTTTCCTCATCTTTACTTGTTTTTGTTATCTTTGTTGAGCTAGGCCCTGTGGATGTTTCAATTTGGGATTGAAGTGGAGCTGGGGCCTCTACGGGTAATATGGTACGTCCCGATATTAACCTCAGTTCATTACACTGTTTTTGTTCTTTGTTGGGTTTTGGATCCTCTATTATCTGAATTAAATTAACTAGTCTATTATTGGGATTGGGATTGGGTTGGGCTGGTAATTAAGGTTATATGATAGGCTGCTGGTTATGCTGAATAGGGTAGGGGGCTGGTAATTTTTTGTTTTTTGCTCCTGTCGGTAAATTTCCCATCCACGTAGGTCATTTCCAGTTCCAATTGTTGTTTTGAGTAGGAGGGTTTGGCCATTGGTTTTGATAAGGGATATTCTGCCAATAAGGGGGAGAACTAGGGAATGTTTTCCAATTACTTCCTGATCGATTTTGCATAGGCTAGGGTGGGGTAGGAAAGGTTTGTTTTGGCCAAGTTGGGAAGGGGTTTTGAGTCTGCAAAGTTGTTGCAGGGTTTTTCTGGTTGTACTAGGGCAATGGAAAGTATTGAGGTAGGTCTTGAGGTATGCCAGGTTGTGCCTGCCATTTCCGACGGTGATTCATTAAATAGACTGGTTTTGTTTCTTCTTTTGCTTCTTTGTAGATGGATTTCAGCCCGAGGATTGAAGGACACTGGTCCATAGCATGATCCTTAGTGAAGATAGCACATATGTGGACCATGTCTAAAGGACACTCCCTTTCGCTATGCTTCTTCCAACATTTTGGGTAGAAGAGGGCCAGATTTTGTTCAGCGATTGCTTGTTTTTGTTTGGCTTGCAGAACATCTAGTTGTGTAGTTAAAGTGCCCAAGATGTCAGTTTTGAAGTTTTCTAGAAGATTTCTAAAGTCTTCCCTAGTTACATTGCCACTGGTTTGTTTAAGATCGCGCCCAATAGGTATGTTATGTGAGCTACCTCGGGAGCATCTAATACATAAGGAGATAATCTTTTCATATTCTTCCTGATAAATATCTCCTTTTCCCATTATGTTATGTAATTCAACCCATTCATCCTTCATCCCTTTAAGCATTGTGGTTTTCAAAATGTCCTTGGACAATGTAGTATATGGGGATCTTTGTAAATTGTATTGAAATCTTTCTACATATTCCTCTAATGTTTCATTGTCTTTTGCAGTCATGTTAAAGATTTCGTTTTTTAGGTCTCGGGTTTGGAAATAGTCTTGATATTTGGTAAGAAATGCATTCTTCCTTTGGTCCCAGTTGTTTATAGTTCCCCCTCCTAACCCCATGAACCAGCGGAGAGCCGTCCCTTTCAAGGTGGAGGGAAATAATTTTAGTTTCTGGGGATCGGTGGTGTAATCGTATCCTCTGCATAAGACATCAAATTCAAATAAGAATGCATCAGGATCTTCTATGGTTAATCCATGAAAGGTGGGGATGTTATGCAAGGGAATGGCTTTCATAGGGGCATTGGAAGCATGATCAACGATGGAATATTCCAATGTTGATGTCTGCCTCTGATTTTGATTTTGGTTATTTTCCATTTGATCAAAGAGGTGCCAGAAATCTTCAAGAATTTCTTGATCTAAAGGGGAGATTTTAATAGGCTTGGAAGGTGAATGCGATGGAAGTTTTACAGCACTTCCCTGATCTGGGATTCTAAGAAGTTTTGTTTTGATTACTTCTCCAGGGGACTTAGGTATCTCTATGTGAATTTCTCCACTAGTTTCTCCCCTGCCTTCTTGCAAATTCCAAGAGCCTCCCTCTTTTGAAAGGTTAATGTTTTGATGAATGGAATTCTACTGGATTTTATCAGACCCTTCTATCTTGGTGTGCATCTCGGCATAGGCTATAGATGGTGAGGCTGCTGCCGGAGGTGGTATGTTAAGATTTTGGATGGAAGTAGTTTCCAGTCCTATAGATGCCTGAGATTCAGCTTTCTTAATGATTTTGTCTATGTATGTTGTCCTCCCAAGGATCACCGGTCCTTTGGGTTGTGGTCATGACTAATTTTGAGTTGCTTCTATCTTTTTCTTAGGAATAAAACAAGAGTACCTATCCTATGGTTCTTGTATAGTTTTGCTAGTGGGCGGGCTAAAGGGCAAGTATGTTTCTTACCGGTACACAAGTTCTTACCTTTCATTTTCAATACCCAATTCCTCACAACAATGGAAAAAGAATTAATTAAAGGAGATAACTCTCAACACTCTTCCTGACAATGGCGCCAAAATTTTAGGTCGGATAGAGGTGAATTTTTGTGACAACTCTATTGTTCCTTCATTTAATTATCAACCCAGGGTAAGTCTTTTTATTTCAAGAGTGTCAGCACAGTATATGCGAGTTAACTGGTCTACGGATTCTCTTTGTCAATGTACAGAAGGAATTACTAACTTTTGGAGCCTACTGGTCCTAGAGAAGGTGTCTTAGATGGATCTTTTAGCCTAAAGCTGAGTAATGGGATTTGGTGTTTCTCTACTGGAATAAAACAACAGTTCCATTAAACTGAACAACAGTCTAAATAAATCAAGAAAGAATTGAAATGACAGTAATGAAATTAAGCAGAACAATAGTCTAACTAAGTTGTTTCAGAAATTAAATTGGATTGAATCAACGACCTAGTGATCTAAGAAGTATTGAAACAACTATATGGCTAGCAATATACTAGAATGGTGACTAGCTGTGCAATAATGAAACAACAGTATAGATGAATAACTGTGCACTAGTGAAACAGTAGTATAACTGAACAATATGACTAGTTGTGCAAATAATGAAACAACAGTAGAGTTAAGCAATATGACTAGCTGTGCAATAATGAAACAACAGTAGAACTAAGCTAGTAGTAATGAACAACAATATAACCGAAACAGATCAAATAGCTCATACAACTATAATTAAGTAATTTTGCAATGGAGTTCTCTGTAAGACTTAATTAAGAAACATTGATCAATTGGTTAATTTTTTTATTATGCTACGCAATGCATGGAGATGCAGAATGCTGAAATCAATCTTCCTACGACCTAGAAATTAATTATCATGACAACAGAAGAACCAGAATTATCAGAAACAGAATTGCACTTGTCTCATTCTAAGAGAGCGATTGCCAATGATTCATTAAAGAAGAAGAGTTTTAATTATATCAAAATAAATTATATATTACAACTGGACCAAGTTCACAGGTATCAATTCTGTAACTTTTCAGAACATGAAAACATGCGTGGAGCTCCCGGAGGTTGGGCCCAGACCTACAGAAGCTTCAGCACTGAGGAAAATTTAGAATATAAGTATTCAAAAACTCTCTGTTACATCTAGGAATGCTACAAAATATATTTAGACAGACTGTTCTGGATTTTCTATTATTGGATTTCCCTCTCATTCTGTTCTTTACCCTTTTAAAGGCGATCTTCAGAATTTCGAGAATGTATCTCAAACGACAGCCCACTACGCATGGCTGTCATTTGAGTTCTTATAATCAATCTGCTTGTTCGCCTTCTATCGGCTATTTGGACTTCTTAGGACTTCTTGTGCTTGCATCCATCGATTGGCTTTCTTTCACTATTGGTTTAGGCATTCCTAGTTTCCTACAAGTAAAGACAAAAAGAGTCAATTTATTGTTATAAATCGTCATTTTTATCATTAGTCTGATTATTCCCATTTTCATGATTTTTATTCCTTATTGTTAATATGAAGAGGGATTTTCTTTAAATTACAATATGATTTGCAGTATTTACAACGTGAAAATCATACCTTAGTCTGGCCCAACAATGTGTGCAAATATTCTACTGTAACCAATTAATCATGTACAATTACTTCACTAAGTCGAATATGACCTCATGCTTGACTCCTGTGTAAGAGGAGCTACCCAGATCAAAATTGAATTAACTGGATTTACTCCCCACTACAATATTCTACTATTTTCTTATAGCTTTGGAAAGTTTACTCACTTGCCTATTCCAAAGAACTAAACTGATATATATCGATGGAAAGAGCCCTAAAAATGTAAAAAAATATAGATTAATTTTAATTAACATACTGTTATTAGGCTGTTATTTACTTAGAGGGTTATCGACATGAAATTGATGATATTTTGACAGAAAAAAAATACTCAAATGCAGTCAAATATGAAATTGCAATATTTTCAATCAATTAATTCCTAGTTATGGGAGAGTGGGAGCCTTTTTTATTTTCAAAAGTAATGCAAAAAATCAAATTCCAATAATGTTATTTTTCACAAAATGCCCATTTCACTTTGAAACAATTCAATTTCAGAAATTAAATCAAAATTTCAATTCTCTTAACAAGTTGAATAAACATAGAAAATCTTTTTCAGAAGCAGTGACTCGTAATTCTTCAAATTTTGTGGAGAAACCAATAAAACTGTTAAAATGAGATTTTATAATGAACGATTCAAATAAATGATGTCTATAAGTGAAATTATAAAAAATTCAAAACTGAATAAGAATGATTTTCTTTTAACATTCAACAAATAGAAGCACTCCTTCACAAAATACTATTTTTTTTAGAAAAACCTAACTTCACTAATCCAGAAGATCTTTCACAAATAAGCAAAGTATTTTTCTCAAATAAGTAAGATAAATAAGAAATTTGTTGCTGAAGTAGAACCGCATAGATCAAGAAAGGTTCAAGAAAAAATTAAATCAAAGAAATCAAACCATAGGATCTAAAAAGTCATTACTTTTCCAGTACTTAGATAAAGTCAATCAAGAAAGATCGGAAAGAAAAACCAAGGAAAATGAAGAGAATAAGAAAGTCACCAGCGGAGTCGCCAATTTGTTACACGGGAAAGTCGCTCTTCCAGACAAGAGCAATCTCCCTACATTCCTAAGGGAAAACTAGAAACAAACAAACAATTGAATAACTCTTTCCCTAAGCCTACTTCATTTGAATCATCAAAACAAGAGAGGGAGAATGGTTCCCTTACCTATTTGTGAAATGCTTGATGGAGATCCATGATCCGTCCTGATGCATCTCCTCAGTGGTTGATAAGATATGTAATCATAGACATAAAAGATATCAAAGGAGTATGAAATATAATGATTCAAACAATATTAATCTAATTATCAAGTAGATTAGAAATTGATATCATCTTAATGAATACATAAAAGGAACATAAATCATTCATCATTTCAGTAATACAATACAATGGAAAAAAAGATTCATTTGTATTAATTCAGAGATAAATAAGAGCCTTACAACCATTTCCTTGATGTCATGAGATTCCTCCAAAATTTCTCAAATCCTCTCCTTGGATGATAAGCTTCCCAATATAAATTCACTAGCATAAGACTACCTTTTGTGAACTCCCCTAAACCTCTAGCCTCTACTCAATTTATATGCCAAATAGAGGAAGTTTCATATCCACAAAAGAGGGATGAGATAAATTAATAGTGGGATTGGGGTTACTTGATGAAAGGGAATTAGGTTTGTGTTGTGAGGGGTAAGGCTTGTTGAAATTCAATAAGAAAATGCACCACATACTAGTGTGGGATTCCAATCACACATGAGTGAGGAGTTCAATGACACATTAGTGCTAAATGTGGGCGACCAATTTTTAAATAAATTGGAAAATAAATTGTAATCTTATCTCATAACAAATTTTAATAGTTAACTAAGTGTGATAGACCTGGTTATCTCAAGAATTTCGAGTTGTGGGTCAAAGGTGAGGCATGCATAGTGATTTTATTATTTACAGTGTCCAGTTACAGTTGTAGCACTAGTGTGGTGTGAGTGTAATCAGTTAACTCAATTTAATTGATTAAAAATCAGTTTAACTAGTTCTAACTGAGTAATGAGCTAGTGAGAGGTCAAGTGAATTAAATTAGATTTAATTCACAAGTAGTGATCTATTAAGTATGATGATTCACTATTAATAGTTGCATGCATGTCAATTTTGATGATGACCCAATTGAGACAAAGGTTAAAGGTAAGTAAATTATCAGTTGCATTATTAGCGAATTGCCCAAGCGCAATTATAAAGCCACAGGATGCCCATGATTGATTGTGTATTCAAGGAAGGTTGGAATTCCTATTTAATAGGAATTATTTTTCCTATGGATTGCGTGAGCAAGGCAGGCTGAAGGTGGGAAGGACATTGGCTATGTATTGGTCCAATTTTTCCTAGATAAATGTGAGACAATTGGTAGAGTGTATGAGATTGTGGTGAGCACACATGCATTGTATTGTTTCATGATTCCTTGGTTGATTATACAATAAATATGGATGGGTTTGGAGTAGTTCCTTTCCCCAGGAAAATATTGTGATGTGCGATTGATTTAATTCTTTCTCTTACTTGCATGTGATTGAGCGATCGTGATTTAGATTCCACAAATTTTGTAGAAGGATTCAGTATCTTGTTTTAGTACATTGCATGATCGGATTGAATCCACTGGTGTAATTTCTACATGGTATTAGAGCGCTAGGAATCACAACAATGGAGAAGAAATTGAGTTTGTGTTGAACAGTACTCAAATTTTCACATACATTCTTTGGAGCTAGAAGTTGACTAGGATGTCTTTCACGGGCTTGAGACTCGAATATGTGCTCGAGGGAAATTTGAACCATATTGCATGAAGGGACATGATGGAGGAATTTTTGGAGGATAATGGGTTGAAGGAGTTCATTGAAATTGATATTCTTGAACCCAATCAGGCAGATGTTGTGTAGCATGAAGCATGGAGGAAGAATGTCGCAAAGGTGAGGGGGATATTATTAGATGGAGTTCGAGATCATATTGTCTCGAGTCTCCATGGAAAGGAAACTCCATATGATATGTGGAAGTCCTTGAAAGATCTTCTTCAAATCAGTAGTGACTAGAGAAAATTGGCACTCAAGGATAAGCTCAGGAAAATCAAAATGGAGAAGGGCGACACAATCCAAAAATACTTGACTAAGTTAAATCAATGTCAATATGAGGTTGGAAGTGTTGGGATTACTGTAGCTGATGATGACTTGGTGAGCCTAGCACTTCTAGGCCTTCCCAAGAGCCGGCATAGTTACCAAGACTCTATGGATGGGAGGGAGAAGTTACCAGATTGTGAGAGACTATGTGTTGGACAGATAAGTCGTTCTTGCAGACAAGACAGACCTCCCAAGTGTCCTACAGACAGCTAGCAACAAACGGACAAATAAAAACTATTTTCTCTAGATATTATTTGACATGGAATTAATTATAACAGGGTTTTAGAAATCTACTTGTAGTCCAGCGTTGATCTTCTTTCCAGTGGCTTGAAGAAATTCGTCGTCAAGGATCTGCAATCACAAACAAAAGAAAAGATCAAAATCACCTGTATAATAAATCAATTCATAAATCAAACATCTATCAATATGATCAAGGAATTCAAGAAATGAGATAATCAATTAAATATCCCATTGAGAAAATAATATTCATTCGTATTAACTTAAATAAGAAGAGCCTTACAACCGTGTCTGCCTTGATGTCATACAGGCCTTCCTGGGGTCCGGAACAGGCGTTTCCTTTACTTTGACTAGCCTTGCACTCTTCCAACCGAGACACATACAGGTATGTAATCTTTCCCACATGAAATATCAGCTAAAAGGGTCTAAGTTTCAATAGCACTTCACCTCCAATAATACTAAATCTTGAACTCCCTTTGAGGTTGCCCTATGCCTCTTTTTATAGTGAAAGAGAGGAGGTTACAGCTCCAAACAAGAACGGATAGGATCCTCCTTCAAAGGGATTAGCTCCTTACATCAAGGGGTTAGCTCCTTAATGGATGGGATGCATGAACTTGAAAAGAGCGATCTTTCCACCGCATGAATGTTTCTAGAAGCTTCCAATAATGACTCAAACTGAGCTTCTAGATTTTAATTGCGCCCTTTTTTACCTTTTACAGGGATCTACACCTTTAATAAATAAAAAGTGCATTTAGCTCTGCATGATTTAGAGCAAGAAAGTGCAGCACTGCAGGTAATGTTAAGAGAAAGTGTGGTACAAGTGTTTTTAAGACTTTTATGAGCTTTTCTCTTAATTTCAAGGCTTGACTTTAGGAACTTTGATATTGTAGACTTCTAAGGAGTACTAAAATGTCATGGTGACAAATTTCAGTGTAACAAATTGCCCCCTAAAGTGAGAAGTCTGAGAGCATTTGAAGAGTGATGTGCTTTATCATTTCAAGGATTACCCTGTGGACACCCCAGTGGGAACCCTCTAAAAACATTCAATGCAAAACATATATATCATCACTGAGGTAGGCATTCCCATACTCAGATCAAAACTAACTAAACTTGTTCTGATACAGAAATGATTTTAATATTACATCAATAGTGTAGACACAGCATGGGCGCAGCCTTCTGTAATGAATAGTCTACTGCATAATGAATAATAAAACTCCTCGCAGCCTGGATGGTGGAAACTGGATCCAGGGTCTTGATTTCTTCTTCCCGAACTAGTACGATTTTATCCATGCGATTAAATGTGTGAAGTCGAACATGGTAGAAACCACTTGATTACCAGTTAATGATGTGAACTGTTAAAAGTGTGAGAGAAACCACCAATAATGACAATGGCTCTCAAAGTACTCAGTAAAATCCATGAAATGTGAATAAGTGATCTAAAGTCGAACATTTCATGGAATCGTTCGATCGAAGGTTAATGATGCAACCTATCGTCGAAGGCGAGAAACCTGCCATTAAGGCATGTAGATTCCAAGGTACTGACGGATTCTAGATCAAATTCCTAGATGATGAGCTCTCGTCGATAGAAATTGATCCATCATAAGCAAGCTCATGACACAAAACAATAGATCAAGTTTTTAAAAAAATTTTGCAAGGACTGACTTAGGGATGGTCAACGCAAATGGAGACAAATGTTTGTAGATGAATGGTTTGTTTGACTGTCCTCTTGAACACATAACAAAACTACAGATGGTTTGGTGACAGTTGCCCTAAGCTAATACCTAGAAACCGTCTGAAGACCTTCAATATGGTTTTATTAACTATTAGACAAAGGATTTCCCAACCCAGGTAGAAGTGTGACAAAAATCGTCGTGTTCAAGAGTGGTGTAATGATTTTTCAAATAAAAGTGTAACAAATGAATCTGTTTTCTCTCTTTTCCCCCACCATTTCTAGAAAGTACCTCTTTATTTTTGAAGAGCTTGAGGAGGATAACATTTGCTTGTTTATAAGATCATCCTTCAGATGAGTCCAACTTATTTTAAAATTGAACCCTAGGAAGGAGTGGTTTGTTCCTGTTTGAAATTGACAGGTCCTTTACTATTAAATTTTAACGAGTCCAGTATAGGAGAAACTCGGTGTTTTTCATTTTTAGGGAGTCAGAAGAAAAAACTTAAGAAAACTCCATGGGTGTACTTTTTCGTAAATTTAGTCTCTCAAGCCCGAAAAAGGATAAAATAATGCAAGAGAGAAATCTATTGACCATGATTAGTCAACGTATACCTTTTTCGTAAATAGTCCATTTTAGTCCGGGAAAGGGGTAAAATTATACTGAAGGGACGACCGTTCATTTCCTTTAACAAGTTCGAATATTCAAGTACTCGGCAATCTTTTCATTTTTAGAGAGTCTGAAAAGGGCTTAAAAGAGGACTCCATGGTTTCACTTTTTCATAAATTTTAAAGAGCTCGAAAAAGTGATAAAAGTATACTCTTCATCAAAAATGATCATTTTGCCTAAAAAATGTGGTATTTTGCACAAAAAACTCAAAAAATTAAACATACCTGTTTAAATAACAAAAATATTTTGAAAAACCATCTTTTAAAGTGAAAAATAAACAAATTTAAAATTCATTTATTCGAAAAAACTTATAAAATGCAGTTTTTCAAGTTCATTTTTATCGTTTGAGTTTGGAGTGAAAATTTTAGAGCTTTTGACTAAAAAACGCTTTGGAGAAGATTCTGGACAAACCGACCGTTGGAATCGAAAACCATCTGCTCCAGGTAATCCAAAACCTATTTCTCTTTCTTTTCATTAGTTCATTTTCTTAAATTAGGGTCTAAATTTCATTTTTGGGAGGAAAATTGGTTAAAAAATTCACCCTCAGGGGTCCATAGGTAGGACACTAGGTACCTGCAGACCCCGACATTTTCTCACAAAGGAAAATGTCGAGGCCTCGCACTTTTAACACAGAGGCCGTACGTAGCTACGTACTGTCTCTGAGTGTAAAGTGTGGGGGTGCCGTAACGAATTTAAAAACACAATTTCTTCCCAAATTGCCCAAAATTTTTGTTTTAAAATGATTCTAATCCTTCATTTTACTCATTGTAGGATATTTACAATGCTCATTTGGCAAGAATGGGAACATGAGGAGGTAGATGAAGCAGCAATGATCCATCAACCTAATTTGCAAGTTTTAAGAGCATGCGGGCTATTCAAATTATGGGCTATTAGTGGCATGAGAGCTAAAGTAGATCTTCTCACTTGGTTGGTAAGCAAGTGGGACGTTCATGACTAGTGTTTCGTGATTGGAGGCCACCGGCTCGAAATTGAGCTGGAGGACATATATATATTTACTAGTTTGTCTAAGAGAGGGGAACCACTTTCTCTATTTGGGGCTAGACCAGGTGGCCAATCTGTTGCCAGCCTACAATTAGAGTTTTGTAATGAAGAAGCCAATCCTAGAGACAAATGGATTGACACTAAAACTATCATCCGTCCTGAGTTAAAAGTGATTTCATTTACCGTTGTCAAGTTGTGAGGAAGTGCAGCTTTGCATATAGCTACTGGATCTTAGATGCGGATTGCAGTAGATTGTTTCCGAGGTACCATATTCAACTGGTGCAAGGCAGTGTTGGCTAATGTCAAAGGCCAACTAACTAGAGCCAAAAATGGAAAGTTAAACAACTTCAAATATGGATCTATCATGGTTACCTTTGTTTTAGAGAGGATTCCTATGTTAGCCCCGCAACATATTCCTGTTGATGCTGGTAGACGTCGAGAGCCTCGGATGGTTCGATGGGTTGCTTTGATGGCCCATCACAGCGAGGGTGGGGAGATTGTTCGATTTCCATCGAATTATTTTCGTTGGTTAGAATGCCAAATTTTTGTGATAGAGTATTTTCCTTATGCGGGCATGGATTTCCATGTTGATCAAGATATGCCACTTCCTCCAAGAGCTCAGTGGGATGAGTCAGGTAAAAAAAAATTTTGACATGTTCTAATTTCTAATTTTTATTTTGTTTTTTAAGTCGTCCAAAACTGATAACAAAAAATTTCAAATGCAGATGTGGGTCCAACTAGACCAGCCATTCTCCGCCCCTTTGACCAGAGGCAAAGGGATGCAGTAGCACCACCACCACCACCACAGGATCAGACAGCAGAGATCCTGACTGATTTAGAACACCATTTGGAGTGGTTAACTATGGATATTCCTGATACTACCATAGATGACATCCCACTCCGTTTACATAGATATGTCATTGGTGTTCGTGGACCATTTGGGAGATTTTTGACTAGGGTGGAAGTAGTGTATTATCTTGATCATCACCACGGATAGTGGATGATTGACTGTATAGACTCATTTTTGTATCACTTTTTTCTAATCATAAGGCGTTTTGAACCTATGATCGAAGAGGATGTACTATTTTATGAACACTACATTTATACTATGATATACTATTATTTCCAGTTACCTGTTCAATCATGTTATCGAATGTTAATTTACTACTTTATTATCGCAAATGTCTATTTATAACACTAGAAGCTATTGCATCTGCTAATGTGTTTAAATTTCTTGGAATGTGTTGATACTCAATATAATCGAACTCTCGTTTCAAGAGACGAACCCCTAAAAATAATCTTAATAATATTGGTTTTCTAATGGCATATACTCAGTTTAACTGTAATACAACGAGTTCAGAATCTAACCTAATGATCAAACTCCAAATTCCAAATGAAATGGAATCCGACAATAATTCAATAACGACACTATATTCAATAATATTGTTCGTTGTTTGACCGAGGCTTACCCCATGCATAGATACTAACTCGTCAGTGGGTGAATAAATAACCCAAGTTGCAGAAGAGATGTTTCGTGTACTACGACAAGCGCCATCAGCAAAACCAATATATGTTTGAAAGGACGTCGACATCTGCAATATCAAGAGTGATCCAGATAAGCAAGAATACTATTAAAAGCACACTTAAGCAGGCACATGTTTCTAATCTATAGCACACCAGCTAGAAATTAACTAATATACATAGAAGATATCCACACAAAAAATCAAGCGTAATATCTCTTCAGATAAAGTCCATTCTTGGTTTTAACTAAAGAGACCTCGTCAAAATCAATCAATTCATAGGCCCCTTTTGCAAGTTGTCGCTTGAAAATATAAGGACAATGCCACATGGGTTCGAATTTCCCAGCCCCTATTTTATCGTTGGCTTTATCATAAATCAAAACTAGGTCTCCTTTTGAAAAATTACGAGGGGTAACACTTCTATCATACTGAGCTTTCATTCTTTTCGCATGAGTCTTGGTAGCTAATGCAGCGATGCGCCGATTCTCATTTAATTGAGCCAAATATAAAAAATGTTTCTCCTCTTCAGAAGTGGCTAGTAGTAACTCTATGGCTAGTTGGAGTGACGGTATCTCACATTCAATGGGCAATACTGCTTCTAAACCGTAAACAAGTTGAAAAGGGGTAAAACCTGTCGATGTTTTTGCTGAGGTTCAATATGCCCAAAGTGCTGAAAAGAGCATGGTATGCCAATTCGACTTATGAATTTCAATGATTCATTTTATCATGATGACTAAAAATTTATTAATTGCTTCAACTAAACCATTATCCTGCTGATAATATGGTGTAGAACTATCATGGCGCAGGCCAAGCTGCTCCATTAACTCGGTCATCATGATATTTCGAAAATGGCTCCCGTGATCAGTAATTATCGCTTGGGGTACACCGAAATGAGCAATCACATGATTGAATAAGAAATTACCTGCAGTTTTTCCATCTAGCACAAATGCAGGCATTGCCTCAGCCCATTTGGTAAAATAATCTACTACTAGAATAATATACCCATGTTGGTTACATGTAATGAAGTCAATTCCCTATTTTGCAAAAGGATCGACAACAATTATAGGGTCAAGAGGAGAAGGTGGTGCACACATTTTTCGATCGAATATTTGACAATTATGACATTTTTGGACCGCGTAAATACAATCTTTAAATAAGGACGACCAAAAATAACCTGCGCGCAATATCTTTTGGGTTGTGGCGTACCCAGACATATGACCGCCACATGCTCCAGAGTGATAGTCATTTAAAACCTTTTCAGCTTCTTCATGGGTTATACAACGTCAAAAAACTGAGTCCACACCACGACGGTATAGTGTGTCGCCAACAATATGATATTTTTGAGACTGGAAACGTATTTTTTGTCATTACGACTGTGAAATATCAGGCCGAAAATATTGGGTCTAAAGATAAACAATAATATCTCCATACTAAGGATCAACGGTACTAATAAGAAACAAGGATTCATCCGTGATTGGTTGTTCCGCCACAGTTTCTGTATCAGTACATGGGAAATCACACATAAGTTAAGTAAATATCAATGATTTCTTTGATTTGGACTTTTCAAATTCCAAATCAAACTCCCGTAGAATAACAATCCATTTGGAGTATTTTCCCCCTAGCAATTGTTTGGTCAAATTATACATCATAGGGTTACAATCAGAGATCACTGTTGTTTTGCGTAACAGTATGTAATGACGAAAACGTTGGACAACTTGAACAGTTGCCAAGGCCAATTTCTCCACATGTGAATATTTGATCTCAGTCGGATGCAAATTTCGACTAAGATAGTAAATCACATGTTCACCATGGAATTCATCTTCCTGAACTAGAACCATCCCTAGTGTGGAATCGGAAGCGGCTAGGTACAAAAAGTAATCTTGGTTGTAGTTGGGAGGATGTAGTAATGGTGCATGGGTCAATGCATGTTTCAGTGCATCAAAATATCTATCAGCGACCTCATCCCAAAAGAAAGGAATATTGTATTTCAAAAACCTAGTGAAACCTTTCATTAATTCGGCGTAGTTAGGAATGAATCGACGTAAAAATTTTCTTTCCCTTGCAAAATTTGGATTTGGCGAAGAGTAGAAGGAGGAGGTAAATTTATGATTGCCTCAACTTTCAATGGATCGACACGAATGCCTGATTTTGAGACAATAAATCCCAAAAATTGTCCGGATTGCATGCAGAAAACACATTTGTGAGGATTTAGACAAATATTATAATGCCTACATCATATAAATATGGCTTGTAAATGAGTAATATGATCTACTCTGCGTGAAGAATGAGCAGGAAAATCATCGAGGTAGGGTTGGACAATGTGCTTAATGTCGTGAAACGCATAAGACATAGCACTTTGAAAAGTGGCGCCAACATTCTTAAGGCCAAAAGGTAGTTTGTGATAAGAAAAAGTTCCCCATGGACAAATGAAATTTTTTTTAGGTTGATCTGCAGGGAGTATGTTTAATTGATTGTATCCGGAAAATCCATCCATGAATGAGAACATTGCGCTTCCAGCACAATCGTCAATAATTTGATCGATGTAAGGGGTTGGATAATTATCTTTTGGAAAAGCTCGATTTATATCCCTATAATTGATACATACTCGTATTTTTCCTTGTTTTTTATTGGCCAGAACAATATTAGATACCCAGTCTGTTAATGGGATCAGATAAATCAAAACCTGCACGAAGTAATTTTTCAACTTCAGCTTTAATAGTGGCAAATTTTCTTGGATGTACCTGACGTAATCTTTGTCTAACGGGTTTAGCATCCAGGTATGTCCTAATTTCATGAAAAAAAATTGACATATCGATTCCTGGCATTTCTTCATATAACCAGGTGAAAATGTCGCGGAATTCCTGAAGTAGGGCTTTATATGCTTGGATTTCATCAGGCGTACAAGAAGCACCTATATGAATGTTTTCAACAATTCCAGGTTTTACTGAAATGTCAAGAGGAATCGTTGTAGAAATATTTTCTAAATTCAATTCAGAATCAATATGTGAGAGAGGATTTTGAGGTTCTTTGACATAATCAGTGGTAAAAATGGAGAAAAAATCATTCTCAAAATGATCGAGATCAGGTAAAAACGAAGACCTATGATGAAGATCTTCCCATGGTAACTCATTTGCCGAAAAGAATTCACAAATATGTTCATCAGTATTGAATACTTGTTGAGCAGGATCCGGAATTGGTGTTGAAGCTAAACTTGATATTGAAAATGACTCCAGATTGATCACATTCACTGGATCAGAGTCAGTTGAAGGAGTATCATAAAATGATTTTACATTTTGATATGCTAACTCAAAAGGACTCAAAGGCATCGGGCCATCAAAATAATCCAATTATGATTCTAAAGGTACTATCCAAGGATCATCAAAGGAAATAGTACTTGATGTAATCATATTGATATTAGCAATAGGAATTTATACGTTGGGATCATGCAAGGAAAAAGTTCCCAGTAAAGTTGAATCTTTAATCAAACCTACTCTGACATCATTATAAGGGATAGTCGATTTTCCGATATGTTGGATGCTATCAGTAGAGGTTGGGTTAGATGAATTATATGAGAGCTGATCTACTTTAACAATATTTCCTTTATTAGGAAACATGACGAGACGAAATATCGATGATACAACAACATTCATGGCGTAAGAACAACTACGACCCAAGAGAAGGTTGTAATCTAGAGGGGCATCAACCACTTCCACATATAGATTAACCATTTTACCTTCGACCTCTATTGGTAGATCTTGTAAGATACCATACGGTTGAAAACCTCTTCTGTCAAAAGCTTTAAGAATAGTTGGTGATTGGTTAATGGTCAGAGAACCAAGTTATTTCCAAAATTTTAATGACATAATACACATAGAAGCCCCTTCATCAAAAACAGTACGAAAGATACGTTTGTTTTTTACTATTACCAGAATCTGAAAAGCCATTTGATGGGGTAGGCGGGGTGTAAAATTCGCTAAATTGAAGATCATGAGGTTAGAATCCTGGAGATCTACAGCTCCTAAGGCTGACAAAATTAATTTTCTTTGGGCTGGGCATGATTTCAATACTTCCAAAGCCGACATTGCTGAAGGGGAAATTTCCAAATGTTCAACAATATTGTAATTTTAAGTAGCTCTCGCATGTGGATTGAAAGCTAATTTACGAAGTACACCTTTAGCAAGCGGTTTAATCACTAATTCAAGATTTTATTTTTCAATCTGTAATGGATCAAAAACTGAGGGAGATGTATTTGATGTAGAAATGGATGTTTCTGCTTCTTTACTAGTATTTTTACTACCATAATCTTGTGATCGCGTCGCAACCATCAAGATATTCTCAAGTGCATTGGAGGAAGATCCAACCATGTTACTATCTTGAGCGGGAAAGGGATCCTTCAAGATAGAAGGTATAGGCGAACCCTTAAAGAATTTTGATACCTCAGCTCTATGCGGGCATTATTTTTTAAAATGATCCTCATCATAGATTAGACAAGGATATCGATGTCTACATTTTTTGTCAGTTGGTTCAGTTGTATCGTTTTTATCTTTTGAAGATTTTTTCTTTTTATTATTACCTTTTTTCTTACCACTAGTTTTAGATTTGGTAGTAGATGACTCTATAACATGAATATCGGTGGAAGCTTCTAGGGAAGAATCTCCTTTGGGTGAATCGGGTAAAGTGATAATAGGAGAAGTGGTCTTGGAAGACTTCTTCTTACTTTTACTAGTGCTAATAGAACCAATTACACCATCAGCGGCATGAGAGCCAGAAGGAGTTGTAGTTAATTGACCAGGTCTTGGTAAATCGGGGATTTTATCATACAGAGTACCTAACTGAGTATATACAAGGTCAAGGTACTGAGCCTGAGAAATGAATTCTCTTCTGTAACAACGCCTCCTTTGGCCACATCTTCAGTAATTTTGGGCAATAACGATTTAATAAACCATTCAGCCAAAATTTGATCCGGAATAAAGACTTTCACTAAACGCCTTCTACGTCTCCATTCATGAATGTGATCAGATATGTACGTAGACGTAGACTGTTTTAATAAAGTCAGAAATTCTGTGTTGTTTTCGTATCTGACAGGCAACTAAAAAATGGGTTAAAAAAGTAGTAGCTAGTGCATTAAAAGTATTAAAAGAACTGTGTGGTAACTCAATGTACCATTTGGAAGCTAGACCAATGAGAGTTCTCTGAAAAAGACGCAATCGAATCGAATCATTGATTAGTGAATTGGATGCGCACTAGAGGTGATAAGTCATAACGTGATTAGACTAGTCCTCTCCTGACTTACCTTCAAATTTTGGAATATCACTGGGCAACTTGCTAGGCATCGACGACCAATATGGAAGATAAAAAATGGGATCGTTCGTAAGGCGCGATAGATCCAGTAAATCTAAATTTTCTATGAATGGTAACCGATGGCTAGGGTCTTGATAACCTTGTGTGATCAAACCAGTGCTAGGAGGAGGATATCCAGGATACCGTGGAATTTGATGTGCATTTGGAATCGTGATACCTCTTGGGTAACCAAGATTAATCGGACCATACTGGGGTGGTTGAGGTACTTGATAAGTATACACAGGGTACTGCTGATACTGATATACTGGATTTTGTGTAGTCTATCCAAATTGATATTTTCCCAGGTACAGTTGATAAGTAAACTGTGGTTGAATAGAGACAATCGTACTAGTACCATCTTGTCCTGTAGGCATCTGGACCGTAGTCTGAATTGTAGGTCCTGACTATGGCACAGAGGCTTAAGGGATTTGCACTGATGCAGGGATAGAAGAAACCAAAGCTACAGATACTCCAGAAATAGGTGTTATAGGTTGAACAGAAATTGCAGTAGCTACAGCAGTATGAGGTGGAGTCTGAGGTGTACTAGGCCCAAGCTACTGAACAAAACCAGGTGCAGGGACTTGAACAGTAGGCTGGACAGGTTGCTAGGTTGGACCAGAAACTATAGGTTGTCCAAGTTGATTAGGTAACTGCACATTAGGTTGCATATTCTGTTGAATTTGAGATGGATTCCACACCATGTTCATTCCGAGGTATTGACCTGTAGAAGGTTGTGCATATGAAGGACCATAGCTTGGTTGAACGTAGGGTTGATAATTAACTGGTAAATTTCTAGCTCCTTGTAATAATGGTTGACCGAAAGGAGGTTGGAAACCTTGAGTTGGGTACTGACCTTGAGGTTGATAACCTTGAGGCATGTACTGAAACTGGGGTTGACCTTGGGGTATGTACTGTCCTTGAGGTTGATAATATTGAGGTATGTACTGTCCTTGAGGCTATTCTCCAGGTAAATAATATTTTCCTACAGTTTTTCCTGGTAAAACATTACCTTGAGGTTGCCCTCCAGGCAGTAACTGACTTCCTTGTGGTTTCCCCCCAGCCAGTAACTGACTACCTTGAGGTTGCCCCCCAAGCGGTAACTGACTACCTTGAGGTTGCCCCCTAGGTGGTAACTGACTACCTTGAGGTTGAGGATTTGGAATATTATTCGACATCATAAAAATTTGTTTCGCATTCAAATTTTCAGTTTTAGTTCCATTTGTACCAGATGATAACACTTTTTAAGCTGGTCGAGGAGTTTCTCCTAAGAAAGTACCAGAGAGTGACTGGTACCCTGAAGGAACAGAAGGACCACCGTATAAAAAATTTTCCGAATATTGGGAAAACATAGATGACTCACTTGACATAGTAGATGAAGGATAATAACCTCTTGGTGTAGGATGAAAAGGAATTCGGGGTGGTGAAAAACTAAGACCCCGGTTTTCTAAAAAATCTGTCAATGATAAATACCAAGTGTCAGCTCTAAAAGGACTTAGAATATTGATTCACGCTCCCTAAGATTCAAATTTCTTTGGGTTTCGGGAAGAGTTACGTCTTCGTCTCGACCTTCAAGTTCTTCAATAGATATGAGGTCAGAAGGAAGATTTTCAGTAATGCAATGTCTTACCCTAGGTGACCCAGGATCACTAGAAGTCAAAGTAACAAATCCTAAAGATGGTTCCAATACAGTAGGTTCAGTGTCAGGCTCAGAAATTTCAGGTTCTTTAGCTAATTCACTGGAAGGAGAAATACTACGAGTAACTTCGGAAATTGAAATTGGCTCTTGAGTATGCTATGTTGTTTGTGATTGATAATCAGGACGAATAACTATAGATGACTCTCCTATTTCTGTTGATCTAATTCTAATGTCACTAGGCGATACTAGAGCTCGCAGCCCTTCAAGTTGGCTTGGTGTATACTCAGGGGGCTTCCCCTGGAGTCTACGCAATTGTCTTGGTAATTCAGCCACGATTAAAAATTATTAATCACACCCAATCAAAGAAAATTTCAATGAAAACTCCTAGAGTCGCTAAGGAAACAAACAAATGAACCACACGCCTAAAAATCTAACAGATCAAACCACACACAAACAGTAACTTCCCACACTAAAAGCACTAGTTGGTGATGAAATCCAACATCGTAGTATTTTAATGTAGAAAGGGCGGTTGGAATAGTTACCCCGCCAACCTGCTTAATGGAACAGACCGATGCAAGTTTCTCCACTTAAACCATCTCGAGTGAAGATAACCCTCCGGAGAGTCCAATTGAGTCTAGTTGATGTCTACTCCAGGTACAGTGGGATCTTTCCTCCACCGTCACCTTAGGAAAAACCGTAAGATTATGGTCACTATGGTTACCAACAGGAACTAATATACCTGGGGGAACAATCTACAATCTGACATACGCGCAAGGGCAGAGTAACAAAGCTCAATCCCCTTTAACGCTCCTTGACATAATCCAAGGTATACCAACAAGTGACACCAGGCTCCTCGATAATGGTCTATCAGAGGTTTACCGTTGTTAATATGTGCACATCTTCTATCGTTCCCAATGAGATAGAACTAATTATCCCACTGGTTTAGATATGACCTCGTGCTTGACTCCTGTAAGAGGAGCTTCCCAGAGCATACAAGTGACTATTGGATTTTTTCCTACTGTAAGATCAACCACTTGTTTGTTTTAATTGTCTTGGAGAGTTAATTACTCCCTACTCCAAGACACTAGTCTAAGCTATATTGGTGAAAAGAGCCCTAGAAATATAAAAATTACTAGATTGATTTTATTTTAAGCATTGATTTTAAGAGGTTGTTTCTTAGGAAAATAGGTGTGAAAGTGAAACTGATGATATGTGGTGACCTGACTCAAAACATACTAAAAATGCACCTATTATGAGAAACAATTCTTGTTCTTTCAATGAATTCTATCTAAAGGAAGAGTTGAGAAATGCAATCTTTTAAAAACAAATCTTTCCTTCAAATAAGAATAAATGAAAAGAAATCTAATTTCAAAGAGAGCTCAAAATGATCTATTGCTAAATAAGAAATCCCTTTTATTCAAGATCGAAACTACAAACCAAGTTTTTCTTCAAAAAAACACTATAATTTATAGAAATAATACTCAAAGCTAAAAACACTAATTTTGAGATCTAAAAATTATAAAGACTAAATCTGAATTAAAACTTCAAATATTTTGAGGATGTATTTCTTAGCTTGTAATCTAACTAAGAAAATATTTTCTTGGATCAGCAAGAACTCAAAAAACATCAAATTTTGGTTTTTTAAGTGAAATTCCAAACTTATCAACAAATTTTTTTTAAAGATTTGCAAATGAGAAAACGAGATCTAAATCTTATAAAACAATTTCTGCTATAATGTCAGACTTAGCAAGAAAACAAGTAAATATCAGTGATCTAAAGTTATACCAAGGTTTCTAATGTTTGAGCGGGATAAAGACAAAGCAAAAATCATTATAACATGCAGATCTTTTAGAAAATCATTCAAAACTAAAAATACTGAAATAAACTCTTAACCAAAACTTCTTGATAGAAGATACAAGTCTGGGTATTCACTAAGAATATAACAAACTAATCTAGAAAAGAGAATTTTAAGACCTTCCAAAAATTTTCACAGGGTCCACAGGATTCAGTGCAAACCAGTGCGGTCCCGCACTGTGGGTACAAGAAAAGTGCGGATCTGCCTGCACTGTCTATAAAAGAAAAGAGCGAACACAATAAAACTAAAGAAAAAATAAAAAACTCTAAATCATTTCTCAGGGATTCTACAGGGATAAACTACCCAAGCCAGTATAAATCAATCAAAATCAGAAAAAATAAATTCACAAGTCAAGAATAAATGAAATAAAAGTTTAAGATCCACTCCCCAGTGGAGTCGCCATTTTGTTGGACGAATAAGTCATTCTTGCAAACAAGACAGACCTCCCAAGTGTCCTATGGACAGCTAGCAACAAATGGACAAATAAAAACTATTTTCTATAGATATTGTTTGACATGGAATTAATTATAACAGGGTTTTAGAAACCTACTTGTAGTCCAGTGTTGATCTTCTTTCCAGTGGCTTGAAGAAAGTCGTCGTCAAGGATCTGCAATCACAAACACAAGAAAATATCAAAAGCACCTGTATAATAAATCAATTCATAAATCAAACATCTATCAAGATGATCAAGGAATTCAAGAATTGAAATAATCAATTAAATAGTCCATTGAGAAAACAATATTCATTCGTATTAACTTAAATAAGAAGAGCCTTACAACCGTGTCCACCTTGATGTCATACAGGCCTTCCTCAGGTCCGGAATAGGCATTTCCTTTACTCTGACCAGCCTTGCACTCTTCCAACCGAGATACATACAAGTATGTAATCTTTCCCACGTGAAATCTCAGCTAAAAGGGTCTAAGTTTCAACAGCACTTCACCTCCAATAATACTAAAGCTTGAACTCCCTTTGAGGCTGCCCTATGCCTCTTTCTATAGTGAAAGAGAGGAGGTTACAGCTCCAAACAAGAAGGGATAGGATCCTCCTTCAAAGGGATTAGCTCCTTACATCAAGGGGTTAGCTCCTTAACGGATGGGATGCATGAACCTGAAAAGAGCGGTCTTTCCACCGCAGGAATGTTTCTAGAAGCTTCCAATAATGACTCAAATTGAGCTTCTAGATTTTACTTGTACCCTTTTTTACCTTTTACAGGGGTCTATACCTTTAATAAATAAAAAGTGTGGTTAGCTCCGCATGATTTAGAGCAAGAAAGTGTGGCACCGTAGGCAATGTTAAGAGAAAATGCGGTACAAGTGTTTTTAAGACATTTATGAGATTTTCTCTTAATTTCAAGGCTTGAATTTAGGAACTTTGATATTGTAGACTTCTAAGGGAGTACTAAAATGTCATGGTGACAAATTTCAGTGTAACACTATGGTCAGATTTGGTAAAAGAAGAGTTTTTGTGAAATACCAGGGATGGATCCTCATCCAAGATTGATGATGAGGAAAATTGTGTCGTGGTTGGTAAGGAAAAGAAGGGGAAGGGGAGGAAGTCCCATTCCAAATCTGAGACTGGAAAAGAATGCAAGAAGCATGACATGTCAAAGGTGAAATTTTTTCACTGTCATGATTATGGACACTATGCCACAAATTTTCCCCAAAAGAAGAAGAGCTACAAGAAGGCTCCAGGAGCTACAATGGGTGAAGCTTTGGCCTCACAGTTTGAGTTGGAATTCTCTCTCATCGCATGCATAGTATCAACTGTGATGGGAACTATGTGGTACTTGGATAGTGGAGCATCTTTCCACATGACAGGAAACAAAGAACTCTTTAGTAGCTTGGAGGAGAAGGATCTTCAGATGCACATTGAGATGGGTGATGACGGGAGGTATAACACTATCGGGATTGGTATAGTCACTTTCTAGAGACATTCAGGTAAACCTTTCATATTAAAATATGTCATGCATGTACTAGGCTTGAAAAATAATTTAGTTTCAGTTGCTATGTTGGAGGATCTTGGATATGATGTGGTTTTCAGTGAAGGAAAGGTGTTCCTTCCTCACAAAGCCACAACACTGGTAAAGAAGATTGGCGTTCGTGTGAAGAACCTCTTCAAACTTGATGTAGATGGCTGTGCATAATTCAGCTGTAAATCAGGGAAGGAGGTGAGATGAGATATAGGTGATTTATAGCACATGAGATTGGGCCATCTACACCACAATGCTTTGAGGATCATGCAACAGATTTCTACAAGTCTTCCAAGGGGTACTCTTGCATAGATAGGCACATGCAAGGGATGTACCATGGGGAAGTATACTAAATCCCCTTTTCATGATAAGAGAACTAAGCAGTGGAAATCCTTGAGAGAGTTCACGAAGACGTGTGTGGACCATTCTCAATAGCTTCCACAACAAAGCACAGGTATTATGTGATTTTTTTTAATGATTTTTCTAAAAAGTGTTGGATCTTCTTTATGCAGAATAAAGATCAGACGTTCTCCAATTTTTGTGAGTTCAAAGCATTGGTAGAGAAAGATACAGGGAAGAAGTTGAAGGCTCTAAGGAGCAACAATGGTGGTGAGTATATCTCTAATGAATTAAATAATTTCTATGCCAAAGAAGGAATTCAGAGAGAATTGATTGCACCTCATAACCCATAAAAGAATGGGGTTGCAGAAAGAAATAACATAACAATTGTGGGAGAAGCATGAGCTATGTTACAATATCAGGGCCTATCGTTGCATTTGTTGGAAGATACATGCAACACAATGGTATTTGTGCATAACCGTAGTCCTCATCGGATACTTGGCATGAGTACACCATAGGAGGCTTTATCAGGTAAGAAACCAAATGTTTCATATTTTAAAAATTTTGGCTTATCTATCTATTTCCATGTGACCAAAGAGGCCAGGAAGAAGCTAGAACCAAAAATAGAGGTTGGGATATTTGTGGGGTACACTAACACTCCCCACAACTATCAATTGTATTTTTTGGCTAAGAAGATGACAATTGTCAGGAGATACATTAAATTTGATGAGGAGAAAGCCATGCGATTGACACTTGAGAGGGAGCTTGACTTGCATGAAGATGAAGAACTCTTAGTTCCAAAGGATGAACCTTAGGATGTGGAAAAACCACAAGCAGAGGATCAGGTAGTGGCAGAAACCACTCATGCAGAGCCATCCACCAGAAATGGTAGGAAGCGCATAAGAGAGGCTGACAAATTGATGCTACATGCGATAAAGCATATAGGTGCACCTACATCACAGCGCAGGCAGAGAAGGTCCCCAGACAAGTATACTGGATACATGGCTCTTATGAGCGAGTGTATTTTGATAGAACTGTCCTCTTTTGAGGAATAAATGCAACAACCAACATGGGTTGGTGCCATGGTTGAGTAGTATGACTCCATTATCAGAAATAGTGCATGGGAAGTGGTCTGAATACTAGTGGGGAAGTCAGTGGTTGGATCTAGGTGGATCTACAAGGTGAAGCAACCAACAGATGGGAGTGTGCAGAAATACAAGACTAGATTTGTGGTCCAAGGATTCTCACAGGTAGAGGGGATTTCCTATGAGGAGACTTTTGCACTGGTTGCAAGGTACTCATTTATTAGATCCATCCTTGCACTCTCCACGCAGATGGGGTGGTAGATACATCAGATGGATATAAATAAAACCTTTCTCAATGGAGTTATTGAGGAATAAGTGTACATTGAGCAACCAAAAGGTTTTGAGACCTTTGACATGGATTTGCATGTGTGCAGAATCAATATAGCACTATATGGGTTGAAGCAAGCACCTCGTGCTTGGTACACCAAGATCGACAGCTATTTCACTGGGTTGGGATTCACAAAGAGTGAAGCGGATGCAAACCTATATCATATTGTGGTTGATGGTAAGATTTTGATTATTATAATTTATGTTGATGATCTTATACTGACATGTGATGAGAAGCTCATAACTTCTTGCAAAGAGGATATTGCAAGAGAGTTTGAGATGAAGTAAATAGGGCTCTTGCACTATTTCCTTGGCTTGCAAATATGGCAAAGAGATGGGGAGCTATATGTATCTCAGGGAAAGTATGCCAAGGAGATTCTGAGGAAGCTTCACATGGAGGGCAACCAACCCATGGAGACTCCTCTTGTAGAAAACTGGAGGAAGGAGGATGCTACTTCAGGTAAGGTAGTGGATGCTACTTTTTATAGGCAGATTGTGGTTTCACTTATGTATTGGGTGAACACACAACCAGACATATGCTACGCAATTAACCAACTGAGTCAAGCTATGGTTAAGACTACCAAGCTCTTTTGGAAGGCAGGGAAGCATATTTTGAGATATATCAGGGGCACTAGAGAGTATGGATTATGGTACAAACAAACATAGGGAGTGAAGCTTCAAGGCTTCACTGATGCAGATTGAGCGGGTAGTCCATCAGACAAGAAGAGCACATCAGAGGCATCTTTAGAATAGGATCAACAGTAGTTTCTTGGTATAACAGGAAGCAGAGATAAATTACACTCATTTTAGCCGAGGCAGAGCACATGGCATCTAGTCAGGCTGCATGTGAGGCCATCTGGATGAGGAAGATACTTGTTGGTTTGTTTGGTCATGAGATGGATCCGACGGTGATACATTGTGATAACCAGAGTTGCATAAAACTCTTGGTTAATCCAGTATTCCATGACAGGTCCAAGAATATTGACATCTGGTACCACCAACTGATAGATTTTGTTTAGAGGTGCATTATGTTGTTGCATTACATTCCCATGGAAGATTAGGATGCAGATATCTTGATGAAGGAACTTGCGAAGAAAAAATTTGAATACCACAGAGGCAGGATCGAGGTAGCAGATAATCCCTTTGTTGTTGAGAGAGAGTGTTGAAATTCAACAATAAAATGCACCACATAATAGTGTGGGATTATAGTCACACATGAGTGAGGAATTCAGTGACACATTAGTGCTAAAAATGGGCGACCAATTTTTAAATAAATTGTAATCTTATCTCATAACAACTTGTAATAGTTAACTAAGTGTGATATATTTAGTTAGCTCAAGAATTTAGAGTTGAGGGTCAAGGTGAGGCATGTGGAGTGATTCTAATATTTACAGGGTCCAGTTGTAGTTGTAGCACTAGTGTGGTGTGAGTGTAATCAATTAACTCAAATGAATTGATTAAAAATTTAACTAGTTCTAACTAAGTGATGAGCTAGTGAGAGGTCAAGTGAATTAAATTAGATTTAATTCCCAAGTAGTGATCTATAAATTAACTGATGATTCGCTATTAATAGTTGCATGAATGTGAATTATGATGACGACCCAGTTGAGACAAAGGTTAAATGTAAGTAAACTATCAATTGTATTATTAGTGAATTGCCTGAGCATAGTTATAAAGCCACGGGATGCCCATAATGGATTGTGCAGTCAAGGAAGGTTGAAATTCCTATATAATAGGAATTATTTTTCCTAGGTATTGCGTGAGCAAGACAGGCTGAAGGTGGGTAGGAAATTGGCTATGTATTGGTCCAATTTTCCCTAGATCAATGTGAGACAATTGGTAGAGTATATGAGGTTGTGGTGAGCACACATGCATTGTATGGTTTCATGATTCCTTGGTTGATTATACAATAAATATGGAGGGGTTTTGAGCAGTTTCTTTCCCCGGGAAAATATTGTGTTGTGCAATTGATTTACTTATATCTCTTACTTGCATGTGTTTGAGCATTCATGATTTATATTCCACAAATTTTGTAGAAGGATTCAATATATTTTTTTAGTACATTGCAAGATCGGATTGAATCCATTGGTCTAATTTATACAAGGATCAAATAGGTATGATCAAGAAGCTTCTAGTTGGGATATATTCACCCAACAATTCTCTTATAACTTAATTTTATTTTTAATTTTCATTGAGTCATGTGCACGGTCTACAGTGGAAGATAGAGTGTAGGTTTCAATGGAATAAATTGCGAATGCACAAAAACTGACTAGGAAAAGCGTGTAAGTCATAACAAATAGGTAAAAATACCATGTTACCAAAAATTCATAATTTCTTCAATGTTTTGAGATGTTTGACTTGAAAGGGAGTGCCTTGGAACATAATTATGGATGGCAAAAGATCCATATTAACTGTCAAGTGTCATGGTGACAAAATGACGTGTAACATGCCATCTTCCCAAAACTCTCCAGAATTTCCTTAATCACCTACATAAATCTTCATTCACTGGTATTGATTCAATTCTTTCTCAAACTTATCAAATGCATGAGAATAATTTAGAAAAACACTTTTCGGTCAATATTACCTGTATGTCATAAATGCATAATTTCATCAGAGAATCACCAAGAAGGCTTGTTACCCTCTCTTACTAGATGCAATAAGATAAATTATCCTATGCATTCATATCAAGTATCCAATAACTAATTAAACCATGGAATGGATTCATAACCAGAGCACATCATAAAATAGGGAATATACCATGCACATAACCAACACTTAGCCATAATAGAACCACAACAAACCAGTCATGAAATCATACATTAAATTAAAAATTGTGCTCATTGTTAGTGTCTGTGAGTTCAGCCAATAACCAGTGATCAAATTTTTCTCTTTCAAGTTGTTGATATAGTCCTAGGTAAAATTATATATTTTCAAATGAATTCTCAAATAAAATTTGTTCATTGGTTATTGTGTCTAGGTCACTACTACTCCCTCCACCTGATATGAGTCTTCATCTCTGATTATGGTCATGCCTTCATTCGAGTGTCGTAGGTAATTAAAAAGATAATATTTCATCATTTAGGTCATGTTATAGGTTTTCATATGACATGTCATCATAATTTCATTCATTTAAAAGCAAGAAAAAATCATGTTCACCATTTGAGTCATCATAAAGGGAGTTAGCAGCTTAGGAACAAAATGAATATAGGTAAGGGTAACATTTAATTTCAAATAAGATCACAATGTAGTCACATCACATCATTTCTAAAAAATATCAATGATTTCACCTCCATAACTCCTCCTTTCATCAGTTTTCTTACAAAAAGTCAGTGAATTACCCTCTCCTAGGGTTTCGCTACGTTTTTAGTCTCTTAGTCATTTTCTTTCATTTTTGTCATCAAACCCCTGCATTAGATTCTCAAAAACTCTCATTAATACTCCATCCATATCCCTTAACCTTTTACCATGCCCATTCCCATCATTTCCCTCACTTTCCCATAAACCCTAGCCTATTGTAACACCTTTGACACTTTCCTAGGCTAGGGCTATGTTATGCAATTTTATACCCCTTACCCTCACTCATTTCCAAAAATTACACCTCCCTACACTCCCTAACATATATCCCTACCCTCCAAAATTTTCCCAAGAATTTATACACTCTCAAACCATTTCATCTCCCTTCATTCATAAAACTGTCCCAAATCCCCTGTTTTCCTAAAACTAAACCTTAATTCCCCTTCCTAGTGAGATAGGGTTTCAAAATGGATTTAGAAACCAAAAACAATGATAAGAGGAAGAATAAAGGAGAGTGGATAATTAGGTATGATCCCACCAAATTCCAAGAAATCATAGCCTCACCTTTCCTCAAGAAATCTTTCCAAGATGTGGGCTATCTAGGGTTTACATTGCACACATGGACAATTCTACTTGAAAATTAGATTCTGAAGTAAGGAAGATGAATTTGAAAAAATTAAAAGAGGGTTTTGTCCATCATAGAAAAAGGAACAAAAAAATCCTTCATTGTATTCACATGTGTTATTATTTGAGAGAAATGCCCAAATTACAGTTGCTGCAGGAGGTTTCCTGCACTTTTGGACAGCTGGACTTCAAGTCAACATTTTAGGGGTTTGGAGAAGGTTTTTGTAGTGATTAATGACTCCATCGTGTAGAATGCATCATAAGCTTTCCAACCATACCACTTTCAGCCCAAAAATCATCTATAAAGGCCTCCAAACACCCTCTCAAATAGCATGTTGCACTTATGCTAAGAGCTTGTTGCGCTTCTGCAAGTTTTAGCGACCAATTTCAAACTTGGACTTTGAACAAATGGAAAATTATTTTTGAATATTGGAGCAGGTTTTTGTTAATAACATACCAAATAACCATAACCTCTCTCAGTTTTAAAAAAAAATTTATTTTTAGAGAGATATTTCTCCACTATTGAGCCCTATGTTTGGGAAATATTTGGTCATTTTTGCAATTTTTGGAAATTCCTCACTGCCAAAAGCACAATGCCTTGGTGTTGTGCTTTTTCCTGAGGGCTAAAAATCACAAAAATTATATGTGCATGGATATATTGTGACCTACACATATCAGAAATCTATATTTTGTGCCATGTCAGTCTTCTGTTTGGAAAAAAACTGCCAAAAAACCACTATCTGCCAATATTATTTTCACCCTGGCAGTGTGCTTTTCTCAGAATTTGTTGTGCTTTTCCCTGGTGGTCAAAATTTCGAGTTTTGTCAATCAAATTCAAATCCAAATGATGCAATTTGTCTTGTTTTGATTTGAAATGATGTAAATGAATGTAATTGAGCTTGTTAATGTAAATTTGATGTAATTATGAAGGTCATTAATGATAGAAAGGTAAGTCAAAGGCTAAAATGTGAGTTTGTTCTAACCTCCCTAGTCTTAGGTTTGGTTTGAGAAATTTGTGTAAAATAATCCTAGCATGAGGGATTCTACCCCTGAGAGAGGGGAAGATGGTTTTTGTTTTATATGTAGCTTGCTTTCATTCAGATTCAAGGTTGGACATCAGAGAGTAGAAGGCTTGGAGCTTTGTGTACAATTTATTTTTGCATAAATACAAGGCCAATTACACCTATGATATAGGGATTCATGTAGCATGATTTTGTGGTAGTGTTTTTTCTTCTGTAAATCACTTTTATGAATGCTTATATCTCCTTCTTTCAATATATTTTCTTTTAGTGATCTTCCTATACATTGTTAAACATAATTCTCAAGTTTATGCTATGTTTTGGTAGAAATTTCATGTTTTTGTTTTTTGATCTTCTGATAAATGAACTCATGTGTGTCATGCTCATTTTGAACCTTTGATTTTCCACCCTAAACTAAAATTGAAAACCTCAAAGCTTCAGTGAACATACCATCCTTGCCCCTTTGTATCCCTGCAACTGAAATACTTTACAGTTGACCTAGTTTCTTTGACCTCTCCTCCTGATCCAGCTAAAGCCCTAAATTTGAAAACCCTAGAGATCAATACATAGAATAATATATTTTTACACTTTTTAGTCAACTTGTGGGTTGTAAGATCACATGTGGGTTGTAAGATCACAAGGAGAGCCCTCTCTGATTTCGTAGGGCTAGCTAACAAATCCTAAGTGGTTCGTGGTTGCCTCCTTCGGTTTCCATTCTCAGCCTTGGGACACTATGGAGGATAAAACTCATTCTTCTCAATAATAATCAATACATAATAATATACGCCAATACCAACAATGTTAGTAACTTCCACGTATCATCCAGCCATATATTAGGCTAAACCAAATATTTCTTTCATTAAATTACCCCTGTGTCATATTCCAAACATTAATTTGGGATCTCATGGGATAAATCAAAACAAAACCAACTAGGGAATCTAGAGGCTAAACCACCTCAACCCTCAAACATAATTATTTCACCTAAACCAGTCCAGAAATCACCAAACCAACACAACCTTGGGTGCCTCAGAATTTCCTCACCATACCCATAGGAATTTTCTTGTCTCCACCCACCTGTCAATGGATTCCCAAAGAAAACTATCTCCACCCCCAACCCTTGGGATTTTCCTGACATCACCACTCCCATATTTGAAATATTTTGGCAACCCAAATCTCAACCAAGAATGAATCCCATCACACCATGGATATATAGGAAATAAAAAGGAAAGGATGAAACCAATGTCAATCTGGGAAAATCCCATTCTAATGACAAAAAAATAACATGTAAACTAGATGCATGCACCATGTATTCAAATTCCAACAAGGAAATCACACATGCGACTTGTTACATGCAAAATATTCCTATTGTAGATGCTCCTCCAATATTTTCCTTGCGCTCCCTTGATTTTTTTTTTCTTGCATGCTTGTGCCCAAGTGCTCTCTCTCTTTCTCTCTCTCTCTCTCTCTCCTCTTAGAGTTCGATTTCTGAAACTGATCAAAATTTGAGCCAAAACTTATCAAAAGTTGTCAATTGTTTCTCTAATGTATTTTTATCATTCATGTCTAATGTCTCTTCCATTTTCCTTTTTTCTTTCATTTTCCTTTATTGTATCTCTAATTTCCCTTGCATGCATATTATTTTCCCTTCATCTTCCTTTTCTTCTATTTTCCTTTATTTCTTGAATTAATTATCATTTAATGCCTTTTTCCTTTTCCAATTCCAATGCCAATTTCCATAGCCATTAATTAACCACAAGTGATACCCAGTTTACTGTTTTTCCCTCCATTCCACTTGGAATACATGTCCCATGACCGTTGTCTTATTTTTTCCTTTATAATGTCCTTCCAATTACATAAAAAGTAAACCTGGGGTTGTTACAAACACCTACCCCTTGGGGAACACCATCCTTGGTGTTCTATGAAAATTATGACCAGAAAACCGTTGAAAACAAAACATACTTCTTATTGGAGCTTTACAACATAGCTCGTTGTAGAATTTACAATGACAAACTGTTGAAAACATGGAAAAAATACCACTTATTGGAGCTTTATAACACAACTCGATGTCGTATATACAATGATATACATACATACATACATACACACACACAGATATATATATATATATATATATATATATATATATATATATATACCAAACACTCATTTTCTTCAACTATCAAATAAAGAAGGATATAATTCCTACATCCGATCAACCATCTCCCATGTAGTTTCATTGAGACCAAAGTGCTTCCATTGCACTTTAACTTCCTCTATTTCCTGGTTCTAGAGCATGAGTTGTTTTCAGTGCAATATGAATTGTGGCTCTGCCTGGAACTCTCCCTCTGGTTCCACTTGCAATAAAAACCAATCAATCACATGATCAATATCCTGTAGAGATCTCTTAAGCAACAAAACATGGAAAAAATCATGGAATTTGACCAATGGTTGAAAATAATTTCTATAGGACATTGTTCCAATCCTCTCAAGGATCTCAAAAGGCCCACAATATTGAGGTGTTAGCTTGGCACATGACCCAATCCTCAAGGAACTCTTCTTTGAATTGATATGCAAGTAAACATGATCCCCAACCTGAAACTCCTTGAATGCTCTATGCTGATCTGTGTAACTATTCTACCTATCCTGTGCTACCCTTAAATTATTTTTAATAACCTACATCTCTTTCTTTATCTCTTCCAATATATTCAGTCTGATCAACACCATGTTCATTGGATCACTCCATCTGATAGGATTGTTATAATGTGGCACGAAGAGAGCCTAAAATGGACTCATCTTCAAGTATTAATGATACCCATTATTATAAGAAAACTCCACCAGTGGAATATACTCCTCCTACTTTCTTTTTTAATGCATGACATACATTCTCAACATATCCTCAAGAATAGTGTTAACCCTATATGTATTTTTGTTTATTTGCAGACGATAAGTTGCACTGGAAGCTAACTTTTTCCCCAAGCCTCCAAATAACTTCTTGTAAAACCCAGAAGTTAACTTGGCATCTTTGTATGATATAATATTCTTGGGAACTCCATGCAACCTCTCTATCTCCTTGATGAAGATCTGAGCTACCTCACTTACTTAATTATTATACTTCATCACAATGAAGTGAGTTACCATGCTCAACCTATCAACCAAAACCACGATGGAGTCATGTTTCCTCGATGTACTAGGTAATCATGTAATAAATTCCATGGAAATGACCTATTATTTCCATTCCGGAATCAGAATAGGCTACAAAAAACTAGTTGGATGCTTTCATTCATATTTCACCTATTGATAGTCCAAGCACCTTGCAACAAACTCAACCACCTATTTCTTAAAATTCAGGCAGCAGTGGAACTTCTTAACATTTTTCAAAGTCTTATAGTATCCTGGGTGGCCTGAATATGGATTATAATGAAATTATCTCAAGATAAGCTTCTTAAACACGTTAATGTTTAGCACATGATAAATCCTACTCTTGAATCTAACCAAGTCATCTATTGTGAGGTGATACTCCTCATCTCTATAACATTCAACTTGCTGCTGCAATATCTAGTTCAACTGTTGGTACTTCTCATCATGCTACCCTTCCTGTAAGATTCACTCCTATAAATCTATCCCATAAGAGCTCACAACTGAAATATGATTTAACTGCACTCTTCTACTCTGTTCTCCTTACCTTTGTTGTATCTGAACTCAAAATAAAAATCATTGAGTACAAAATCATCTAGCTTTGCTTGCATTCAATTTGGCCTGGCCAAACAAATACCTCAACTTGTTGTGATCACTCATCAAGACGAAAATCTTATGAAGGAGATAATGCATCCACATATTCAACTCATGAACTATTAATACCAAGCCAAGATCATGATTCACATAGTTCTTCCCATGCTCATTCAACTTCATTCATTCATAGTGTTATGAAACCAGCTCCAAAAATAGACGAACAGAGAGATCTACGCCTTATAAATCAACCACTTCAAGGGCGAAACCTCCAATACATAACATAAATTAACAATTCTTAGATGATACAAATGACAAAAACTCCTTCTATATATAGGACTCCATGGGATCACAATCTAATCCTAGCCGACCTAACAGTAATAGTGTAAGGGAACAATAATAACAACATTAGGGGTACAGGGTAACAACAATAACAATAAGGAGGTTACACTAACAACAATAAGGGAATATACTAGTAATATAGAGACCTAACATGCCCCTCTCCTTCAAAAAAGTGTTGTCCTCAATGCATGAGTAGCTCTAGATGCTTCCGTATAAAATTCCCATCCTCCCATGTAGAATCTTTAGTGGGTAAGTTCTTCCACTTGATGAGATACTCTAAAATTGATCGATTTCATAGCTCTCAACTCTTGTTTCCGTGATTGCTTCAGGTTCCAATATGATTTTTCCTTCCTCATCAAGTTCTGGAAATATTTTTTGATTTGTAATTTTGTCACATATAACCTTCTTTAAGCATGAAACATGGAAAACTGGATGCACTCGTGAAGAAGCAAGAAGCTCCAATTTGTATGCCATAGTACCAATCTTTAGCAACACCTTGTAATTACCATAGTACTTTGGCGATAATTTATTATCCTTCTTAGCTTGCTTGGGGGAAATTTGTTTGTATGGTTATAGCCGTAAAAATACCCAGTCTCCCACATCAAAACTCCTCTTGCTGCGATGTTGATCTGCTTGTTGTTTCATTCGATTTTGTACCAAATTTAGGTTATCTTTTAAGAGTTGGAGAACTTGTTGTTGATGCTCGATGTGATATTCCACTACTTGAACCTTAGAATTTTCTCTTAAATATGATGTGATGGATGGTGGATGATATCCATCAAGTGCCATAAATGGGTTCATTTTTGCTGCAGTATGGAGGGACGTGTTATACCACCATTCAGTGAGAGGTAACCACTTAACCCATTGTGTTTTCTTATCAGATACAAAAAAATGAAGATATACTTCCAAAAATTTATTCACTATCTCAATTTGACCATTAGATTGAGGATGATAAGATGAGCTATGAGCTAGTTGAGTACCCAAACAAGAAAATAATTATGTCCAAAAATTTCCAGTAAAAATGGGATCTCTATCACTTACAATAATCTTTGGTTTCCATGTAGCTTTTGAATTGTTTCCATAAATGCAGTAGCAACTGTACTTGCTTTAAATGGATGATATAATGAACAAAAGTGTGCATAATTGTTAATTCTATCAACTACCACCATGATGACACTCTTTCCTTTGGACTTAGGTAAACCTGTGATAAATTCCATTGAAATATCCTCTCAACATTGACTTGGAATGGATAAAGGTTGTAGAAGAACCAGGGTATTAATTTTCTCAACTTTATTTTTCTGGAAAACCAAACATTCCGCCACAAAATTTTGAATATAAGATTTAAGGCCATCCCAAAAAAAATTTGTCTTCACCCTGTGGTAACTTTTAAAAATCCTAAGTGTCCTCCTAAGGAGAAGTGTGCAATTCCAAAATAATATTTTTTTTAGTTGGGAATTATTACAAATATATAAGCGATATTTGTACCATAAGGAATCATTTTTCCAACTAAATATATCAGATGTACGAGGATTTTGCTGCAACTTTTGAATGAGTGGCCACACTTGTTCATCCTTCTTCCATTCATTCCTTGTTTCGGTTATCCAATATAGTTGGATAATAGAAATTGCACAAAGCAATGCTTCCACCTCTTCATCCTTTCTTGAGAGTGCATCTGCAACAAAATTTAGCTTCCCTTTTTTGTAGATGGTTTCAAAGTCATAGCCCAACATATTTGTGACCCATTTTTGTTTCTTTTCTGAAGATAGTCTTTGTTCCAAAAAGTGCTTAAGACTATCATGATCAGTTTTTACCTTGAAGTGTCTTCCCATTAGGTAACATCGACATTTCTTTAGTGCACGTAGTATTTCCAACATTTCTTTCTCATAAATAGCTTTCTGTAAATACTTTCCTTTGATTGGATGAATTTCAAAAGCAATGGGTCTTCCTTCTTGCATTAAAACAATGCCAATTCCATTTCCTGAGGCATCACATTCCACAATAAAGGTTTTTGTGAAGTCTGGCATAGCTAAGACTGGTGCTAGGCACATGCCTCTTTAAGATGTTCAAAGGCCTTAGTTGCTTCAAGAGTCCATGAAAAGCATCTTTCTTCAATAATATTGTTAGAGGTGCTGCTATTCTCCCATAATTCTTAACAAAATTGTGATAATACACTATTAACCCGAGAAATCCTTGCAACTTATTTATGGTTGTGGGGACTTTCCATTCCTTAATGGCTTTAATTTTGTTAGGGTCCACCTTAACACCCTCATGAGTTACAATATGACTCAGATATTTGACCTCTTATGCTCCAAAGAAACATTTGGATGTTTTTTCATATAATTGTTTCTCCTCCAATATTTTGAGCACCCTGTCAACATGTTGAACACGATCCTTCCAAGACCTGCTGTAGATTAGTATATCATCAAAAAATACTAACACAAATTTTCTAAGGAAGTGTTTGAAAATGGAATTTATCAACCCTTGAAATGTAGAAGGTGCATTGGTAAGGCCAAAAGCCATGAACAAAAATTCATAATGACCATCATGAGTTTGAAATGATGTTTTTGGAATATCTTCCATCTTCATTCTAATTTGATGGGATCCTGAACGAATATCCAACTTGGTAAAAAACATTTCGCCATGTAATTAATCCAATAATTCATCAATCATAGGAATGTGAAATTTATCTTGAATAGTGAGCTTATTGAGCTCCCTATAATCTAGAAACATGCACCATGATCCATCCTTCTTGTGCACCAATACTACTGGAGCAGAGAAAGAACTTTGGCTAGGTTGAATTATACCAACCTCTAACATTTCTGCAATCATACGTTAAATTTCTCTCTTTTGGTCATAGGGATGCCTATAAAGCCTAATTTTTGGAGGAACACTTCCTGGAATCAAATGAATAGCATGATCATGATCAAGAATAGGTGGGAGTCCTTTGGGAGTTTCAAACACCTTGGAATGATTGTCCAAGAATTTTTGGAGATCTGGAGAAATAGATGAATTTGATGTTGGAACTTGTAGTGAGCATAATTATGCAATTATGCCTCATTGTTCTTTATTCAGAAGCTTTGTCATAACATTAGAGCTTATTATCTTTCCTGGCTTCCCTGCGATACCCCATAATTCGACTTCCTTTCCTTCCAAAAAAAAATTCAAGAAAATTTCTTAAAAATTAAAAGCTACCATCCCCAAAGATTGTAACCATTGTACTCCTAGTACAACATCAGCACCTCCCATTGGAATGGAAAGCATTGGACTATTCAATACATATTCCCCCATGGTTAGCTTGAAATTATGACATTTTCCAAAGAAATTTATAGTTCCTCCATTTGCAACCATCACTTGACATTATGGTGTTGGGTATAGGAAACAATTCAATTCCTTGGATACCTTACAATGGACAAAATTATGGGTACTACCCGAATCAATCAACAATATTACCTTTTTCTTCTTGATATGTTCTTCTATATTGAGAGTTTGAGGAGTGGTAATACCTTCCAATGCATTACACAATATGGTCGGACTCATTTCTTCTTCTTCTATGGTTGGTTCCTGGTGTATATCCTCTTCTTTTGAGGTTTCTTGTTCATTTTCTTCCTCCTCTTCACAATCTATGTAAAATAATTTCTTCTCAGCACACTAATGACCTTTAGTGTATTTGTTATCACAATTGTAGCAAAGCCATTTTTCTCTTTTTTCTTCCAATTTTTGCGGTGTCAGCCTTGTAGGTTGTTGAAGTCTAGGAGTAGCAACAATTCCATATTTATAGATGTGAGTGGTAGGATTCCTTGTCGCCATAATTTTACATTCAATGTTTCTTACCAATATGAATGCCTTCTCCAATGAATCAGGTTCCCAAATGCGAATTTAATGTTGGATGTTATCCTTTAAATTCCCTATGAAGACATCAATCATGTGTTCCTTTGGAATATCAATTACCCTTATATTCAATTTTTGTAAGTCCTCAATGTGCTCCACCACTGGACCCTTTTGTTTGAGATTTATCAATTGGCTAAAGAAGGTGTTGCTCTTTGTATCCCCATAATGTGCTATAATTTCCTCCGTAAAAATTGACCAAGTGACAATTGTTTTACGGGAGCAAAGCCATCGAACCATACAAATTTATTTTGTTCTAAATTTGAAGTTTCAATGTGTACCCTTTGTGTGTTTTGCACATTATTGTGATCAAAATATTGTTCCATCTGTAGTATCCATGTTATGGGATCCTTGCCATCAAACTTCCTCATATCCATCTTTGGAATATGGTGGTTCTTACATTAAACATTAGAGTTTATAAAATCACGATTAAAATTTATTTTTTTCTCATCATGTGTTTCCTCTACTATCTTTTTGCCATTAGGAAACATTTCTTGTATCAACTTTGTCAAACCTTCCATGTCTTCTTTTAGATCATTCTTCATGTTTTCCATGTTGTCTTTCATGTCATCCATCTTAGCTTCCATGCCTTTCTTCAAACAATCCATCTTAGATTCTACTCCTTTCTTCAAAACTTCCATTTCATTTTTTGTTGCTCTTTGCGAGAGCGAAATTTGGTGCACTTGCTCTTGTAATTTTGACATGTCATGTTGCAGTTCTTCATCTTCATGAGTCATATTAGAGACTTCTAAAGGCTTAATGGGTGTTGAATTATTTTTAGGGGGAATTTTAGAACCCAATTCTGATATATGTTCTACAATATGCCCTTGGAATAAATTCAAACTGATTTTCACACAAGGCTTATGCAATTCAGGAAAAAAATTACACACCTTTTTCCTGATTTTAAGGAGCTCAATAATGAAACTGAATTATCTCTGTATTTGCAGATCTTCAATATCTGAAATTAGGCCCTATAGTATCCCTCTAAATTTTCTTTCAAATGCCATGGGTCTGACCTGATTTGGATTCTTCAAGGAAAAACTAAACCCAATCTCCCACAATTACCTAATTATGGACTGGTTCAGTAGAGCGAAATTGTACAGTGTTCCACGTGTCATTGTTTCCTCCTTTGGCTCTGAAATTGATACATGCGAAACTACAGTTCATGTACTTGTGGCCAATTTTTACAGAATTCCAATCCGATACTCAGAGAGAGAGAGAGTTATGATAATTTTCCCATGGTCACCTCTATGAGATGAAATTCAGGAGCCTGAAAAAATCCTAACTTCCATAGATCATATCTCCGCAAATTTTGTGAACCAGGATCTGACATTTTTACAAGACGTTCCTCAGGATTTATGTTTTTCTCTATAAAAATTTTAGCTTCTGAACCTTAGTTAAAAAAAAGTTATAGTGACACTTCCATGATGACCTGTTTTAGGTCAAATTCGAGAGCCTGAAAAAGCCCTAACTTCCATAGATCATATCTCTGAAAATATTGTGAATGAAGATTTGAAAATTTTACACGACGTTCCTTAGGATTTCGTCATAACATTATAACAATTTTATATTCTTAAACTTTGTAGAAAAATGTTTATAGCGAAAATGTCACGATGACATGTTTGGAGTAGCGAAACCCTAGAATCCAAAGCTCTGATACAAAATTTTATGAAACCAACTCCAAATATAGAAGAGCAGAGAGATCAATTCCTTACAAATCAGCCACTTCGAGGAGGCAACCTCCAATACATTACACAAATGAACAATTCTTGGATGATACAAATGAAAAAACCTCCTTCTATATATAGGAGTCCATGGGATCACAATATAATCCTAGCCAACCTAACAATAATAATGTAAGGGCACAATAATAACAATATTGGGGTTACAGGGGTACAACAATAACAATAAGGGGGTTACACTAACAACAATAAGGGACTATAATAGTAATATAGGGACTTAACACATAGCAAACCACATGTACTCCCTACATTAGAACTCCACCAAGTCCTTCCTTACAATAATTTATATAAACCAAAAACTCCTTATCATGATTCGTAATATTCAAAACTAGAGCATTGCTAAGAAACTAGTTCAACTACTCAAAACTAGTTGCACACTTAGCAACCCATTTAAACTTCTTCCCTTTCCTATGCAAAGATGTGATAATAGCCAATATTGGAGAATTTCCTGATGCACCACCTGTAATAACCTGTTAGTCCCATGAATGATCTCTCTTCATCTACATTCTTTTGAGCTAGCAACTAAATCATACCCTTAATATTTTCCAAATCCACAACTATCATTCCTTGGAAACAACATGTCCCAATTAATGAATTTGATTCTGAAAGAATCTACACTTACTGAGCTTGAAATACAATTGATGCTCTCTCAACAATATCAATATTGCTTCTAGGTTCTCTGCATGCTCCTCCTATTTCTTTGAATATACCAATATATCATCAACAAGTACTATCACCCACTTATACATATAAGGTCACAACACATTGTCCATGAAACACATGAAGGTGGTTTGAGAATTGGTGAGACCAAAAGGAACCACCACAAATTCATAGTGCCCATACCTTGTATGAAATTTAGTTGTGTAGATGTCTTCTTCTTTGATTCACACATGATGATATCATGATCTTAGTTCAAACTTCGAAAGTATTGTTACTCCCTTTAGCCGATTGAAAAAATCATCACTATGAGGAAATGGATACATGTTCTTGATAGTCACATTGTTCATCTGTCTATGATCAATGCACAATTTGAGAGTATCATCATTCTTCTTTACAAATAACACTAGTGCACCCCAGGGTGACACACTTGTCCTTATGTATCCATTTTCAAGCATTTATTTAAGCTACAAATTCAATTCCACCAACTCTAGAGTGCTCATCCTTTACGCTGCCTTAGATTTTGGTGCTACCCCCAGTAGCAACTCAATAGAGAAATCCACCTCTCTATGAGGAGGAAACTCTAGAATATCTTCATGAAACACATTCTGAAACTATTGTAAGACAAGATACTTCCAGAAGTATTCATAATCCTCTTATTCCTTCCTTTCGTCACTGGAAACATGAACTGCAAACAATACACACCCTTTCTTGCAGTTGCACTTAACTTTCATAGTTGTAACCATTGTCACTGATGTTGACTTCTTCATTCCCTGCAAGAATTTATTTTCTCCATCATCATTCAGGTGCTCAATGGCCCTGTCATATAAATCTACCTTAGTTTTGTGAGTAAACAACCAATCCATGCCCAAAAGCATATTATTCTCACCCAAAGGAAGCACATTTTTTTTTTTTTGTAGGCATACAATTAAGCTCAAATGCAAAAGATATCACCCAATGATGAACTCTTCTCTTGGCCCGTGTAGCCAACTGCACCAACCAAGATTTTTCATGCACTTATTTATTAAAATGACACTAATCCACCATGTTAGGTCTAACATAACTATAATTAGATCTAGAATCAATAAAAATGGAATCAACTTGATCACAAAGCTTACCTTCCATCTCATTAATATATTCCTAATGGTCTACCTTCATGTTATCAAGTGTTTCATAAATCCGAGGAATTCTATGACCTATATCCCCAAATTGTGCCTCTTGAGCACTGTAGATATGTGGCCTACTACCCTAGTACAATGGACATTCCTTCTTGCGATGGTCTTTACCACAAATCTAACACTTCAACTGTTCCTTGCCACTGCCTTTATTTTTCCACTCTCCATGTTGAAACCCATGTCCTTTCTTAGTTGCATTAAAATTCTTATAAGGGGCTGCATTTTATTTCTTACCTGCATCCTAATATATTCCTCACTTCTTGGATCATTTTCCTTTTGTACTCTCATTACCTTTCCAGTCACACTTGAACTCAATCTTGCGCTTTGACTGCTCATAACAATTCTTTAAATTCCTGATAGCTTCCTCCAATGATAGAGTCTTATCAAACTAAATCTGATATTTAAATGAAAATTGAAATCCATTGATGACCCTTTAAAAATTTTCTTTATCATCCTTGAGATAGGAAACATGCATCAAAAACTCTATAAATCTAGTTGCATACTCCTCATATGTCAGCGAACCCATCCTAATCTCAATTGAAATCCATTGTTGGCATTTTTGTCATAATGTCTCTCATACATGTAATTCTTCCTGAAGATTCTTTCAAAATCATCCCAAGTCAGCTTCTCTTCTCTGATTATGTTTTATTTTCCTTTGAGGCTGAAGATGTCTATCTTGGCTCTCATGTTCTCTGAAGTAGTCATATAACCTGAAGAATTTATGCATCCCAAGAATCCACACTTCTACATCTTATAATTTCTTCATTTCCCCATCAAAATTAGGAGGCTTGGATTTCTTAAAATCCTCTGGAAAATACTCACTCCTCCTATGATTCTGGTAGTGATGACGATGATATCTCCTAAAAGAAGTGATGGAATAAAACCCATGCATACTAGTCCTCTTTTCAGGTGTATCCAAGAGTCTTCCACTCCTAATTGTATCATCCTTTTCCAACCTATACCTTCTTCAAGACCTGCTTCCATATACCCCATTAGTACTTTCCTCCTACCTATATCCATGAATGATCCCCAGCTGTCCCTAGTTTTGTAAGTCTGAAATGCTTTGAAGAATCACTACATTGACTTCAGCTTGTTTTTCTTGATCCTTTGTAACTCTTTCATGTGCCTCAATCAACTTGTTCTTATCTGCCTTATAGCTTCAAATATTTTGCCTCATACTCCTTAATGTATCTACTATATCAGGAGAATATTCCTCTCCTTTATGCTCAACCGGCTTTTCACATCCCATTGATTTCACTTCAGGATTGTACGAGGAGTCATGTGAACTGTAATTCACCATTCCACTCTTCATCTTAATTTTGGCATTTTATTTCATATAAATATACCATGTTAGATAAACCAGATAGAAGATATAATCAAATTCATACCTCAATGCATCTTAAGGGAGGCTTTTACATCTGCCAAGTCAGTCAAAATTATCCCGATATATGGTAATAGAAAAATAATATCAACATCATGATTCATGCATGATAATAATCCATAACTATAACAATAACCACATGCATCATGACCATAACCATTTGCATTTAACCCAAGTTCCAGTATTGTAAACCTCACTTTGATACCACTCTATAACACTAGTACCAGAGAAAGGTTTATATAGAATACAACTGCTCTAATACCACCCTGTAACACCCCACCCCATATTTACCCGCTTTCACAATCTCTCCAGTGTAAACATGATTTGATAGTTACTATTACATGACCTGAAAACCAAGTTCCATTTATGGAAGTGGGTTCTACTAATCGAAAACTCACTGAAACCTATCAAGGCCACCAGATCACCTAGGTGTCAGACAACAACCACTGATGATCAAACCCTGAGCTAGAAATTTCTATTTACCAAACTCTAACTCCCAACCACATGCATTCCAAAGTGTGCATGTCGTTGGAAAGCTCCATTCGCATGCATAATCCTTCCTCCATGTGCTTGTAGTTGGAATTTCCCAATTCAAAGGGTGCAGATACTAGAGTTTTAGGAACTTTTCCAGAGATTCTTCCTAGAACTGCCCAAAACTCTCTACAATTTTCTTAATCGCCTACAAAAAGATTCATTCAATAGTCTTGACTCTTTTTTTTCTCAAACTTATCAAATACATGAGAATCACTTAGAAAAACACTTTGTGGCCTAGGTACCTATAGGTCATAAATGCATTGGAGAACTTTTGAGGTCTAAAATGGGCCTCCTAAGTAAAATGCACAACCAAAATATACTTTATAAGAACCAATATGATTCAATATGATCATTTCAACCATGGGGGATGATTCACCATTTTGGCATAAAAAAGTAAAAGGATTAAAAAATAGTAAAATAATAAAACTACTTTTTCAACTTATCTCCCTAAGGTCTTACTCAAATTTCAAGATGGAGTACTCGTTGGATGCAAAATTTAATTCCTCATCCAAGGAGTACCCATGTTGCATAATTTTGATGGGCCTTGCTACACAAAAAATCAGAAATACATGAAAAAATGTGATTTTAGTCACATTTTTCATGTAATAGGGTCCATCAAAAGTATGAAACATGGGTAATCCTTGGATGAGGAATAAAATTATGCATCCAACGAGTGTTCCCAGCTAAAATTTGAGTAAACCCATAAGAAGAAAATTTGAAAAGACGAGTTGAAAAAGTAGTTTTTTCTTTTTTCCCTCTAAAATTTGATGATGTAATCTAATATTATTTTATTATTCCCACTATTATTTTATAATTTTCTTAGGATGCCCATTTTAGACCTCAAAATGCCCCTAATGGCATAGTTTCATCAAAGAATCACCAAGAAGGCTTGTTGTCCTCTCTTACTAGATGCAATAACATACATTATCCTATGCATTAATATCAAGTAGACAATAACTCATTAATCCATGGAATGGATTTATAACTAGAGCACATCATAAAATAAGGAATATACCATGAATATATAACCAACACTTAACTAGAATAGAACCATGAAAAAATATTCATGAAACCATACATAAAATTAGAACGTGTGCTCATTATTATCAATATGAATCAATACATAATAACATATGCAAATTCCAACCGAGTCAGGGACTTCCAGGTACCACCCGACCATAGATTGGGTTGAAAAAAATATTTCTTTCATCCAATCAACCTTGTGCCATATTCCAAGCATGAATGTGGATCCGTTAGGACTGGGTTTTGTCGGGCCTCTGTCGTTAATCAAAATTCACCAAGGTTCATTTCTCCTTATTTGCAGTCATTAAAGAGTAATTCTGGAGTTCAGGGTTTAGTCTTCAGAGGTAGGCTAGAGGAAGCTTCAGTAAGTCTTCATTTCAGGAATGTCGTCATAAATAAGGCGAGATTGGATCCTCTTCAAAACTTTGTTTTGCATGAAGAAGTCATCGTTAAACATAAGTTTTAAGGATGAACAGGTGAATTTATTTTAAAAATGTGTCGCAAATTCTCCAAATTTCCTTTCAAATAAGCAGCCTTGTTTACATATTCTCAAAGCAAATTTCCATGCCCTATGAGAATTTGGTGCCCTATGAGATAAACATAAATCCATCAATGGAAAATCAGAACACAATACCCAAACCTAGAGAATAAGCCACAAATTGATTGCTATAGGTTTTTGGTATGATATTTTATCATAGACAGAGTTAAGAATTTTATGGTTAAAATAATAAGAGAAACAAAGGCTTGATTGGTTTAGATGTCATGGTTCAAGAAGCCATTTATGTATCCACACCGAAGTAGTGCTTAATTTCCAAATACTTTCAGCTCAGATTTCATAGCAAATTTACTTGGGATATTTTGATGAGGGGTCGATTTGGCGATGTATTATTTTCATGTGTATGTTAATAAGGACTAACTGCTTTCGGTACAAAGTGTTTGGCATGCCCTTTTCAAAGAAGAAACTTTTAGACAATGTAAAGCCAGGCACAAAATTGTTTCTTTTCGAGTATGAAACTAGAAAGCTTTGGGGTATATATGAAGCAGCATTGGCTAATGCATTTGGGTCTGCAGAAAACATGGTTGCCACCTCTTTTGACAGTAGAGCTGTTACAGTTTTATAATTCGGCCCATGAAACACTCTCAAATTTGGAAAGGCTTGGCGCATCGATATTGCATGGTGTTGATGTAACCACAATGGAGGAGCACCATATCATAAGGAAGATGAAGTTCCATAGAATTGTCTACAACTTCCCTCATGCTGGACATGAATCCGATTTAGCAGTTATCAACAAGCACCTTCACTTGTTGAAGATGTTTTTCAAGATGCACAGACAATGGTAAGAGTTTGGGATCGGCATCAGTATTGCCTCAACAAAATTCATTTCCTTTAACATGTGAAGGTGCACTGCTGGTGTTTACTTCTGCCTTCTCATCTGTTGCACCTGAGGAATATGTGAAGAGAAACTATGCTAACAATATTTCAGAATACAACACAGTTCTTGGATCTCTTAATGCACAAAGAAGAAATTTCTTGCTGCGGGATGTTTATGATGACATGTTATTGGATGGAGTCCAGCCAATTCGGGACACTTTTCACACTTTGATTGTAGGTGCAATGAAAGGAGCTAGACTCCAAGATGCTCTTTACTTCATGGATGAGATGAAATCCACGGGCCAGATACCACAATATATAACTTCATTATATCAACATGTGGGAAGAACAAGAATTCCGACTGTGCTATTCAGGTTTTGGAGGAAATGAAGCGGTGTGGAGTAAAGCCAAGGGGACAAACATATATAGCACTTTTATGTGCTTGTGCATCTTGTGGCCGAGTTGAAGGTCGAGCGACCCACCTGGGCAGAGCGACCCACTTGGGTGATTTCCGCAGTGCAAAATTACAACGTGAGCGACCCACCTGGGCAGAGCGACCCACTTGGAGGAGAGCGACCCACTTGCTAACAGAGTTCAGAAAATTTGTGTTTGCGCCCAATTTCAATTTTAATCGTCTCCAACAACTTGCAAACAGGTTTCTAATGGTTACTCAGTGATTTTTGAACAAGTTATGGAGATACATGAAGAGATTATTAGGAGTGGGTTTCAATTTAATGACATTGTGGCACATGCTCAAAAATACCTGTGCAAAACGCATCCTGAAATATACTGCGCACTTAAGGACAATGTATGGAACACTCAGTCAAAGAAATTGCATCTTTTTGTGGTTGAGGAATTGTTTTACAGGTATACCTTACAAGGCTATCCCACTATCTCAAAAAAGAGGCATGAATGCGATTCTCTCTTACAGGAAAGCACCTTGTATATGTCGTGGATGTTATTTAGATTAGCTGTTGCAAGAAGAAATGAATTGCGCTGGAGATCTCAAGGTGAAATGCGGAGCGTTTTCATAAGGGGAAATTGAAAGCGAAATTGCCAGCTGGATTGTTCATTTCTGTAATCAAAAGCAGAGTTCAAAAAGCGTTTTGTTTAAAAGTAAATTTTTATTCAAATATCGAATGCCAAGGTCAAAACCAAAAATAAACAAGGACACCTGTTACCAAATGAATAGGATTCGATTCCTATTTCCAGACTTTATTCAATGGGATCTGCGCTCCATGTGTCGGCCATCAGAGGATTTTTAGAGGAACGCTATTTTATTTTAGAATAGAGGAAACGCTCTTTTCTATTGTTGTAACTGCAGGTGAAACAGCGCCCCTGTTTTGGGGTCGATTTGTTTTTTCTAGAATAGTTTATTTAAATGTATTAAAATAATCATTTGGAGGTGAGAGTTTGGAGAGCTAGTGTAGGAGAAAATTAGAGCTTTATTGTACAGTCTTAGACAGAGATTTTAATGAAGAGATACAGCTCTGTTTTTTGAGATTCTTGTGGCTTGAAATTTAGCAAATGTTTTTCCTTTTGTTTCATATGTCATTGTTATGTTCACAGTTCATTAATCGCCATTTCAATATTGAATGTTTCTAAGTGAGAAAGGCAGAATTCAATTTATTTTCTCTGTCTTGAGGAAGTATTCATAGTTAATGTTTTCTTCTGTTCGACAAGGATCCATCTTCTATGCCCTTGTCGACTTCTCAACAGTCTTGTCATTCCGTTTATCTCAATTTAATTGCTAAACTTCATGCTTACCTTGCCTCAGGAGATAATCTGCATTCTTTATTTAATCTCTGCTCTTGTTGTCTTTGCCTCACACAGCCCAGAAAACCCCATTATTTATTAAAAAACCCCTTTCTATCAATTTACTAGCCTAAAATCAAGATCAGTTTTCCTTATCGGTCATCTCAGCCCCTTGAAGATCCTTTTGCCGAGATAGACCCGGAGAGAGCCCTCTCCTGTCCTCGTAGGGCTAGCTACGAGGCTAAGGTTGGTTTGATGTTGCCTCGAGTTTTGCCTTCTTCAGCCTGAGGCAGATTCGAGCGCTAACATAGTGGCGACCATATTGGGGAAGATCTTTCCCCGGTAAAGGATAACAAAGTTGCAGATCTGATGCTGATGGTGGACAGCAGTCAGACACCGCAAGGCTGAAATCATTCACCCCGCGACTTCACACACTAAACAATCCAGACAATCAAATGCTCCATGGTGATTTCACTGCAGGCAGATCAGTAGCTTCAGAATTGTCAAGATGGACCGGATTGCAAGAAGATACGCTCCCATGAGCCGAGATCACATTCCAGGTTTTCCGAATAAGATGCCCAAGGTGGATTGGTCAAGAAATCTGCCTACGTTTAACAATGATGGTAAGAAAGATGCTGCTTTACATTTAGTCAGATTTCACATGCATATTCGCAAGTTGAGGGTGGATTTTCCTGAAGATTGCTTGATGAAGATATTCTTAGCCACTCTGGAAGGTGAAGCTCAGTCATGGTATGAAAATTTTCCGCTGGCCTGTATTTACTGTTTAAAGGACTTTCATGCCCTGTTCATTGAAAGATATCAAATGTCTTATCCGTCATTAAATTTAGTTCATGATTGTTGTAAATATGCTTCTACTTTTATTGAAAGTCTTGAGAAATATTATGAAGATGATAATTTCATGGATGATGAGATCATGGAAGCCCTATACGAGAATCCATTTCAGCAGAATGAAGAGAACCTAAAGGATACCTATCAAGGTGCTCAGGAGACTTTGCAGCAGGTTGATGGCCATATGGCTGAAAATGATGAAAGGCAGAATGTCATTTCAGATCTGCCCACGGAAGACAACAGCATGCAAGTAAGTCCAGTTCCAATTGCAGATTGTGATAATGTCCAGACAGCTTCTTCAGATTCAGATTCAGATCATGATGACCAAGCATATCTTGTGCTGAAGCCCATCGAGGAGAACTCTGCTGTTGAAATCATCTGGGATGCAGAAGACACAGTAATGGATCCAAATGTTCTCAGTCATACTGTCAGCCCATCATTAGAACACAGCCTTCATGAAGAGGCAATCCAGTCAGTTCATGAAAGACAGAATGAGATCTTTGTGCAAGTAAGTGATAAATCTCCTTTCAATAACTCAGTAATGAATGATAGTTTGAATGCCCTGCCATATGAAGATAATTACTGTTTAAGCAGAAGAAAACAAAAGGCATTGTCTCCTTTGTCTGAAGATGAGATAGATCTACTTTTGAAAGGTCATGTTTCAGCCAAAACTACAACAGATTTGCAGTGCATACATAATCATGAAAGTGTTGGTGCAATTTCTTCCTCTGTTGAAAAAGATGATTGTCTTGTAATCAGTTGTGTAGATCAGCAAACAGATAATTTTTTCCTTCACAAAGATGATAAGGCTGTCATGTTTGATAATCTTGAAGATTGTTTTTTGTTTAAAAATGATCTAGATCATGAAGTTGAAGAGTATATGTCAGAATTTCTCATGGTCAAGAAACCTACAGCTAACACTCAGATAGCAGATCTGTGCATTTCTATCCCTCAGAAATCAATTGTCCTTTCAGATCAGAGTGAGGTGATTACTAGTATTTTTGCAGCTGGATTTCCAGATAAGCCAGTGCTTCAGGATTTTCAAGACCCCTTCAGCATTCTTCTGCAAACATTAGAAAGGATAAATATTGCCTGGTTTATTATCATCAAGGTTCATCTCTTGTCATTTGCAGTCACTGATGTTACTCTGGTCCAGAAAAGAGTCATTTTAATTCTTGAGTTCAGGGTTTAGTTTTCAGAGGTAGGCTAGAGGAAGCTTCAGTAAGTCTTCATTTCAGGAATGTCGTCATAAATAAGGCGAGATTGATTCTTCTTCAAAACCCTGTTTTGAAGAAGAAGTCATCAAATATGTTTTTATGATGAATATGTAATTTGTCAAAATGCTGCAAATTCTCCAGCTCTTCAAATGGCAACCTTGTTTCAGCTTCAGCAGCTCTATGCCCTATGAGATAAACAGAAATCCATCAGTCAGTTGATCAGAAACACAATACCTAAAGCTAGAGAATAAGCCACAAATTCTGGATTACAGAGTTTCCTTTTTGGAATGATATTTTATTGCAGATGGAGTTATCAATTTTATGGTTAAAATACCAGAGGAAACAAAGGCTTGATTGGCTTTAGATGTCATGGTTCAAGAAGCCATTTATGTATCCACACTGCAGGCTTAATTTCCAAATATTTCTCGTTCAGATTTCATAGCAAATTTACTTGGGAGATTTTGATGAGGGGTCAGATTTCAAGGGGTTATTTTCATGTGTAATGTTAGAATAAGGACTAACTGCTTTCGGTACAAAGTGTTTGGCATGCCCTTTTCAAAGAAGAAACTTTTAGACAATGTAAAGCCAGGCACAAAATTGTTTCTTTTCGAGTATGAAGCTAGAAAGCTTTGGGGTATATATGAAACAGCATTGGCTAATGCATTTGGGTCTGCAGAAAACATGGTTGCCACCTCTTTTGACAGTAGAGCTGTTACAGTTTTATAATTCGGCCCATGAAACACTCTCAAATTTGGAAAGGCTTGGAGCATCGATATTGCATGGTGTTGATGTAACCACAATGGAGGAGCACCATATCATAAGGAAGATGAAGTTCCATAGAATTGTCTACAACTTCCCTCATGCTGGACAGGAATCCGATTTAGCAGTTATCAACAAGCACCGTCACTTGTTGAAGATGTTTTTCAAGATGCACAGACAATGGTAAGAGTTTGGGATCGGCATCAGTATTGCCTCAACAAAATTCATTTCCTTTAACATGTGAAGGTGCACTGCTGGTGTTTACTTCTGCCTTCTCATCTGTTGCACCTGAGGAATATGTGAGGAGAAACTATGCTAACAATATTTCAGAATACAACACAGTTCTTGGATCTCTTAATGCACAGAGAAGAAATTTCTTGCTGCGGATGTTTATGATGACATGTTATTGGATGGAGTCCAGCCAATTCGGGACACTTTTCACACTTTGATTGTAGGTGCAATGAAATGAGCTAGACTCCAAGATTCTCTTTACTTCATGGATGAGATGAAATCCATGGGCCTAATGCCAGATACCACAATATATAACTTCATTATATCAACATGTGGGAAGAACAAGAATTCCGACTGTGCTATTCAGGTTTTGGAGGAAATGAAGCTAGGAGTAAAAGCCGAGGGACAAACATATATAGCACTTTTATGTGCTTGTGCATCTTGTGGCCGAGTTGAAGGTCGAACGACCCACCTGGCGGTAGCGACCCACTTGGGTGATTTCCGCGTTGCAAAATTACAACGTGAGGCCAACCACCGCGGAGTGACCCACTTGGAGGAGAGCCACTCCACTTGCAAACAGAGTTCGTAAAATTTGTGTTTGCGCCCAATTTCGATTTTAATCGTCTCCAACAACTTGCAAACAGGTTTCTAATGGTTACTCAGTGATTTTTGAACAGGTTATGGAGATACATGAAGAGATTATTAGGAGTAGGTTTCAATTTAATGACATTGTGGCACATGCTCAATGATACCTGTGCAAAACGCATCCTGAAATATACTGCGCACTTAAGGACAATGTATGGAACAATCAGTCAAAGAAATTGTGTCTTTTTGTGGTTGAGGAATTGTTTTACAGGTATACCTTACAAGGCTGTCCCACTGTCTCAAAAAAGAGGCATGAATGCGATTCTCTCTTACAGGAAAGCACCTTGTATATGTCTCGAATGTATTGACTTTTCTCGCAATATACTCGCAGTTATCATAATGGATGTGTGGATATTTAACCGGTAGATTTTTTTTTTTTCATCTTATAATTATCATGGCAGAGACTGGGCCTATTGTGGAACAGACAGCATATGCAATTCTTTCGGGCCCTGGCAAGCGAATGCGCTATGTATGCCACTTGTTGGATCACAAGACAGGTAAATCGTTGAAGAAAGAGCACACCAACGTGCGAGTCGAGACAAAGTTTAACAATGGCTCCGGTGTGTTAATATTGAACACTATGTGAATTCATCGAAGTGTGGGTGCGCACAATTCACCAATGGTAACTCATGACTCACAACCTGAGAACAGCTCTTGAAACGTGGATGTTATTTAGATTAGCTGTTGCAAGAAGAAATGAATTGCGCTGGAGATCTCAAGGTGAAATGCGGAGCGTCTTCATAAGGGGAAATTGAAAGCGAAATTGCCAGCTGGATTGTTCATTTCTGTAATCAAAAGCAGAGTTTAAAAGGCGTTTTGTTTAAAAGTAAATTTTTATTCAAATATCGAATGCCGAGGTCAAAACCAAAAATAAACAAAGACACCTGTTACCAAATGAATAGGATTCGATTCCTATTTCCAGACTTTATTCAATGGGATCTGCGTTCCATGTGTCGGCCATCAGAGGATTTTTAGAGGAACGCTGTTTTATTTTAGAATAGAGGAAATGCTCTTTTCTATTGTTGTAACTGCAGGTGAAATAGCGCCCCTGTTTTGGGGTCGATTTGTTTTTTCTAGAATAGTTTATTTAATGTATTAAAATAATCATTTGTGGAAGAAGAGAGAGTTCTGAGAGCTAGTGTAGGAGAAAATTAGAGTTTTATTGTACAGTCTTAGACAGAGATTTTAATGAAGAGATACAGCTCTGTTTTTTGATATTCTTGTGGCTTGAAATTTAGCAAATGTTTTTCCTTTTGTTTCATATGTCATCGTTATGTTCACAGTTCATTAATCGCCATTTCAATATTGAATGTTTCTAAGTGAGAAAGGCAGAATTCAATTTATTTGCTCTGTCTTGAGGAAGTATTCATAGTTAATGTTTTCTTCTGTTCGACAAGGATCCATCTTCTATGCCCTTGTCGACTTCTCAGCAGTCTTGTCATTTCGTTTATCTCAATTTAATTGCTAAAATTCATGCTTACCTTGCCTCAGGAGATAATCTGCATTCTTTATTTAATCTCTGCTCTTGCTTTCTTTGCCTCGCACAGCCCAGAAAACCCCATTATTTATTAAAAAACCCCTTTCTATCAATTTACTAGCCTAAAATCAAGATCATTTTTCCTTATCGGTCGTCTCAGCCCCTTGAAGATCCTTTTGCCGAGATAGACCCGGAGAGAGCCCTCTCCTGTCCTCGTAGGGCTAGCTACGAGGCTAACGTTGGTTTGATGTTGCCTCGAAACTCGCCTTTTTCAGCCTGAGGCAGATTCGAGCGCTAACAAGATCAACGGTCAGCGCTCAATCGCTCTGTCCCTCCGATCGCAATCGCAAGTCCTTCTATTCGCCTCCCGATTGCATCGCAGCCGTCCATTTCCCGCCTATCCAACGGCCCTTATTCCCTCCGATCACAAGTCCTACCGCCATTTCAAAGCCCGCCGATTCGTTTTCCGCCGTCGATCTGATCTGCAGATCAACGGCCAGCGCTTAATCGCACTGGAAGTTCAATCGCATCCCCTTTTGTGCCACCTCCGATTGAGACCCTCCGATTAAATCTGGACCGTCCACGTGTCCAGATCGGACGGTCCAAAACTGCTCCTCCTTATTCTTCTCCCGCTATCCTTTTTTCCTTTCTTTGCAGATCTCCACCGTTGGTTGCCTTCATACGACGGCTACGCTCCTCCCCCGACATCCGAAGCAGTTTTAACCTATTCCCGCAGGATTTCTTAACTGTTGTTGTGTTTTGCAGGTGTTTTAATGGTTTTCCATTATAGAATGAAGGAAAGCCGAGGGATGGGAAAGACATTTCCTGTGCCTTCTGGCTATCTTAAAGAGGCCATTCACGGGGCTCTATTCCACGTCTCGTCAGTACTCTATGAGTATTGATGCCGTAAAGCCCAGTGCGGGTCTGCACATCGACAAGACATTGTTTTTAATCAAACACAGTTAAAGAGTATCAGTTTTGAGAATAAAGCACAGCAGATGAAGATTGAAGACAGTTTTTATGGGGATTACGGCTAAGACAGTTATCAAAAGCCTAATCCCCAAACTAAAACACAGTTTAAATGAAAAAAACTAAAGTGTTTTATCAGACAAAAAGCCTCCACCGCCACATCTGAGGCGAATTGATTCCTCAGCTACCACCGAGCCACCTGGTGCCTCAAACCATTCAACCAAAGGCTGAGTTATTGAAGAAAATCAGATATCCGCCTCCAGCACAGCCAGGGAGTTACTTATGCAAGGAAACTAATGAATAAATATCTGCAGAGTTACTCCAAAACGCAGCATATGAGCCTCAAAGTCAAATGAAACTCACTTCGAGTTTTAAATCATAAATGTAAAAGTTAATGCAGCACTTCCACCTGTAATTTCTCCAATCGATGCCTCTCAAAGGGCCGAGAATTCTTCACTCTGCATTAACTGTCTTTGAGATATTTTGTTAAAATCTCACCTCCTCATCTTCCTATAAATACTTCTACAGAAGAGGGAAAAAGGGTTGGTTGTAGAACTTTGAAATACACTTGAGCTTGAGACTTCTATTTGTACATAGTATTCACTGGCCCTTGAAGCTCTGTTTGTGCTAGAGTAGTTAGGTTGAATAGTGAAGATGATTGCTGAACTGAAACATTGGACTTGAAGTTTGTAGCTGGTTTGACATCAATATAAAAGCTGTTTCATGGGATCCCGATCTATATTGACGGTGATGTTATTCTCATTTGTAACTTGTTGTTTTATTTCTGTTTTCATGTTGTTTCATTTTCCACTGTAAAGAACAGTTTAAACAGGGTTAGGACCTGCTGTATATCAGTAACCTTCTCTGGCTGAGAAATCTTTATTCAAATGTTTTCTTCCAATCTGTGTTATTTAGGAATGACTTAATTCAGTTTTAGGTATGAGAATGCTGGTGTTCCCTCATTTTATCGTCCTAGCTGAATATTATTTCTGAATGTTACTTTCAGTATGTGTTATGTGATGATGAACTGAAGGAAGATATGGTTAGCCCTAGTCCCAGACTTGTCTGCATAACTAACAGATTGTTTCCCTTGGAATGTGTTAAAAGCTGGCTAGTTTAGAAGCACTTGCTAAATCTTAGACCATTCTGTGTTATCTTTGTGTCTCCCCTTGTTTTGTATGTTTTCTATTGGAAGTGTGTCAAAGGCTGGTTGGTTTAAAAGCACTTACCAGATCCTAGTCCGCTTTCGTGTCCTCCTTAAGTGTTTGCCAAAGGCTGACTGGTTTAAAAGTACTTATCAGATCCTAGGCTGCTCTTCGTTCTGCATCTGTTTAATTCCCCTTCTTAGTGTATCACTCCATTCCATAAATCAAAATTTAAAGAAATCCTTAGACATAGATGACTTTCCCCTTGGATCACACTTGATGTTGTTGTTCAATTAAAGCCTAGATATGACTCCATAGCCCAATGGACTAAAAACCAGCGTTATATCTATCTGTCTGCCAAACTGTTCTATTTACTTGCAACTTCTCACTTTTGGAACTTTTTGCATTTAGGTTTTTCCCCTCAAGTAACATTTCATGCTCAACCATCCAAAACAAAACAAAACCCGTGGCCTTCATAACTAGCCTAATATCATTACCCTAAACTTCAAAGACAATATCCATATTTGTACATATTGGAGAGATCCCTCTCCGGATTCAGGAGGGCTAGATCCTAGAATCCCAAAGTTGGTTGAAATGATGTTAACTCTGTGATTGGACTCTCCCAACCTTACTAATAAATTACAGAGACCTAACACCACCATTTCAACGGAAAATGATTTTCTTTGACCGAGTGGAATCCCCAATGTTGAGGAAGTCACTCTCCAACCTTCAACATTTTTGGTGCTAGAAGGAGGGCCATCCGACTATATATGGCATATAAAGATGAATCTCAATTGAAAAGGAAACATAAGAGTCAAACTCCCTCCAAAGATTCTACAACTTCTATATCTCGTTCACTATCTCTTGGTCATAAGTCTAAAGTTGTAGAGCCATTTATTACATCTCCTGAAACATTACCGCATAAAAATTCTTAAAAACATATTCCTGAGTCTCTCGAAGTTCAGTCTTTAATTAAAAGGTTAGAAAAAATATCTATCTCTCAAGATAAGACAACCAATCCAGAAATTTTTGAAGAAAGTATTACATCTAAGTTTCAAGGTATTGGTGTGTTAACTTGATCACTAAGTGAAAAAATAGGGATAAATCCTTTCGAGTTTCCTATTTTATCTCATTGTAAGAAAACAACCACATTATCATCTCAATCAGGTATCAGCGAGATCACATCATCTTCATCCCCATTTACTCCCATCGTCTTCTCTAGTCAACCCATTACTATTCATCAAACCATTTCTACTCAAACAATCAGTGTTGCTATAAGTAGTACTAGTCCAATAGTAAGTTCTTCTCCATCCACATCTACTTCTAGACCTACTAGATCATCTTCACAAACAATAAGTCAAACAATGGCCAACCTACCATGGGTTAATCTGGGTGTTGTTCAAATGGAAAATTTACATCCTCTCTTCGATCTTCCAGAAAAATGGTTACCAAAATATAATCCTGATGATGGCCTTCCTGTTGAAGAAAATCTCATAATTTTATGTTGGCTATGAACCTCCATGGTATGCAACATAAAGATGTGGTAGTGAGATTGTTTCCATATACTTTTTAAGGATCAGCAGGACCTTGGTATTTTCCCTCCATTCTGGTTCTATAGGAGATTGGAATACTTTTAAAGATCTATTTCTTGTTAAATTTGGTGATGATAGGACAATTGCCTCATTAATTAATCATCTTTATAATTTAAAAGCTAATTCAAATGAAAATATCAAAGAATTTAACTCCAGGTTTAACAATTTATTGAATAAAATTCTAGTTGCCTCTAGACCAGGATTGGATGTACAAATAGAATGGTACATATCTTCCCTTCCTTCTAATATAGAAATTTTTGTAGGTAGAGCCAATAAAATCAAACTTGTAGAAAATATGAAAGAAGCTTTATCTGTTGAGAGAATAATTGTAGCTTTAGAGAAGAAGATTGAGTTGGAAGATAAAAAATCTAAAACAGTAACATTTAAAGATGAGCAAAGGAAGAAAACTCCCAAAGATCCGTTTGATCTTAAGGGATTGCAAAAGGTCCTGAAGACCATGTCCAATGAAATTGTTGAAATCAAAAAATAATTTACTGAAACTTCCACTAGAAAACCCTTTAGATCATTTAGAAAGAATTAGTCGCATGTATTACAACCCCCCAATGTTATTTCTAATGTTGAATATGAATAAGAATAAGAAGAATAAACTACAACTTTTGCCGACGAATCTCAAGATGAAGAAGTAGTTGAATTACATGGATTATGGGACTTTGTCTTACATTCCTTTGATGAAGAGATAGAATCTGAGGCTATGCCTATTAGCACTAGAAGTAATAATTTTGCAGAACCAAATCAATCCATACAGAAACATAAAATCCCAACTTCTATTGCTAAAGACAAATCTGTCAATAAAAAACCTCGAGTAAAACCATATCAGCAAGCTATTACTGAATCCCAATCGATCAAATCTATACCCAATCCTCAATCTAAAAATTTGGTAGTATATGACACTATTGAATACAACATTATCGAGGATATGAGGAAGATTAAAGCCACTATTTCTCTTCATGAAGTTAGCAAATTAAAGCAACAACAAAATATTTTATTGAAAGATTTGAATGCGATTACAATATCTCCTCTTCCTTCAATTGTTATTGCTAAAGCTGCTAATGGGATAGGGAAACCTCCAATAAAAAATTCAAACAAAGTTAACGCTTCAAATACTATTTTTATTGGCAATAGATCCAATTCTCACATCCCTCCTTTCCACTTAACCTATGAAATATACAATAGAAACGTTCATAAATGTTTGATTGATTCTAGGGCTTCATCTAATATAATGCCATATTTAGTTTGTGAGAAGTTAAATATCACACCCCATAATTCATCAGTTAGTATAGTTCAATTGGATAAAACATGGTTAATTTCTTAGGATAAATCAATTCGGTAAGTATTCGATTGTCATCAAATCCAAAAGTTGCTCAGATTATCGATATACCGATTGCTGACATCCCTGAATTTTGTGGTTTAGTTCTTAGCAGAGACTGGTCCAAAAACTTACATGGATATTTCGCAATGGATTGGTCCCACATGTGGCTTCCATATAATGGAAAACCAAACCAAATTAGAGTTGATCATGAAAAACATATGAAATACTCAGTTACGGATCTTGGGGAGGAAAATGGACCCATATCATTCAATACAAATATTTTGGGTAATTACTCTGCAAATTCATTCTTGGGGAATTTTAATACTAAAAGTTCACCTTTCTCGATCGATTATGTTGATTCACAAATAGAAAATTTTTCCCAAAATGATTTGAGCAGATGCTTAAATTTTGAAGAAGAAACAATAGTCCATTCTTCGATTTGGAAACTTTTCTTTGATGGATCAAGATCCAATGATGGTGTAGGAGCACGATGCGTGCTTATTAGCCCAAAAGGTGAAAAAACCATGCTATCTTGTAGACTTGAATTTCAATGCACTAAAAATATTGTTGAATACTAAGCATTAGTTCAAGGTGTTCGTAAAGCAATAATTCTTGATATACAATATATTAAGGTATTTGGAGATTCATAAGTTGTCGTAAGATAAGTACAAAATGCTATTCACTATCTCTCAATTCACTTGAAAGATTATCAATCTCTGATTCAAGACCTCACATCTCATTTTTTAGCATTCAATATCTCTCCTATTCCTAGATCACAAAATGCCAATGTTGCATCCAAGTTAATTCCACCAGAAGATTTTAGTCCTGATAGATTCTCTATTGAATTGATTTTTCATCCATCTGTGTCAGATAACATTACTAGTTGGCGAATTTTCAATGATGATAGTGATATTGTAAGTTTTCTTACTTCTGAAAAATCACGTGATGATCAAATTCTAGACGAAGATGAACATTATAATAAAATCAAACAACAAACTAATAAAAATCTTTAACCAAAATCTGTGGTAAAACTTGAATATTTATACAATTTAAAAGACAAATTCAAAAAAATAAAAAATTGCAAACTACAAAGTTCTACTTTAAGGTTTGAATTAGTTAACTTAGGATCTGAAGAAGTACATCAAGATATAAATCTAGGGCTTACCCTTTCATCTAGAAAAAAAAATTCATTCATTTCATTATTGAAAAAAATACAAAGATATTTTTGTGTGGAATTATCAGGATCTTAAAACCTACAACCCATCCATCATTCAACATATTATTCCTATGGTACCCGATGTTAAACCCATCCAGCAGAAGCTCAGGAAAATGCATCCAAATTTGGAAACTAAAATAAAAACTGAGTTAAATAAACTTTTGAAAGCCAAAATCATTTTTCCTGTTAGACATTCAAAATGGGTTTCTAATCTAGTACATGTGAGAAAAAAGAATGGTGATATTGGAATTTTTATTGACTTTAGAAATCTGAACAAAGCATGTCAAAAGGATAATTTTCCTTTACCATCAATGGAACAAGTTTTACAATCACTAGCAGGTTCAGAATTAATGGCTTTTTTAGATGGATTTTCAGGATATAACCAAATTCTGGTTCATCCAGAGGATCATTTGAAAACTAATTTTTGAACAAAGTGGGGAACCTATGCATACCAAAAGATGGCATTCAGATTAATGGATGCAGGAGAAACATTTCAGAAAGCCATGGATATTTGACAGCAACAAGTCTGAAGGTCGGCCCCTAAGGAGAGCTGGTCTGCTATTGTCGCTCAGTCAACATTTCCCTGCTAAAACCCCGTTCTCCTCCTCCACGTGGTCTTCCCCAACTTCTTCGGTTTTATTTATCAAATTCGAGGAATTCGATAAATAAACATATTAAACAACCTTTGAAAATTAAAACATATCTCTCGAGCTTTATATTCTATCGCCAAACCTTATAACCAAGGGTTTAATCCTTCGAACTTTATATAAATACCCGACGCTTTTTTTAAACAAATGATTTCGTAATAAACCTTTGGCTCCGGGCCCCACATCTATAATCAATAGTCCAATCAAATACACGCCCCGTGCCTTGGTTATCCTTCTTGCAACTTCCGAACGTGATCACCGCTCGATTAGCCTTCCTCCAGATCGACAGCTTACCACAATATCGCGCGGGCTCTGATGTCGAACGTTAACATGCGATGGCAATGCAAAAAGGCGGTTTTCGGGGTCCCACCTTAGCTACGTGTCCACTGTTCTATGGAATCGCTTCCAATTTGAAAATATTGCTTATCTCCGCAAAAGCGGTGCGATATGGCAGTCCAGTTTCGCTAATCCACTCATGGGTTTGGAACAGTGATTGACCACGGGTTAATCGCCTTCCTTCCTATGCTCTCCATTTTTTAACTTAGGTCAGGCCTTGGTTTCGGATTTAATTAACAATAAACAGATTTATCTCTTTATTTAGCGGTATTGCCACTATCATTAAACAGAGTTCAACAACCACGGTTTTACACACACACTTCGTCTACGGTTGGGATTTAATTCACAGAGCTCGTTCGAACAAATTGAGAGAGCCAATAGGTAGAGGGATGCGAAGTCTGTACAACACTTCCATTCAGAAATTATATATGCACAGAGTTCAACCGCCTCATAGTTAAACAAATTTCCTCACAACCATCAATTCAAGATAGTTTGATAATCAACATGAACTGAAATTCATTCAACCGGAAGCAATTGCTTAACACGCAAATTTTATTGCAGAAAATCTCTCTCCCTCAATGAGATCCGGGGGTTTACATATATACATAAACATTTTTCTCTTCGGTTCCTCTGTGAGGACCGTTTAGCAAATCAAAATCCTAATTACAATTATTCAAATAACTGGAACATGAGAGATTGACAAAACCTAACTATTCGACTTCTACTAATCCTAACTGATCTAATTGCAACAGGCAGCTGAGGTATTGAAACCTATTTGTTACAGTGCAAATGATTTCGAACCCTCCTAGCCAAAACATGTGGACAAAACCTCCTACATTGCTGGCTAGTGTCTAATGCCCCTACATCAATATTGCCTTTAAAGGATTGATAAATAAAAAAAGGGTCATTTATCTTGATGATGTAACCATATATTCAAAAAAGAGAAACAATCATTTGCATGAATTAAAGCAGATCTTTGAAAGATGCAGAATATTTGGGATTTCTCTTAATCCAAAGAAGTCAATTTTTGCTTTAAATGAAGGTAAACTTCTTGGTTTTATCGTCTCAAAAAATTGAATTTGTATTGATCCTGACCGAATTAAAACAATTTCAGAAATTCCACTACCACATAACAAAAAATTAATGCAATCCTTTTTAGGATAGATAAACTTCATAAAACGATTCATTCCATATTTTTCACATATTTTACTTCCATTGCAAAAGATGATCAAGAAAGATACATTTTTAAAATGGGGAGAGCAAGAAAAAGAAGCGTTTCAAATCATTAAACAAGCAATTACCAATTCTCCTTCTCTCTCAACGCCAAATTATACCAATGATTTCATTCTATATACTTTCACTTCTGATCTATCATATCATGTAGTATTAACTCAACCAGATGATAAGAAATTTGAAACTCCAATTTCCTTTTTTAGTTCTAATTTTCAAGGAGTTGAATTTAACTATACAAGAGTAAAAAAAAAAAGAATTTGAAATTTACAAAGCGGTCAAACACTTTTTACCTTTTCTTTTGAAATCTCATGTCAAAGTAATAGTTCCTTTCTCATCAGTGAGACAAATACTTATATAGAAGGAAATAGGAGAAAAAAGAGCTAATTAGGTAACGACCATGCAAGAGTATGACTTAGAAATTAAACCTACTAAAATTGTGAGAGGACAAGGATTTTCCAGATTGATTACAGGAATCAATGATACGTCACCTGATGAGGTAACTGTTACTATTGAACAATTCATTGAGGTACTCAATGTAAACCCTCAATATCATTATGATGATTTAATCTTTTATTTAAAGAATGGTTATTGTCCACTTAATTTGGATTCCAAAATAAAACGAGCATTAATATTGAAGGCTAATCAATATCAATTAGTCAATGATGTGTTATTCAGAAAAAATTACAATTATGTTTTACTCAGATGTTTAGAGAAGACTGAAATACCTAATTTGCTCCAGGAACTTCATGATGGACCAGCAGGTGGACACTTTGGTGGAGATACCACAGCACATAAAATTTTACATGAAGGTTATTATTAGCCAACATTATTCAAGGATACACACAGCTATGTCAGAAATCGTAAAACTTGTCAAACTACAGCATTCCCGATAAAAAAAATCCTCAATTCTACTTCAACCAGTCAATATGGAACAACATTTTGAAAAATGGGGACTCCACATAATAGGTGAGATCGTTCCTCATTCTTCTAAACAACATAAATATTCTGTAACTCTAAAAACATTATTGATTTCATTGGTCAATTCAACATCACATGGTTTGGTGTCCCTTGTGCTTTAGTATTTTACAACGCCTCTTATTTTTCTGGAAATGCCATGACTGGATTTTCTTTGAAAAGAGGGTTTAAATTGAAATATTCTGCAAATTATTATCCTTAGGGAAATGGTTTGGCAGAATCCAAAAATAAAAACCTCATAAGAATAATTAAACACACTATTGATCAAAATTAGAATAATTAGCATAAATCTTTGATTTTTGCATTATGGGCAGATAGGATAGCTAAAAAAGCTTCAATAGGAACCTCTCCTTTTTTATTGGTATATGGGAAGGAAGAAATTTTACCTTTAAACGTAGTTATCCGGTCAACGTCCCTGGTTCAATTCATTAACGAACAACCTTTCTCTTCATTACAATCAAGAATGTCCCAAACAATTAAAATGGAAGAAGAAAGAGATAAGCTAAAATGATACATAATCATCATCAATAATTGATTAAAAGTTCATTTGATTCAAATACAGTAAAAATAAACAGTTTGAAATTGGAGATTTCGTATTGAAATTGGATAAAGTGCATGAGAACAAAGGAAAACACACAATTTTCTTCAAAAACTCTAGCTTGGCCCTTTTCAAATAATTGAAAAAATAGGTCCATCAACTTTTATTTTGCAAAATTTGCAAGGGAAGAAGGAAAGTATTCATGTTAATGGACTTATCATCAAAAAATACTTTTCTTAAAATAACAACAGTTCTTTTGTATGAATATGTATATAGTTTATTAAAACAAGTTTTTGCAATACTACGCAAAAAAGTGAAACATTTCATCATTTTCTTGAACGTGAAAGTATTAATGTTTTAAGATAAAAAATAAGGAAATAAATCATAAATTGAAATCTATATTTCTATGAAAAAAAATTATTCAAATAACCGATTAGAAAGAATAATTCTTCTAACCCATGTAAATTCAAAAAACTTCTTAAACATGAATCAAGTTCGAATTTTTTTTTTATAAAGTATGAAGTTTTATTGAAGTTTTAGCATCTTTTACTCAAATGGTCATTCAAAAGCTCATAATGATAAAAATGATAATCTCCCCATTCATTCATATTAGATATTTTTTCAAATTGTAATTCAAAATATATATATATATATATATATATATATATATATATATATATATATATATATATATATATATATATATATATATATATATATATATATATATATATAATTAAATTGAGAGATCCCATTACGAGTCGACTCATCATGTTCATAGGAAACTAGTAAACTTGACATTATCAAACTGGCTACCAAACCAGGATAGTGGCTCATGGCCTAAGAACCTGAACCAAGGGATCTCATCACGAGTCAACTTGTTCAAAGTTACTATAACCAATGAATGTGTAATATTCCTAATTAGCCCAAGCTAATAGGAATATTTAAATTTTGTTTTATTTTCCATTTATGAATAAATGACTAATGGAGGAAATGTAAAACTCCTTAGATTAGTGAATAAATCAATGCTCAATGTAAACAAAGCTATATCTTAGCCATTTACATAAAATCCACCTGCATCTGAAACATGATTGAGCTATTTGACTCGGTCAACAGGACCAAATCTCAATACAGTCCAGGTGCATTGAACCTCCTATATGATCAACGCAATTCTAGGAGGAGGACCTCATGGGGTTAAGTGATTCAAGGTGGTTTAGGGTTTGGGCAAGCCCTAATGTTATAAAATGAAGGAGAAGGCTCAAGAGAATGTTGTTGAATGTATTATGATTTTGGATAATTATGTCTGCTTAGACAAATTCTAGTTCTCTGGGATTTTTAGCAAGAGACTAGTGAGGATCTCCTGTGGGGGTTCTCCATCCTTCCATTTAGTAGCTCTTGGAGGGTTTGTGCTTCTTTTCCACTATCTGGCATATGGCCAAGCTCCATCTCTCTTTGGTAGTGGAAATCTAGTGAGGGTTTAATTTTCTAAGTGAGCTACAACAAGTGGAATCTAGATCTACTCAGATCTAGATCATACTATCATCTCTTCTCAGTGAGTGAGTCATTTATCCTCCTGGAAGAGTGTAGTACCAGCTTGAGCTTCAGTTTCAGATCTTGGCATCAAGCCAAAGTGTATATTATAATCAACTGTACATTTTCTCTCTCTGATCTACGTAAATATTGAAGAGAAGAGTTGCAAAGGTTTTGGAGTTCTCCTGGAGGAGAGATCTCTAGTGGAAAGGATCCTTCCTTTCATTGTGGTGATCCATGGATTGGCTAACCAATCCATGTACATTTCATATATGATTTATTTTCTAATGTATTTACTGCATAATTTCTGAATACTGCTGCAGAACTGTGACTTAGATCTCAGATCTACTCACTATTGTTGATCATTTGCTGAGATCCCCAAGGGGAGTGTATTCTAAAGTTCCTTTTGTATACATATCTGCAATATATCTACCATTTTGTATGAATATATGTTATAGATCTGAAATTTATTAAAAAAAAGCTTCAACCTCCTGAAATTTACGCTAAGAAGCTCTTCTGGTTCACTATTCTGTTGCAACACCTATTTGAGGCTTGTATTCATGTAAATGCATGTATTTCTCTTGTATATTACATAGGCCATAGAATAGACCTGAATTAATATTTCTCACACTCTATTATAACTTCACTTTCAGAAATTATGCTATCCATGCTTCAGTAAAATCCTGCATACTTCAAGTCATGGGAAATCGGGGTTTTTAAGCCTAGTCGGGATTGGAGGAACTGTTTAATATAGCTAGGATCATTGTTTTGGGCTGAAATTTGGTATGGGAGTCTTAAATGACCTAATATAAAATAACCTACAGCTATTTCCATTTTTTTTATGCTTAATGTTGAATACACCCATTTTAGGGCATAAATCACCGATTTTCCACATCCTTTGTCAGTAGAATTAATCTTTTTTTTTTCTAAGTAAAAGTAATCTATTAACAGAATAAATAGTGTACATTGGTTCGAGGCCTTATCATTGCCCAGATTTTTGGCATTTGAGGCAAACAAAACTAGAGTTTAAGACTTCCCTTCAGGAGGGAAACCAGTCTGAAGAAACAACTGAGAAAAATCCCACGCAGGGGAATGAGATACTTTGAGTGCTGGAGACTGTAACTAGAAAAAACATAAGCATTATCTGAAACAACAGGATAATAAAAAACAAGCCCGTATGAGAGGGCCAAAGTAGAGAAAAAAACCAGAACTGAGAGGCGAACCTACTCATCAGGAGAAGTTTGGACTACCCTGCACCAGTATTCATTTGGATCACCGCGCTCATTGTACAGGTCGTCGACGGAGTGGATCACCTTCCTAGAGGGAGGAGGGACCGCCTACTCCACACTTTCTTGCCCGAAGTCCTTCCCGTGGCCTTGCCCCATGACACTGTGCTCAGAATCCTTAATCCCGCTAGGCTGCCCCTCAGAGTCCTTGAGCAAATGATCCTACATAGCTTTGCCATCCATGCCCTGAAAGTCCATAGAAACCGGGTGCATCATCCCAGCATTCAGCTCCTCAGGATGCTACGTGCCTCCGGGCAAGAACAGGGGGGGTCGACCTGAGGCTCCTCATGAAAAACGACTTTGATAGCGGCAGTGACCCGAGGTCGGTTGAGGGAACTGTTAAAAGAAAAGCGAGCAGTGTGGGATTGAGGCGGGTGAGAAGAAGGAGAGTGAGAGTCAAGCCGTCGACCTGAGCGGAGAAGATGACCCCGGTGAGTGCTAGCAAGGCTATCCGAGGGGGAGGAAGACTCAGAAGGCATGCTGGAGGTGGAGGGAGAACGCCGCACATGACGCCTGGTGGAGCCTCTCCTGCAGCGCATTCTTTTCCTGAGGCACGACATAATTGCAGTGGAGACGGGGTAGTGAAGCCAGGGAAATGGAGGATTGACAGTGGACAAAGACGATTGAGATTTTAGGAAGACTGAGGCCAGCATACAAGAACCAGAAAGAGAGAAATGGAGGTTTTCACCAAGATCCAGGCAGCAATTTAGACTGCTTCTCTTACTAGTGACTGTGCGAGCAGTTGAGAGCCCAGCATCCGGGCTGCACCACCAATTCACCGGCAAAGGAAATGAATTCGAAGCAGAGGAGTGTTCCATGATTTTGAACCAGTCGATCTGTAACTGTAAACCAGCTGCATTGAACCCTCATAAATATGATCCGTAGGACAATCCATTTCACAGCATGCGAGGATGTATCGAAGAGCGTAGACCTGATTGCGAAGAGCACCTGGAGTAAAGGCTTTTAAACGCAAAGCAGTCATATTTAAGGTTTGATTGACGTCTTCCTTGCTGGTGGTCAGGTGGCCTCCTGTCAGTCTAGACCCCCATCCCATCAACTTAAACACGGTCCTCTACACCCGCATCTGGGAGTTCTGCTTCACTCTGGACCAGTTTTTGGCATTTCTGTCTTTGTTCATGATTCTGAATTATGTCAAGAGTGCCAGTAACAATATTGTGCTCACTGTCTACTCCCAAGTTGGCAAGTAGATCCGCAACTTTGTTACCTTCCCGTCTGATGTGCTTGAAGAGGAGAGCACGATTTTTGTGGAGCCATCTCTCAATATCCTCCAAACGAGCCTCAAGTCTCCAACTGCTAGCAATTTTATGCGCGTGAGCCCCATTTAGGAGTTGAGTGGCCATATTAATGAGAATTTGGGAGTCTCCCTCTATCTCTAGGGGATTCAGCCCATGTTGTTGAGAAAGGAGAAGCCCCTGCCAAATTCCTTCCAGCTCCGCCGATTTATTCGTGTCCCATCCAAGACTTCCCAGGTATACAACGATGGGTGTGCCTTTGTGATCCCTGAACACGCCCCCGAAGCCTGCTTTTCTTGGATTCCCTTTAGAAGCACCATCAAATTTGAGTTTTAAGGTGTTCATGGGAGGAGGAAGCCAAGAGTTCATGGTGATGTCAGTACTTGGGACTGTGTGCACTTGCTTTCCAAGTTGAAGTTGTATACCCTAGTTTTCCCATATAGCTTTTTCTTTGGCCAGAGTTGGGTAATCATCAGTATCCCAAGATTGCAAAGCCAAGGTTTCTGTTAGATTGAGGCAGAAGTTCCTCCAGATTATATCTATATGAGTGGTTTGATCCTTGAAAATGTGTTTGTTTCTCTCTTTCCAGATTGTCCATAGGACGAGACCTGGAATTATTCTCCAGAGTTGGTTTAAAATTTCACTTTTGTAAAGACTTTGATGCCAGTTCCGTATGGAGCTTATTATATCTGCATTGAGTCTGCAATTTTGTTGGCATCGAAAACCGACTTTCTCCCACAATTGATTAGCCAGAGAGCAAGAGAAAAGGAGATGTTGCTGTGTTTCCTCTTGCTCGCAGTAGTTGGGGCAGATTGAGGGGCCATGAAAGTTTCTCTTCCTTAAGTTATCCCATGTGAGGATTCTTTGATGTCCAAAGAGCCAAAGAAATAAGGATACTTTAGGCCAGACTCCCAAACTCCATATTCTGCTCCATAGAGGATCTTTGGGCTCAGGATCATTGCTAATGATTTTATAGGCTTCCTTGGTTGAAAAGGTTCCTTTAGGTGTGTATCCCCATCTGAGAATTTCCCTTTTATTCAATATTTTGATGCACCGAGTTTTGAGTTCAGAGTTTAAGGCATCCTTGGCTCGCTCATCAGTGTTCCTTATTATCCTTGCTGCCTGTTTCTATTGCCTATAGCCCTGCACTGCGTCATCTGTCCATTGTTGCTGAACTGTTTTCAGTTGCTGCATATCCCATTCCAAACCCGGGGGGGGGGGGGATTGTAGGTGTGGGTTAGTTTTGGAAATTGATCCTAGGAGTCCGTCCAAAATCTAGCTAAGCTATCATCTCTTATTTCCCAGAAACTGTGCTGTTGTATGAGTAAATAGTGTTGTTTGGCTGCATTCCATATGAGTGAACCTTTCTCTTCTAGAGTGAATCTTATTAGTTCTTCCTGGGGTCTGTTATTGGCATACTTGGCGTTCCAATGAATTTCCCAGGGCTTATTGGGGGCTGTGAGCTAGTTCCACCAAATTTTGGCACTCATAATGGCATTGCTGTGGGTAGGATCCCGCAATCCTATTCCTCCTTGTTCCTTTGGCTTACAGACTGTAGACCATTTGACCAGCGCCCATTTGTGATTGGTGCCTTTGGATCCCCATAGGAAATTCCGCTGTAGGGCTTTAATTTTTTTAAGAACCCATTTTGGCGCTTCTAGGATGGAGAAAAGATACAGAGGCATAGTCTGTAGCACTGCCTTGATTAGGACCAATCTGCTTACTATGTTCAGAGTTCTGAGAGTCCAGGAAGAGAGTCGTGCCTCAATTTTTCCCAGGAGCTTGTGCCAGGACGCATGCTTAAGAGCGGAGGTGATTAAAGGGGCACCCAAGTAATTGGAGGGGAGAGTGGCAATAGAGAATCCAAGGATGCGAGCTATAGCAGATTGGATTATAGGAGGAGTGTGGAAGAAGAAAATTTGAGATTTGGCATTGTTTATGCTAGCTCCCGAGGTAGCTGAAAAATCATTCAAAAGGGATTTTAGTTGGGAGGCTTCATGAACGGATGGGTACCCAAACACCATATTGTCATCTACAAATTGTTGGTGAGTGATGGTAGGAGAGTTGTGAACAGAGAAGCCTCGGATTTGCTGGGATCTAAGGGCAGTTGTGAGATGGCGCCCCAGTCCCTCTGCCATTAAGACAAAGAGGAAAGGAGATAGGGGGTCCCCCTGTCTAATTCCTCTTGATGGGATGAAGGGGTGCGAGGAAATCCCATTAATAAGGATCGAGAAAAAAGAGGAGGAAATAATACTAGAGACCCATCGAACCCAAGTGGGGGAGAAACCGAAAGCAGATAACATTTTTTGAATGTAGGTCCAGCTTAAATTATCAAAAGCTTTAGAAAGGTTGATCTTGAGAATCATACCTGACTGATTGGTGTGCTTGAGAGAGTGTATGATCTCATGAGTGAGGATAATTCCATCCAGTATTTTTCTGCCTTCCACATATCCGGATTGCTTGGGCGAGATGAGTAGGGGTATAAGCGGCTTCAATCTGTTGGCAATGACTTTAGAAATGACTTTATAGATGACATTGCATAAGGCGATTGGGCAGAATTTGTCTGGCGTACTGGTATCATCTTCTTTGGGGATGAGGGCGATGAATGTCATGTTCAAACAGGGGAGAAGCCAGTGCATAGAACGTGATTCCTCCACCACCATCCAGACCTCCTCTCTGATAAGTTCCCATAAATTGTAAAAGAAGGTGGTCGTGAAGCCATCCGGGGCTGGGGCCTTCCCATATTTGAGCTGCTTCATGGCAATATCCACTTCCAGACTAGAGACCAGGCGTAGCAGGAGCTGGTTGTGCTCATCAGTGATAATATTTGGAATGTTTTGAGTGATTTTGTCGATGGCTGGCAATCTGTCCAAAGGAGGTTCTTGATGAACAGCCTGGAAGTGATTGATAAACACCTGCTCGATATCTGCGTGATCTTCCACACTTTCCCCCTCTTGATTCTTGATTGATGTTATTGTGTTGTGCATTCGTCTTTGAATAGTGGTTCTGTGAAAGAATTTGGTGTTTCTTTCGCCCTCCTTCAACCATCGAATTCTGGATTTCTGCCTCCAAAGAATTTTCTCCTGCTTTGATCTTTCCTCCAGTTGAGTTTGTAGCTTCTTTTCTTGCTCCAATGATCCTTCCGTATAACCTTCTATGATGATTAGTTGCTGGAGAGCTCGCATTTCTTTGTTAAGGTCCTGCTGTGCCTGAAAGATATTGCCAAAAGTGGTATGATTCCAGTGTTTGATGTGGGTTTTGAGGAATTTGAGCTTTTGTTGGAACTTGTACGTTTTGGACCCTTCTGGCGGCATGAAGTTCTTCCACAAGGAGCTGATGAGGTCCTTGAAAGCGGGGTGATTCAACTAGAAGGCCTCGAAGCGAAAAGGGTGCCACGTTGAGTTCCCCGGTCATTTCCATTGAAGAGAGATTGACCAATGGTCAGAGCCATTGAGTGGGAGAATAGAGTTTGAAATGTCACCGCCCAGATAGACTGCATTGTCTGAAATCAGAAATCTGTCTAGCTTAGAGGCAATGTGCTGGCGACCTGCCCTACGATTACTCCAGGTGTAAGTTCCATTGTTGTATTGCAGGTCTATCAGCAAGTTGTCCTGTATGAATTCTTTGAAGTGGCCACTTTCTGGCTCTAGTTTGGCTCTGCCTCCCATATTTTCCTCCAGTTTGGTGATCATATTGAAGTCACCTCCTAGGATCCAAAGAGGATGGATTCTGTCATTGTTAAGCGCTCCTATGGTGTCCAGTAGAACTGTTTTACTGCCTGCTTCCTGTGGGAAATAAATATTAGTAAGATGTCCGTGAATGTTGGTTCCTATGATGTGAAAAGTTGCTTGGATGATGTGATGGGAGGCATGGAGATCAGAGAGCGAGATGGCCTGAGTGTTCCAGGCAATAGCCAGCCCTCCGGACGCTCCCGAGGCATCCACCACAACTGAATGAAATCCAGGCCATGCTCTTGAGAGAATGTTACCAAGAGTGCTACTGTTACATTTAGTTTCTTGCATGAAAAAAATCTGAGGTTGCTCCTGCTTTATCATGTTTTTTATCATTCTGAGTTTCCCAGGACTGTTGAGTCCTCTTAGATTCCATGAAGTGAGCTTCATGTTTCACTGTTTGGGAGGGGCTTGTAGTACTTTTTCAGCTTGGCATATCTTCCTAAGTCAACCAGGATTTTTCCTACTGTAATTGTTCGTTCCAGATCTGTTTTCCTTCCTCTTTTCTTAGAATCCCTAGGAAGTTGGTTGCCATCCCACCTACTGCTTGGTTGTATTCCCAGTTCTCTTTGCCTAAATGCTTTGGATATGATCACTTCCAGCGTGTCTATCTGATGCGCTTGAATCTTGTCAAACTCCTTTCTCCTGCAGGCTTGTTCAAGCTCAAAAATGTCAAGTCCACTCAGATCGATGCTTTCCGGTTCTTCCTCCATATATTGTGCTTGACTTCTTTCTGTAGAGGGCTTAACGGTAATGTAGTCAACATCCATTCTGTTCGGTTTCCAATCTGGGTCTTTCAAAGGCTCATCAGTTGGACCAATCTGAACCCCCATGGACGAAGGAGAGGGGCTTGAACTAGGTGGAGGGGGGGGGTAAGGTCGACTTGTCTGCTTGGGGGGGTAACTGATATTCTTGAGGGGTGTTATCCGTTACAGAGGCTAGGGATTCAAAGCTATTGCTGGTGGAAGGGATGGAAGAAGCGGTTACATTGGATTTTTTCCCACTGGGAGGTTTCTTGTGAGACCTCCTTCGATTGGTGACTTTGGTGAAACCTTCAGGAGTGGACTTGTCCTGGAGATCCGAGGCTTGGGGCTTGGCATTGAGCGGGAAATCCCTGAAGAGATGCCCATGAATATGGCATTTACGACAGCGGAAGGGAACATGCTCAAAATCTAGAGGTTGAATCCATTCAAATTCATCGTGGTAGAGGCTTACCGAATCAGGGAGTGCTTTTTCCAAGCGCATGTAGACACAGATGCGAGCATACGAGGTGTAACGACGCAGCTTCATTTCTTCCGCTATTTTGATGAACTCACCTAGTCCCTTACCAATGTCTTTTAGAGATTCTTCATCCCAGTATTCCAGAGGGAGTGAGTACATCCTGATCTAGACAGGAGCCCAACTGAAGTCCTCCTTGTCAGGGTTAAACCTTTCCACCTAGTCCCTGAGGTATAGATCAGCTGAGTTAAAGAAGTAAGGTCCTTCATCCAGAACCCTGTTACGATCTTCTATGCAGAGAAAAATAGCAGTAAAAAAGCCCTTGGGTCCAAGTTGAAGGGTGATGTGCCCTTTGGGTTTCCATTTAGCCGCTATCCACCCTTGCAGGGCTTTTTCCGTGGGCCAGAATCCAATAAAATTTCCAATAAGGGCGTGATCTTTCATGTACTGGATCTGTCCATTGATCTTGTGGCTTGGAAGCTCAATTTTTGGCCATTCTGCCGCAATCGGTTTGTAGGTAGTCGACGTCACAGTGGGCGTTCCTTGTTGCCCAGATTCTGCTTCCTGAGCAGCCTTTTCCTTGTCAGGTGAGTCAGCTGGCGCTTCATGCTCTCGGTTGTCCTTGGCCTCTGGAATCCTTTGATCCGATGCAGAGTACTTTTATGATCCGTGGAAGGTTGTTTGTCGTAACTTGAGGGGGAAGACCGATCACCTTCCCCCGATGGGCCCGGCTATCGCAGGTGAACCAGCGTCCGTCCACGCTGTACCAGAAGGAAGGAGCTCCGGGGTGTGGCAGCGAGCATGCAGAGTTAGCCTGGGCCAAGTAGCCAGTGTAGGAATGAGCGAAAACCCTAACATTCGATCTTGGTCGTGATTCTGAGGAGAGCTCCAAGCAGGTTGGCCAAAAAGTGTGCCTTTTTGACATCCATGTTAGGGTTTAATGTGTTACTTCTAATGTATTATTAATCCTATGGGTTTATAATATTAATTTTGAGATTTATCATAGTAATATTAGGGTTTAATGTTTATTTAAGGGTTTCTAATATTTATCTTAGGGTTTCTATCCCTCAATTTTATACATTAATCCCTTGGTTTTCATGGATAAATATTTTTCAATATGGAAATAAACATGGTAAATATGGTCAATCATCGTGAACCAAGGTCAATCATGGTCAAAATTGGTCAAACATGGTCGACCATGGTCAATTATTTTCTACCATGGTCCAATGCCACATTGTGACAAATATTGTCTCTACAAGAATATCAACAATGGTCAACCATGGTCAACATCACGTTGTGAGAAATATTTTCTCAATATGAAAATCAATCATGGTCAACCATGGTCAATAACGATTGTCACATTTGGACAAATATTGTGTCATGGTGTAACATCACATTGTTTCAACCATGCTAAACCATGGTCAATCATGGTTAAAATGGTCCAATGTCACATTGTGACAAAGATTATCTAAATATGTAAATCAACCATGGCCAACAATGTTTATTTTATTATTTATAATATTTATCATATGTTTTATATACCTTGGTTTATAATATTTATCTTATGTTTATCATAGGATTTTCTCAAAGATGAAAATCAATCCTGGTCAATCACTGCCTAATGTTGCATCGCGGACAAAGACCTGCCTCAATATGAAAAGCCACAATGGTCAACCAAGGGTCCAACATCATATTGTGATAAAGATTATCCAGATATGAAAATAAATCATGGTCAACTATGGTCCAACGTTGCACTCCGAAATACTTTCGATAAGGTAATCAATCATGGTCAACCATGTTTCTTTTAGGGCTGCAAAAATATTTATATCAAGTATATATACATTGGGTTTATAATATTAATCCCTTGTGTTACATTATTATTCCTTTGGGTTTATAATCCTCGGGTTTTGGTATTAATCCCTTTTAAGTGACATCAACTCCTTAGCTTTATCAATCTAAGGGTTCATATTCCTATGGTATAATATTATTCATAAAGGTTTATAAGATTAATCAGGGTTTAATATAAATCCATTGGGTTTATAATCATGGTCAACTATGGTCTAATGTCACATTGTGACAAAAAATATCTTAATATGAAAATCAACCATGGTCAACCATCGTCAACCATGCTCAATCAAGGGTCAACCATGGTCCAATTTCACATTGTGACAAAAAGATATCTCAATATGAAAATCAACCATGGTCAAAACATGGTCAACCATGGTCCAACGTCGCATTGTGACAAAGATTGTCTCAATATGAAAATCAATCATAGTCAACCATGGTTAAATCTCATGGTCCAATATCACATGTTGGTAAAGATTGTCTCAATATGAAAATAAACCATGTATTCACCAGCACAACAATGTTTATTTACCATTTATAATATTTATCATAGGGTTTATATAACTTGGTTTATAATATTTATCTAGGTTTATCATATGATTTTGTCAATATGAAAATCAACCATGGTCGATATAGGTCAAACATGGTCACCTTATGGTCAATTATGGTCAATCATGGTTAACTATAGCCTGGGATTGGTAAAACGTAATATCAGTAGAAAAATATTCTCTGGGTGATGAAAATCAACCATGGTCAACACGGCCAATCATCGTTAATAACCATGGTCGCATTGTGACAAAGATTGTCTCTTGGTCCAATGTCACATTGTGACAACCATGGTCATCCATGGTCAACCATGGTCCAACGTCACATTGTGACAATGATCGTGTCAATGTGAAAATCAACCATGGTCAACCATGCTTATTTTAGGTTTTATTATATTTATCTTAGGTTTATATACCTTAGAATTATTAAATATCAATCCTCGGGTTTAATATTATTCCCTTTGGTTTAAAATCTATAAATCCTCAGATGAGAATCAGTGGGCTTTATGAATAGTAAACCATGGTCACATCACATCATGTGACAAAGACTGCCCTCAATATGACAATCAACCATGGTCCAATGTCATATTGTGACAAATATTGTCTCGATATGAGAATCAACCATGTCATGCATGGTCAACCGTGGCGCCACGTCGCATTGTGACAAAGATTGTCTCAATATGAAATCAATCATAGTCGGCCTATGGTTAACCCCGGTCCAATGCCACATTGACAAATATTTTGTCAATATGAAAATCACTATGGTCAACCATGGCCAACCATGTGTGTTTTACCATTTATAATATCTATCATAGGGTTTATATACCTTGTTTTATAATATTTATCTTAGAGTTTATCATAGGATTTTGCACATGAAAATCAACCATAGTCAACCATGGTTAATTATGGTCAATCATGGTTAGTGATGGTTAATAATGGTCGAAGGGGACATTGTGACAAAGATTCTCGTATGAAAATCAAGCATAGTCAACCATGATCAACCATCACACAACCATGGTCGCACCGTGGCAAAGATTGTCTCTTGTCCAACGTCACATTCGACAACCATGGTCAACCATGGTCAAAAGTTGCATTATGCGAAAGATTACCTCAATATGAAAATCAACCACCGCAACCATGGTCCATCACATTTTGACAAAGATTGTGTCAATGAAAATAAACCATGGTTAACCATGTTTATTTTAGGTTTATAATATTTGTCTTAGGTTTATATAACTTGGGTTTATAATATTAGTACCTGGGTTTAATATTTTTCCTTTTAGGTTTATAATCCCTTCATTTTTAGTATTAATCCATTAGTTTTATAATATCAATCCCTCGGGTTTATTAATATAAGGATTCATGTTATTCTAGGGTATATTCACAAGGTTTATAATATTAATCCCTTTAGTTTAAGGGTTTATAATATTTATCTTAGGGTTTATATATTATATGTTTACAATATTAAGCTCTTGGATTTAATTATAATTCCTTGGGTTTTTAGTATTAATTCCATAGGTTTATTAGTGCTTTGGGTTTATAATATCAATGCCTTGGGTTTATTAATCTAAAGGTTCATATTCCTAGGGTGTAGTATTGTTGATAGGGTTTATAATACTAATCTAAGGTTTAATATAAATCCCTTGCGTTTATAGTTCATTGGGTTTATAATATAAATCCTTTGGGTTTATTAATCCCTTGAGTTTATAATATTAATAATCGCTTACATTTTAATATTAATAATTTCTTACATTTATAATATTAGTTCCAAGAGTTTATATTATTAATATCTTTGGTTTTTAATATTAATCCTTAGGTTTTTAATATTAAATCCTTGGGTTTATTAATCTCTTAGGTTTTTAGTAATAATCTCTTAGGTTTATAATAATAATCCTTTGTGTTTAATATTATTTTCTATGGTTTATAACATATTTGATTTTAATACTAATAGTCGATTTGGTTAATAATATCAATATCTATAATAATAATAATAATACTAATAATAACAATATAATATTATTATAATATAATAGTAAATTTTATAAATTTTAATTTTAATTGTTATATTATTGCATTTATAATATAATGATAATCATTCTTATAATTGTTATTATCATATTAATTACTAATAATTTATAATTATGAATAGTTAATAATCGTAAATTATTACCGATATTATAATTATTTATTTTCAATATCAATATTTATATTATTTGTAAATATTATTTTTAGACAAGATTGTGCGAGCTTGTTCTTAAGAAATCTAGAATGCCTAGAAGAAATATTAAGAAATAAGAGTTTGAAGCTCTTAAATCCCTTAATCAAACACCTTGATATTGTTGTTCTTAAAGGTTATAAAGGTGGTGCTTTTTGTAATAAGCTCGATAAATATGACTATATAAAGAAGATGTTGGTCCATATTTGTAATAGTGGTAGATAAGAGTGAAGCTTTTGAAAACCCCTTAGTAAAAGTTTCTAAAATTGTGTCACTCGCTATTAAATTTAGTAGCGATGTGGGTTGAATGAGCCATAAGCTTATTGAAATTAACCTTGTCACTCCTAGATTTATGGGGCTTCAAAGATTCACTTAAGAGGGTATACCCCTCGGACCACATTATTAATACAATTAGTGGGCCCACTTATCTCTTAGTGAAGTATCTTGATCGTAAGCTTTAAGCCCCTTGTAGACCCGTTTTGATTCATTTGTGAAGGATTACGCATATCATTTGTCAATGAGTTTCGAAGAAGGATTTAAAATCGGATCCTTTGAGATAACTCTTGTTAGTTTTGTTATGTGAGTATCGCTCTATAGCAAACATTCAGATCAATGAGGCAATTGAGTGATAAATTGTATCATGGATCTAAACACTCATTAAATTAGTTGAAAAATTTTCTTACTTGGACTTTCTCCCAGCAATTTTGAAGGTGAGTTCTTTGGAGGCAGGACTTGTAGTGTTGCAATGCGGATCTCTGTCTTTCTCCGTCGTGAGGCCAACCCTTTTTATGGAAGATTTGAATCAAAAGCCTTAGCTTCCGCTCCTTTTCAAGCTGCAGAGATTTGGAAAAACGGCTTTGTGGATGGCACCTTCACAAACAGCGGCCACACATGTTCACTAAAAGTTAGAAAGTTTTCATGTCAAGCTGCCGAATGATCGAACTCTTCCTTTATTAAGTTCACTATGGAATCCGAAATTGATGGTTTCCTTCCTTTTCTTGATGTTCTTATTTCAAGGGATTCTTATGGCTCTTTTTCCCACAAAGTCATTGCGAAGAAGACCCACGCGAGTAGTATCTTCCATGCTAGTTCTCATCATTTTCCAGATTCTCAAAAGGTTGAGTGTTCCTAAACACACCGGCCACTAGAGCTCTTAGGGTCTCTGGACCACGAGCACTTAGAGGAATAAAATCTCATCTCCTTGAAGTATTTAAAATGAATGGGTTAAGGTAGTAAGTGTCAATGTTTGAAAGTTTTTCCTTAATGCTAGAAAATGTTCTTAGGCATCAAGAAATATTAGGGTGACTTAGTTGGTGAGTGTACAATTTCCATTTACACATGGATTTACTACTCACAAAATAGCTCTGGATATTAAGGAAGCATATGATATCTTCCACCTTTAGACCTATGAACACCATTAGTAGTTCCCTTAGATGCTGTTAGGGATCAAGTTGGACCTAACGGCATGAGAAGGGTGTCTATTTGATCCCATGTTCTTATGGGATTCCCTAAGCATTGAGGGAAAGCTTGGTTGCTCTAATAAGAGAATTGAAGAGCACATTGTTGATCTTAGACATTGTAGGGAGACTCGGTCCTTTTGCTCTTGTCTGACCATGTTGAGGAAGACTAAGCACCACATTTGTTTGGAGGAATCCAAGGTCATTGCTAGGGTTGAACATTTCCATCACTTTAAAATTTAGAGAAGAGGTTGAAATTGAGAAAAAGATCTCATACTGCGAATAGGGACTGACGGTTGGAAAATTAGTAGCATCGGATTCAGTCCCTATTCTCCTAGTTTAATTTTTTTTCCCTCTTTTCTTGTGTATCTCTCTTCCTATATAGTTTTTATTACCTTTATTTCTAATTTCATTTATGGTCATTTTCCTATAAATAATATAGTTCTAAATGCATTTATGGTTATTTTTTCCCATTCACTTATTATTAATTTTAGGAATTTTAATTGTGATTTTATGGTTGCATTTTTGGGTTACTATTGTCATTTTTTATTATTTATTTAATTTTAATTAATTTGAATAAATCTTATTTTTAGGATTGGTTTATTTATATATATATATATATATATATATATAAACTTAACTATATTTCTTTCACATTTTTATGATTTTGTTTTTTTATTTTATTTTTCAATTTCCTTAATCTTCTTTTCATTAATTCTTGGTAGATTTTATTGATTGTTGCACTCCATTATTTATAATAAATTATCTAGACCAACCATATCAACTAAATCAAGTAGTTCTAAACGCCTAGATTCTCAAATAATAATGTGTTTTTTCCCTCAAAATTTATGATCAATTTTTTTTAATATTTATATCTATTATTAATTTTTAATAGTAATATTTAAATTATTAACTATAATATATAATTTATACAAAATAGATATATTATATTATACAAAATAGATATATAATTTAGAAAATATTAATGTTAATATTTAATTTAATGTTATTCATATTATAATTATTTAATTTTAATATCAAGATTTATATTAATTTTAAATATTAAATATTTATATTTTTTTATTATTTAGTTAATTAATAGTACTAAATTATAATTATAGTTATAATAATATATAATTAAATTATTAATATTAATATTAATAAATACATATCAATAAATATGGTTTATATATGTTTATCATTTATCAATGTGGTTATGTTAATATATTTCCAAAAAAAATATTTAAATTTTCTAAATTAGACAATCTTAAACTTTTATTCTTAAAAATTTTCTAAATTTTTAAGGTTTTAAAAATATTATTTTTAATTTTTTTATTAAATTTGATTTTAAGAAAAAAACCGAGTTAAAATAATATTTTATTTTATAACTTAATGAGAAAAGAATTGGGCGTCAGATACCGCCACTCTGTCCCCCACATCATCAAACATCAATTCCGACATCCACGTCGTTTCTTCCAGAGTGTAGCATATATCATATGACCGTAGGCCATATTTTTGAACAATGTGAAAGAGGCTAGATGGTTCTGGAGAAACAATACACGATTACATTGGATGATTCTGGAAAGAGAAAATAACAATAATACGGCAAAGTGAAAATTGACATCTTGCTTCTGAATGGTCTGGAGCTTACAGCTGTATCCTGCGAGCATTTAGAGAATCATCTCGAACCTGCGTTGCGTTATACAGTCGACTAGATGTAGTTACTCCTCGGCTTATAAAATAGAAAGTAACATCTCTTTTGCTATAATCCGAGATCGATCTTGAAATCCAAACTCTGAGATCAGAGTGTTGTTTTTCTGTTATTGTAACTGTAAACATCATGTCGATAATTCCAAGCTTTTTGGGCAGGAGATCATTGGATCCATTCTCGTTGGAAGTATGGGATCCTTTTCCAAGCATTCACAGATCTCGCCACCGAGGGACCATCCAGGCAATTTGTAGGGGAGACTTCTGCCGTAAAGAATACTCCAGATCGACTGGAAGGAAAACGGCAGAGGCGCACATTTTCAAAGCTGATCTTCCAGGTTTGAAGAAAGAGGAAGTGAAAATAGAGTTGGAAGAGGGAGCCAAAGAGTTCTGCAGATAAGCGGGGAGCGCAGCAAAGAAGAAGAACACAAGAACGACAAATGGCACCGCATTGAGCGATCCCGTGGAAAATTCCTGCGGCGTTTCCGGCTGCCCGAGAATACAAAGGTGGAAGAGATAAAGGCGAGCATGGAAAAATGGGGTGCTGACAGTGACTGTGCCGAAGCAGCCGCAACCCCAACCTCCAAAACCGAAATCCATCAGAGATCTCTGGTTGACCTCTCTCCACGCGGTATGAAGATGTGATGACTCATACTGATGTGTAGATGTGTGTAGGAAGCCGTTCTCCATCATCGAATGCATAGAATAAATATATCCATTACCATCCCGTGTTATTCCAGTCCATTGCGATGTCCTTGTATGTGTTTTATGTTTTTCAATAAAAGGAGACGCACGTTCAAGCTTCTGATGTGATGTACTGTAAAAGGTTTTCATTTTTGTTTTTAAACTGGCTATTGTTCCAGTGTTATCAAACAATATGCTATAAAAACACCCCAGTTTGATCGCATGTTAAATTTTCATATTTCGACGGGCTTCTCAATTTCAGTGATAGCTAATAGAAGTACTCTATGTTTCATATATCCTAGATGAATATAGGAATTTGGTGACATTTTTATAAATACCCAATTTTTATATTTAAGTTGTTCTAAAATGTGTTTTTCCAAATAAATATAATTTAAAATTGTTTTTTTATAAATACTTAATTTTTATATTTAAATCATTCTAAAATGTGTTTATCATTTAAAATTGTTTTTCTCAATTGACCATTCGATCATTAATATACTTCTCTAAATGTATGGTGCTAATTTTATGCTCTTTGCACCTTGTTTGATCGAGTTTATTACATCTCTAGTTTTAAGGATATTTTCCCCCACTGATGTCATGATGTCATTCCAAATGTCACATCCGGAGATAGCCCATCATCATGATGTCATGAAGATTTTGAGTGCTAGTAGTTTAAGGAATTTTTCAAATCAAGATTTTGTAATATTCCCTTTTTTGATCTAGTCAAAGTGGATATAATCCATCCATGGTATTTTCTCATGGTATTGACTAGTGGTATTTCTTGTTGGTATTGAACCATCAAGCCTATAAAAGGGGAGAGAAGCTAGGCATTTAGGGCATTCGGGATTATCTATCTTATTATGTTTGGGTTGAGAACCTCGCATGACCAGGTTCTATCATTGATTACGGAATGAAAACCCCGTGGTGATCTTTATGTGGTGGATCCATCCGAGGTTCACAAGTGGGCTTCACTTTCTTATATTTGTCATTGTCAGTAGTTGTGCATGCCATTTGTAGAATTTTATGGTGCAGGCTTCGTATTTTACTTTCGATTAATAATAATATAAATAAATGGATGCATTTCTTATGTTCAGGGTTTCTTGATGAAAGAATGTATTAAATGAGAACACTAATACGTTTTAGATCTATCCAAATATTTATTGTTTGGAATCTTACAGTGGTGTCAGTAGTTGTGCATCCCTGCCGGCTGAGAGTTTTATGCAAGGAACTTTGGTGAAATTTATTTTTTCACCCTAGCTAGCATTTCTCAGCTTCGGTGATATTTATCACCCTAGTTAGATTTTTATTTTAATAAATTATTGTATTGGGAGACATAAGTGAAGGGAAAATAATTTATAAGTGTGTCATCATGAGATGAGTTTACACATACATTGAAATCAGAATATTGTCTTGTGTAAAAGGGACCCAGTGTATTTGGGTAGCATATCTCCAAATCAGAGTGCTTGAAATATTATTTCAAGAGGTTGTGTTATTTATATACTTTTTCGTGCGCCAACTTAACCTAGTTTCATGAGGGCCAAAATCAAAAATGTGAAAAGGTAGAATACATTTACGTATATTTCTTTATCTTGCTATGTGAAGATGGATCGTGTTGAAGAAATTTTTGAAAAACAACTTGAAAAATCCTTGATGTACTAGTGAGGTTATATGGTCCTTTATGTATCCATATCTCCATAGACAAAAATGATAATCAAAGTAAGAACAAAAACCTCAGCAGAAAGAATGAACTAAGGAGGAGAGGACTATGCTTTATCTGCAAGGGACCTTGGGCTCTTAACCATTCCTATCCGTGTGATAAGAAGAAGGAAACAAAGATATAACAAGAGGAGATTACTTCAAATCATGGGAAATATTTTGTAAATGGGTCTATTGATCTTCGAGGATGGTGAGCAACATCGTGACATTATTCAGGGAGGCTTGCGAATGAAAAACATTTGGAAGTGCATGAGGAAATTCTACCTAATGCGATTGATGAGATTTATTCCTTTACAATGGAGTTCGTAGATTCCAGGGGGAACATTCATGAACAATATGAACAATCAAGTATAGATAAAATTCCACCAGATGCATCTATGTTAGACGGTTGAAAGGGATGAACAAATGGTCTCCACAGTAGAAGGAGACTCTGGGAGACTTAAGTGAGGATCCAACCATAGTGAACCAACATGATGAGTATGATCACGAGGAGCAACATGACAAACATAATGTGCAAAATGGACCATTCCTAGAGAGTTGGTCAAAGGCTAAAGTTGAAGATGTGATTGTTGGGCATCGGGTGCAAAGCAGATATGAGAGACAATCGATACGTACACTAGAATTTCCGAGTAGAAGACTTTCGAGAAAGGATCAAGCATTGCGAAGACCAGATCTTATGTTGTTGAAGCGAGAAAGTACGGGTGATTCGAGACATTGCCTTACAAGAGAAAGCGAGGAAAAATTGAGGAACTCATAGGGGGTTTGTACTTTGAATCAAAGACCAAGTTATCTACTTGCTGAAGAACGACTCAAATCACTCATAAGGCGGCAAGAGGAGTACGATTGGGAGTTCTAGAGCAGACCCTCTACAGGAGTACATAGATAAGTCTTGCAACACTACCAACAACCCACCTTTATACACTGGGAAAGAGAAGGGAAGAGTTCTCCAAGTCGCATCATGTTGGGTAACCAAGTAGAGAAGCATGAATTGAGCATCAAACAACATCAACATAGTAGATTTGGGATATTCATCCCTCCCCAAGTATGGATTAGCGAGAGATTATGAGTTGGTATTCTATCGATAGGTCGATTCTTTGGAGGATACTCACGAGTGAGGGCATATTGAAACTTGAGCCCTTTGGTGCGGGTAGTGATGGAGGGTCTGAAATGGTACCATAACCCACAGGTCCCGGGATTTAGGTGGCATTGGGATGCAGGAGAATCCATTGGGGAAAGGATTGTTTGGGATCCAGGGTAAATCTATTGAGGGGAGGATTGGTCGAGGATTGTTTGGGATCCCAGGTATTGGAGGATCCATTCAAGACCATTCAACATGGAGGGTACATCGGATTTTATGGGATCCTGGTATCAATGTACAAATGCCTCTGTTGTGGATAGAAGTGGATCGCTTGATGACAAGAAATCTTTGGGCGGAGGATTTGTAATATTCTCTTTCTTGATCAGATCAAAGTGGATAGAATCGATCCATGGTATTTTCCCATGGTATTGACCCAGTGGGGTATTTCTTGTTGGTATTGACCCATGGTATTTCTTGTTGGTATTGACCCATGAAGCCTATAAAAGGGGGAGAAGCTAGGCATTTAGGGCATTCGGATTATCTATCTTATTATGTTTGGGTTGAGAACTTTGGCATGGCGAGTTCTATCATTGATCTTGGGGACGAAAACCCCGCGGTGATGTTTATGTGGTGGATCCATCCGGGATTCTACAAGTGGGGTTCACTTTCTTATATTTGTCATTGTCAAGTAGTTGTGCATGCCATTTGTAGGATTTTATGGTGCAGGCATTGTATTTTACTTTTCGAGGTGAATAATAATATAAATAAATGGTTGCATTTATTGTGTTGCAGTTTCTTGATGAAGAAGCGTATTAAATGAGAACACTAATATGTTTTAGATCTATCCAGAATTTTTTATTGTTTTGGAATCTTACAGATTTTTGAGTGTTTTTTTGAGATTTTGATATTTTGAGTGTTTTAGGAGATTTTTTGAGATTTTGATATTTTTGAGTGTTTTAGGAGATTTTTTAGTGCTTTGGGGGGATTTTCGAGTATTTTTAAGGGAATTTTTAAGTATTTTTGAGTGTTTTAAGAGATTTTTCGAGTATTTTAGGGGATTTTTTTATGGTGCTAAATCTATTTTTACATCGAAGGTGTTATATTGTGGGGGTTTTAGTGTGTCACACTGTTCAGATTCATCATTCACGACCGAGAATCCGAATAGTGTCTCACATCGAAATCCACGTATGTATAGCTTGTTTCGTCAATACAATGACTCACGCTCCTCGACTCGTTTACGCTTTTGGCGATGAGATTTATAAGCCTCCTCGGTCTCTCCATAGCTAAGGTTGGCCCCAAGGCTCGCCCCCGACTCGGACCTCATCCGCCCCCAAGACATGCATCAGGTCCTATTACTCAATGACTCCGGGCATACAGCAAGGATGGCCCACTCCCTCCATAGCCCCCCCCTAAGGTGCACAGCCCCAAGCATCGAAGTCTTACACCCACTTTTAGACTTCGACATCCCCATCCAATACTAGGCACTTGGCCTCCTCAAGATGGTCCCATGACCTTTCCAAGAGTTATCCATTAAGTCATCATACAAGACAAAGGAACCATCGACATATGTAGTTTTGATTGAGTTTGTCCCCAACCCATATAGTGTTACATATTCTCCCTCGTAGGTATGGGCTCCCACGAGATCATTAAATAACCAACCCTCTTGGCCCATTTGTGGATTCTCCCTGCCAATCACCTCACATGAATCCAATGCATTAGTTATAATCATAACATCTTAGAAAATAATCCACATGCCAATTATTGCTTGTCATCATGATAACATAACATCATTGTTAATCACCACATTATGAGTAGTAAAGACCCGCATGCTCATGCACGTCATAAAATATGCATGCAATTACCATATCCTTCACATCATATATCATCATAAGTTATAACATAAACATATAGACATCACAAAAAAATGCCATCACATAATAAATGAACCACATTTCAATATACCTCATATCATAACATGAGAATCCCTATGCATATCATATTAATCATGAGAATACACAATCATTATCGTACATGATTAAATAAATAAGAACCACATGTGCATCATTAATGATATCATGCTATCATGAAACCTCATCCTAACATCATAAATATGAGAATCATATCAATACACATGAACTATAGAGAAATAATACACTATAATCATTCTTATCACGAATCAATTTCATTTTTCTTATATAAGCAAAGAATTCCAACTATGAAATAATATTATTCAATATATCTCTACGTATCTAGGCTATGTCACCAATCTTATTAGTGCCATGTTTTCATTTTGATATCGATTGCTTTTTCGATAATCATTTCCACTTCTTTCAACTAGTAAGTTGACCACTTACACCATAGGTATATTCATTTTAAGTACATTTTTAAATCATAAACTCTCGTCATGTATTCTTCCTTCCTCGAGGAAATTTTAGTGAAATTCATTGTTAGATATTCTGATTGTACAATAATTCTTTAAATCATCAATATCAATTTAAAATTCCATAGTCACTATACACATTCTTCTTATCCAATGGTATGCATATCTTAAGTCATCCTTATTTAAGTATTTTGTCATGCTTAATCCACTGCATGAGGGTTTGTTGAACCCTAGGGATTTATCCATCACTTATGCAATAGTCATTGTTTGTCCTAAAAATATTTGATTATCTCATCAAGTTCCCACTTGATCTCTTTTCTTATAGATTTAATAGTGTTCTATTAGGGATTATTCTTGTCAATTTGTGCATAGTTATTCTCATGGCCTTGTTGTAGAGTTTCTATTGAATTTCCTTCTTATACTTCATGCTAATAATCTTCTCATTAACTTCGTAATTTATTCCTTTGAAAAAAAGGTAGACAAATATTATGCTTGATCATCCAAACCTTTAAGCATCTCCCGTAACTTATCAACTACACCAATCGTGAGTGATGACATGCAATAGATCAACACCATGAGAAGTGTTGGTACATCTATAAACAATTGATGAAATCAAGTCCTAATTGACCATGATCAAACTCACCTAATTTAATTAGGGACACCATATTACTAGTTATTATAATGTCAACAAGGTAGAGAGAATTCTCCTTAGGTCAAATGTAACTCTAATCTATTAGTTTCAACAACATTAATGGCTAGATTAAGGAAACCCAAACGACAAATAAAATTTATATTCTAACTTAATAGACAAGTATACCTTATTCAAGAAATCAATACTTTTAATTAAAACTAAAAAATTGTGTTTCCAAAAAAAAGATGAATTATTTGAATGAAAGTCACTATTGAAATAATAACATCCCATAATTAATTTTTCCTCATCTTTCATAATAATAACAATAAGTTACACAAGAGAAATCAAACAAGAATTTATTTTGCATTTCATTCAAATCTATTTACTACAATACTTAAACCTTTATAACCTCTAATTATGTAGTACTCCAAATACTAGCAGTTATAAAAAATTGAAATAAATAAAACAGTGCTGGAATTAGAAGCCAAGAAAAATAAATTAGCAGAAGGACAAGATTGATTCCATGTCATTAGTCATTGTAAAACTATGTGAAAATGCTCGGGCTGCCTATTGTAATCTGGAACAAAGACACTGATCAGTTAACAGCAGTATAAAGCATGAAAAACTATGGACAGAAATAAAACGTTAATACCATAAGAGATGTGATATGTACACGTGAATAACTATGGCATAATGAACGTAAGGAAATAAAGCATGAAACTATACAGCAATAAACAAAACCTCGGCGTGTGCAGGGGCCCTCTGCACAATCCTCGGGCAACAACTATCAACCACGAATTATACTTATGAACAGAGTCTTCTCATATATTTAAAATGCAGTCATAACAAGGAAATAATGTCACGACACAGTGGCTTTCTTTTCAACAAAAATTACATTACAGCAGCTCCCTACTATGCGTATGAGAATGCATTATTTATAACAGAGGATGACATAACTAATTTCCTACATTCTGCGCTGATAAAAGACACGTGAACAACCACGTCCAAAAATCTAGCATTATGGTTGCCGTGAAGATTAAATCTATGGAGAGTGGCCGTTGGATTCGTCTTATGGATCCGTTCATAGGTGTTGATATGTCCCCCGTGATTTAGAAACAGCCACGAAGTCTTCACGTGGTGAAAAATAGAGTTCTGTCACCGTAGGACTCTTAGGTTGACCTCCGCTTGGCTTCATTTGACCACGGCCTTCTTTGGTGAATTCGACTAAGCCAATAGGACTCGGTCCATGTCCATGCCATTTCCAACTTGCCCATGTGGCTTGATTTTCCTGACGACACCTGCAATATAGACTTTAAGAAAATGGCTACGGAAAGTTGACGCAGCTGCGGAAAGTGACAAGATTCCGCAGCTAAATGAGAAAAAATCTAATTCAAACAATAGACACAAAACATAGTTAAAAACCACCTTAAATGCTCTTTTATGATTAATATGCAATGATGTTGATGACTCAGGAGGTCAAGATAAATGGAAAAAGTATAGAAAGGTGTATAAGAAAGATTCCAATTTGGGACTCAACAAATGGATTGGGGTTTATGTATGCTTCGGCATGTATATATATGTGTTGTAACACTAAAATGAATATAATGAAAAATCAAGTTGGTCGTCCCGATTTGGGATCCAGGGGAAAATCTCTGTGTTTATCTGTTTTATGTTTTATGCTCTCGCTATTGTTTTTTTTCTGTTATAAGATTTGTGTGTAGATAATTTCTGTTCATGGTTAAAACCTACAGCGGACGCCAAGATTTCAAGCTTTGATGTGCCTTTTTCCATTTTTTATACCGGGCGCCTCTTTCAGGTAGCCTTGAGCTTTTCTTATGTAACCTTCAATTTCTTTTGGGCAAATTGATTCAGCTTTTTGTAGTGCCCGGTCATCTTCTTTTGCAAGCTCAAGTCTCTGTTAGCTCTTTCTAACTTATCCTCCAAATGTTTATTGGCCCTTTCAAGCCATGATTCTCTGTCATTCTCTATTTCTTGGGCGAGTAAAGAAATAAGAGGATAAGATTGGACAAAGGCTACCTCTTCTTCTTTCTTTTTCTCCAAAGCTCTCTTGAGACCCATAGTCCCAGGCCTCTTCCTCTTTGGATGTTCTTCTTCTTCAGTGTCATTGAATTCGCCCATAAGATCTTCAAGCTTGGCTTGTGCCTTGGAGGCCTCCCTTTGATATTTGAAAGCCCGGGCTTCAAATACTACCATTTGACCACTCATCTACTTGTTTTGCATCTGTAAGACATGTATGAAATCTTTTGAGCTCTCTAGATTATCTTGTAGCTCGTGAATTTGGTCTTCTCTATTTCGCAAGAGAGACTCAAGGATTCTAGATTCATTATCGCTATCATCACTGTTTATCTATATTATATCAAAATCCCTTTCCTTCTCATGACTAATTTCCTCTTTCTCTTTCCCCTTGCCTTGGATAGATTTCTTGGTCTTCCTCTTCTTTGGCACTTCAATGATAGGCTGCTTGGGCAACTGTTGAAAAAATACTGAGAGGGGGGGTGAATCAGTATTTACTGCATATTCAAAACTTTTTACTTTTTCACTCTCTAAAACCCATACGCTACTTTCCTTTAGTAAACTCGCGTATACACGCGGATATCCTTCATACAACTCGCGTATTAGCAGAGATCTAAATATGCAGATATTTATTAACTTAGTTCATTGCACTATTCATTCATCTAATGTTAAGTTAACAGTAAACATGTGTAGTAACAACAGAATAAACCATCACACAAAGCATCACACATGAACACCAGGATTTTTAGGTGGAAACCCAAGTCGGGAGAAAACCACCGCTGCAGTTGCTCAGCCTTCAATATTTTATTATAGAGAAAACATATTACAACATAAGTGCTGGTGCAGACTCCTACCAGCACGCAGGCACCCACCTGCGCTCGTTTACCAGCCTCTCCTGGAAGGGAGCTCCAACCCCCTGACTCGTTTACCAGCCTCTCCTGGAAGGGAGCTACGGCCCCCTGATCTTGTTTACCAGCCTCACCTGGAAGGGAGCTACGACCCCCTGACTGAAGGCTACAACTCTCAGCACCTCTATGGACCACGTTTCATCAATTTTCACACTGTATCCAAAGCTTCCTTTAGGACACCACTTGCAGGCCACATTTCATCATATTTTCAGACTGGACCCGCTCCATACATTTAAGCTCATCATACATCAAACTGAAACATATCAATTCAGACAACCCAGAACTGTAGAATACATCATTCACAGATAGCAGTAACACAGCAGAACAGATCAGACATTTCATAGCCCTTGCTTCAGCAAACCCTAGTTTGCATACGCGCTTTCCTTTCACTGTGTTAGGTTTTAACCGCAGCAGTAAAACAATTTACGGAGAACATAAAGAATTTACTGAGAGAAATAAACATAAACATAACCATGAAAGAACCGAGCAACAAAACACATAAACATAAACACAATGTTTATCCGGGAAAACCCCAAATCCGAGGAAAAACCCAACCAATGAAATTTCATTAACCATTGGCCAAAACCCTGGCCAATCCGGCCAAGTGAGCCTTCACCGCTCACCTCCAAGCCTACTTTACAATGAAGTCTTTCCAGCCCTTTTATAGGCTCCATCACATGCAATACCATGGGTCAAAACCATGGGTGCAAAAAACCATGTGCCCCAAAACCACCACTGTTTACCCTAGTCAACTTTGACTCTATCCCGAGTCAAGTTTACCTAACAATTCCCCCCTTAAACTTGACTTGGGGCATCTTGACTAAATCTAGCCAAACCTGCTAAGTGAGACAACCCTGCTCACTCTAGCTCTTCCCCCCTCAATTTTTTACCCAGGGTAATTGTTAATTTGACATCCCCCCCTATCACCTAGGTCTAACCCAGAATTTACCAGTGATTACCCAGGGGTACGCATGCCATACCAGGTCTTACAGCGGTATGCCCATTTACATGTAAAACATTAACTCCATTATAATAATTTTTTTTTTTTTTTTTTCATTGTTGCTGGTCTTTGTATGATCATTCTCTACATTCATACATGATGTCCTCTCCAAAGAGGACATCATAGTTGTACATCAATCTGCCGAATGACATCAATGTCCATATAAAAAGAATCCATCTACCGGATTACATGGGTCACTAGCCTCTGTCACCGCCAGTCCTCTAGGAATTCTCTTCAGATACATGGTTCATCAATTTGATTAATCCTCCTACAAATATCCTCTCTCATTTTCTCCAACAACAAGGCTGAGACAATGTCATCAGAATTCAAGTTAGTTGTATTGCTACCTATTGCAATAACCAGACTGTCCCACGAGTCTGGTAGAGAGCACAACAAACTGATGCACTTATCTTCATCTGAGATTTTAATATCACTGCATTTGACAAATCGACTTACCACAAGTATTGAAGGCGTTCGTATGCTCACCAATTGTTAGGTTTCTGCAACTGTTGTTAAGAAACAATTTACGGAGAACATAAATAATTTACTGAGAGAAATAAACATAAACATAACCATGAAAGAACCCAGCAACAAATCACATAAACATAAACACAATGTTTATCCGGGAAAACCCCAAATCCGGGGAAAAACCCAACCAATGAAATTTCATTAACCATTGGCCAAAACCCTGGCCAATCCGGCCAAGTGAGCCTTCACCGCTCACCTCCAGGCCTACATTACAATGAAGTCTTTCTAGCCTTTTATAGGCTCCATTACATGCAATACCATGGGTTGAAAAACCATGGGTGCACAATACCATGTGCCCCAAAACCACTACTCGACACTTTAGTCAACTTTTGACCTATCCCGGAAATAAGTTTACCTTAACACAATCGATGTCACAGATATACGCACTTCCGCTGTTACAACCAAACAGATAACAGACATATTACAGAGCTCATTTCATTGCGCATACACGCTTTTTCTTCAGCGAAGCCGCGTATATACGCGCTTCCTCTTAGGCGAACTAGCATATGGTTCTTTAGACTTTCATGTCATTGCAATTGTTCACAACAGATACATTACTTCAGATTTTACCCTTTACCTCAGACAGATGTTCGCCTCATCACAAATCTTAGCAAATACACGTACGTTTCAGATCTAGATCCCCTTCTTCATCATTGGTGCATCATGCATTCCGATCTATCATTCAACTGTAACCCTTTCCATTCAGATCTACTTTAGAGAGAAGTATTCATTCAAGCTCAGACGTCTTGCTCCCACACTCATGATTTGCACAAATTAATTTCTTCTCTTTATATAGGTTTTCCCTTTTTCAATACCATGAGCCCCTTCTTCAATACCATGAGCCAAAACAATACCATGAGCCCATTTTTCAATACCATGAGCCAAAACAATACCATGAGCCCAAAACTACATTACTTCCGATGGTATTCCTGGACGGGGTCATTTAGACGAATCATTACCCAATACAATGGGTCAATACCATGGTTGTTACCCCTGGTTTTGCACTTTATGAGTGCTTTTTCCCATACGCGACTTGGAACGTTGTTTCCCGCGAGCATACGCGACTTCCCTTAGACAGATCCGCGTATGCCTTGAGACATACTCTTTTCATCATAGATCTAGCATATGTTGAATTCCTTTCTTCATTCTCTTTTGTAATCATTATAGATACATCAGATTTACTTCATCAAGAACATATTCTATCAATCATAACTTCATCAAGTAAGTTGCCATCATCTTCATCAAGTGGGTTGCCATTCAAGGACAACACTCAACATCATATTGTTTAACAAACATCATTTCACATCAGATTTACATCATTTACCAAGTCCATTAGGTAAAGAATAACTTCATCAGGTGGGTTGCCATCAAGTATGACACATGCCAACAATCTCATGTCTTCATATTCATTCAGTGGGTTGACATCAAGGACAACACTCTGCATCATATTGCCAGCAATCTCCCCCTTTGGACTTGATGGCAACCACGATGGTGTTTGGTTACCACAACATATAGGTACATTAAGAATACAATGACACGATGTCACTCTCTCCATTTTTGACACCATTCAAACACCATGTCACTCTCCCCCTTTGACATCAAGGGCAAAGGGCGGACCAAAACCAACATACTCTCCCCCTTTTCTCCTCATGTAGAAGAAGCATTCTGCAGATCTGATATATACTGAAGTGACCAAGCTCCCCTTGAGTTCATGCTGAATCTTCAAACATATTTTCCAATGAAGTACATGACTCTATGACTTTCCTATCACCAATGACTCATACTTACATCAAAGATCCATCCAAGTGGATTTACATATGAGACTCAACTACCCAACCAAGTGGGTTTACACATCTTGACTCAACTACCCAACCAAGTGGGTTTACAAATTTGACTCAGCTACCCAACCAAGTGGGTTTACAAAATTTGTCAAGTCCTTACATGACTGAAAATTACAATTTTACATCATGGGTCTCAACAAGACCTTTTCATCAAAATACAAATATGACCATTTATGACCAAGACCAGAAAAACCTCAAGAGAGATCATATATCCGAACCACCATAATGCCACCAATGCATTATACTCAGCAAGACTAGGGCTCCCCTTGAAAATGTGCATCCGAACATCCTTTCCATATGACTAAGGCTCTCCCTTAGTTTGTGCATCCTGAACACGTTCAACCACTCATCAAGGCATCAAAGATTGAAACAGTATTATAAGAGCTGGAACATCACCAGAGATACCAGAGATACCAAACAGCACTGCAGCTGTGCTGAAGAGAGCTGACCCCAAACAGAAATTTTTCATCAATCAGACATACGCGGTTTTCTATGCATGAAATAGCGTATATACGCGACTGTGTATTAGGAAATCCGTGTATCCAATACCATCTTCTATACTTTAACCAGATCTGATCCTCTGTGGAAAAAAAAAAGACAATGTTCAACTTCTTTCTGAGATATTTGAATGCTTCCCTGGAATACAGATAGATAGAACAGAGTAGTTGTGTCTTCAAGCGTCATCCAATGGTTGTAGCATAAGTACATTAGTAACCAAGCCTTCAGATTCTTTGCAGCATTAATACATTCTTTCCAAGAGACATTATCATACCAGAACAACATCTTCAAATATGTGTCAATCATCCATGTAGTCCAATATCACCATGATCTTTAAGATTTAACATATGTAGGGAAAAGATCTCAACCATATTAACAAACTCTGCATGATCTATTCTTATTTCTGAATCAAATGACTTCCAACTCATCCATGTGTGAGCACCAAAGATACTTTTCAGCAGACAGGGCTCAAAAACTCATCATAATAAATCATATACCAAGTCATCATCATTTGAGCATGAGTATCATAATAACCAAAGAATAAGCAGTCATAGTGCCAACAATGCAATCATTAGTATTCAACCTGCTGCTCCCCCTGAACTAGTGCTCCTCCTTAACTTGTGCAAACTGAAAAACCTTCATCAGCCAGTCATCAGCAACAACCTCTGTATGATCTGTCCTTATCTTTGAATTATAAGACTTTCATTTCAGCAACGAATACTCTTCATCAAAAAGCAAAAAGGACTCATCCATAATCTTCAACATAAGCAACCATGTATCATATCATCATTATTTAGACCTGAGAAACTAAGCTGATACAAAGTCAATAATATAGTTATTAACAGTCAAACTGATGCTCCCCCTGAAGCTATCATATAAATTCTCTTATCATCAATGCATACGCGATTGTGTCTGTTGGAACTCGCGTGTATACGCGACTTTTGTTCATCAAACCCACGTATGGAAAGTGAAGCATAGAAATTTTTCACATTCCTTCATTTCCACCTGAACTTGTACTTCCTGTACCTGTCTTCTTCATATCAGATGCTCTGTCAGAAATACATATAACCAGAATAATCAAATCAACCATGAGAGTCATCATACATTGCTTTCCCTGTGATTATACATTACTAAATCTCATAATGTATCCCACATCATTCCTGCAGTCAATCAGAGAAGTAAGATTAAGAAGCAGTTGACTGCAGTAGGGTCAATATTCCCTACGTTTTTGATCGGTCCTCCATCTTTTTCCAGATTTGTTTGAACTTTCTATTTGTGTGCTCGAAGTTGTCCAATTTCTCATATCTGTTCAACCTGCATTCCTTTTCTACATGTCCATACTTGTTACAAGAATAACATCTCATTTTTCCAGAGAAATAAGCATAAGAATCATAATGAGTATTTCTAATCTTCCTCCTTTTACAATCAGCTGCTTTATGTCCATACTTGTTACATGAAAAACAATATCCCTTGAAGAAACCAGAGTACCTTCTATGTAGGATCTGTTTGTTTGAGGCTGAAAAGATCTGCTCCTACAATTTGCTGCAACATGCCCATAATTATGACATTTAAAACATTCAACATTCTTGAATGATATCCTTTGAGAATTCATGATCGTTGGTTGACCTTTTGTTTCTTTCAACTCTTCAGGTTTTGCATTGACTTCCTTTGAATCTTTAGCACATCCTTGTGAACTAGATTCTCCTTTAACAGTTTCATGAAAACCAAGACCAAGTTGATAGCAGGAGACCTTTGATTACTCAGAATATTGTCCAAAATATTAGTACTATCTTGAAACCTCAAAAGTTTAACCTTTTCTTCTAATTTACCTTTGAGAATGTTTACCTCAACCTCCAAGGCTTGACATTGCTTGGTCATGCTTTCTTCTTTCCTTCTTCCATCTTCTACTTGATCCTTCAGATTTAGAATCTCTTCTTTCAACCAATTTTCGTTTTCTTCACATGTTTGTTGCAGCTCTTCATTCTTCTTATTTGATTTTTCCAGATGTTCTTTGAGGGAGATGATTTCTGCTTCAAGACCTTCTTTTTCAAATGATTGTAGAGGTTCCTTATTCCTCTTATTTGATGTTTCGAGATCTGCTTTCAGAGAGATGATTTCTGCTTCAAGTTTTTCACCTTGATTAGTTGCATAAGTGTACAAC